>CM035818.1:10003717-10523717 GCA_020458035.1 Magallana ariakensis
ATTTTCATATTCCTAAGAATTTTCAACGGGTTTGTAGACTTCCTCGGAAAAGTGCCTTACTTGTTGCAGCGTACCTTAATATTTGTATCCTTCCGTACCGTGATGTAACCTTTGTGTGTCTAATTCTCTGTCGGGTCTGCAATAGGTTCCAAGGTAGGTTAAGAGCCACGAAAAGTTTTAGTTTTAAATTTGGCCTACATGTGGTTTCTTTTCCGGTACTGATATTTCTTTTTAGAATTTCGCCATTTTTTTTAAATGATTTTGGTTAAAGGTGATCAAAAATGAATAAAAAGTAAAGATAATATGCCTATACTCGATGTTGTAGTAATAATAAAAAAGATAATTCAGTCTTTCGTTCGAATACTTCATATGAACAGAAAACATTAAAAACTTCTAAGTCCCTGTCGACACGCTAAACTAATCTGTATTATCATTTTTGAGATTTGAGTTCTTTGAATTTAATGATATTACATCAAATATCCTTCAGAAAATAATTTCAGATCCATATTTGATTCCTGATTTTACTGAAAGTGGGGGATATTAATTTGGGTCTGTTTGTCAGTTCCCCCGTCTGTCTGTCAATCTGGATGTGAGTATCACTTTTGTTTCCGGGCGATATCTTAAAAAGCATTTGAAAATGAAATTGTTATCACGACTCCTAATGGTCTAAAAAAGACTTATTGATTTTGAGGTCAAATGTTACAAGTTGTAGATGATATTTGAGATTGAAGAAAGCTGTCTTCCCTTCTTCTTTCTGTATAGTGTTTTTGCCATTAATTTTATGATATAATTGCATGGAAATTCATTTATGATTGGGTCCTAAATCATTTTATCATTTTTTTTTATAATCAGAAGCTTTCTTAAAGGGGAAGGTAACAATACAATCAAAGTACAACAAATCAAATACTTAACATCGTAGAAAATGAAATGTCTGCTGTCATAATTTCTACAAGATTTTTCCTAATTTAGAAGAATGTGAATAATTTTAAACATCCTGATCAAAACATACTTTATTCAGCTGTAGCGAAGAACTTTGACTTGCGTTAAAAATTGACCTGGTGTATATTAAAAACAATGAATATTGAAACCAAATATTGTGAATTACGATCCTTGTTCTAAAGTTAGAAACATCCTGGGATTGCTTTCTTAAACCTATTCTGAAATCAACAACATAAAACACACGAATCGATGAATTGATGAAAAGCTGTCGTTTATTCAATACAAACGTACAGGTTATATGTTTTAAATTTGATTCGTTAGATTGATCATAATTATTAGTGACTATTGAAAACTAGAAACAAAATATATTTATAGGTAACAGGAAGGACACCGAAATAACCGCGGATAGCAGACCGTAACAGAAAGGATACTTTTTTTTAATAAACATGTTTTTACTGAAACAAAGTGGTCATTACAACTACATGCATAGTGACAATATCTGTAAAAAGTTCTTACCTGTACATTCAGTTACTTTTGCAGAGTAGCACAAAAACTAATAATTATCACCTATTTACACAAATGGGTTGCATATTTGAATAGTAAAATTTTCTTTGATGACTTTTTAAATGTACACATTCTTAAATGCCGATATTTTAAAGTGTCTTTGCCATAGTATTTTGTTGAGAAGTTTAAGTTCATTAAGAACATAAAGAACATCATTCTTCAACTACCAGCATTCATTCTTAACAGCTATAGTCCAGTATAATGAATACTCATTGACATACTTTCCGACTCGATGCATGCATCTTAAATAAACTTCTACTTCTTTAGAGTCAAGTACAATCTCTGGATAAATCTGGTCATTATATCGGCCCAAAATATATTTTCCAACCAATTCGATGGTCGAGAAAGGGAAAATATATTCTTTTATATCTTAACGTTTTCCTAAATTTCTATCCTCTTTGCCCAATATTGAATTCTGCAGTTCCATTCGAATTTTCGAGTACCTTTGGATGCGTTGCTGTGTCTTGAGTTGTGCCTATTATGATCTGGTCTTCTGTACTCAATAATTTAGTGGTATTAGCATTCTCGTCTCTTTTATATGCATCTGCTATCCCTTACCATCTTCTATCTATGCATGCTAAGTTTAACGAAGTCCTTAGCTGCGATTGGAAGCACATCAATGAAATGGTTTGAAATCCAGTTACCTTCCTTGGTACATGTAAGAACCTCGTAAGTTGTTTAGAACTTGTGTTCGAACCATTTGTATATGTTTATGCAATAAAATATGTTCAAACTTCCTTGATACCCTTGTTTGTGAAGGACTACATAACATAACCGATGCACGCTGGCATCGTTTCTCTAAGATGAATACGTCGATTAAGATCACTTCGGACAATGGTGTTTCCGCGATTAGGATAAAATAAAATCATCGGTCTTCCTTAAACATTACAAAAACGCAAAACAGTGCAAACAGTTACTAAATGCCTATGTAGTTGTTCTTTTGAAGACAAAGCAAGTTGAGGAAGGAATCCCTAAAAGAAATTGTGCATGAGGTACATTTTCTTGCGTAATACTGTTTCAGTGATAATTCGTACTCTGATAGGTTACTAGTACATAATGAAAAGTAAGTACGGGCCAAGTGTAGGAAAGACAATTTCAATCTGCTGTAACTTTCTTCATTATATTAGATTGGTGGGTATAGGTCAGTACAAATCCAAATGTTCATATGTTCTGTTACATGTATATCAGCCTCAGGCCAAAATTAAAATTATTTATGTTTCCCCTAACGCGACCGACCCAATTAAATCCCGCCGACTGAATTATTTTTTTAACCACATTGAATAGAGATTTTTTTTTTTTAAAGAAACTTAATTTTACCCAAATTCGTTTTTAGGAGACCCACATTTTTTCGTTTTACAACCATTTTGTTAGCCTTGATCATCAACATGGGCGGAATACTCGCTTTATGATCGGTAACTTCGCCAGAATTTTCTCCGAAAGAGAAGTTGAAGTCGCCTTGTATTCTGAGTTCAAGATCGTGTAAATTAACCCCAAACGTTTCCATAGCCTCAGTTAACCACTGTTGTGATCATGTTAAAAATTTGCGATTGTCTTATCTTTTATGGGTTACAATATGAATACGGGTGCTGCAACATATAGCCTACTGTGCATTGAAAATTACAACTGATGTTTACTACTTTTAGTGTTGATATGTCAATTAGTTTGCCAAATTAATGCTAAAATCTGCCTACAGTTATCTTAAAAATTAAAATGATCCTCTAAACAACGGTTTTAATTGGGTCAAATGGTTGGACTTATACCTCCAAAATACACAGAAGTACAGAGACTGATCTTATTTGTCATGTAGCTAACACCGTGAACACAATTACAAAACATTTCATCTATAAATTGTATGAATACATCAAATTAATTGAATTTAATAGATTGGATAAGTTTTTTAAACTTTTAGAAGTTGTTTTAATTTTTATTGACTTGCTTAAATTCTAATCCAATTTTAATTAAGGTTTAATCTGTGTATATCATCATTTCTGTAGGTTATGCTGTATCAAATAATGACAGTCTCCCTGATTTCTCAAACTTCTCCCCACTTTTCTGTTAGGGAGAAATTAGTCTTCCAAAAAATAGGTTGGTACCTGTTATATGAAAGACTCTGTATGTTGTGAAAAATTTAAACAGTTCTCTTAAATTCATCAAATTTCAAATAAACCGAAACAAAATTTGGTTTTGGTATTTACTATAAATAAAGTGAAATTGGGTAAATTCACAGAAATCTTTATTATCTAAATATTGTTTTCTTCCCTGACATTATGTTTCAAATTTCGGTTAATATTTCTTTGTATAGACACCTTTTTCCTTGTTAAAGAAGGATATTGTCTGCAAGTTTAGTGAGTTTGTGTAAACTTGATATTATAGTAACTAGAATCATTAAATATGACTTATTAACAACCATTTACATTTATTACATTACGTTAAGTTTGTCAAATATTATTGTTTTAATATACTTTTAGACATTGTATAAACCAAATTTTGAAAAACTAATTGATACTTTGAAGTATGTACATTATCATTAAAATGATATTTAAATATAGATTAACATGTACATCAACATACAAATGATAATGAATCTATTCTTGCACATCTAGTCATTGAATCAAACATGTTAAAATTTAAGATAAACAATATCAAATTGTGAATTCGATATTAAATTTGTTTTACATTCCATTAGTACAAGTATTACAATTTGTTTTACAACTGATCAAATTTTTTTAGTTTTGTAATTAATTAAAGAATTGATTGTTTTTCCATTTTCAATTTATAATGTAATTTTAATTATGCCCTGGCAGAAAAAAAATTATTTACCTACCTACCTACCCAACTTCAAAATTTAGGGTCGGGTTAGGGGAAACAAAGATATTTTTAATGATGGCCTCAGTCTGCATATCTGTAACAGACCATTTTCGACTTGTACCTGACAGCATGGGGTAACACTGGAATCTTTTACAGGCGACCTTTACCCGGTTTTGAGATAAAATGTGGTATACTCAAGCACTTTGAATTAAAAAAAAAATTAAAATGTATATGAAGGAGATGTGTGCAGCCGGAGGCTTAAAAGGCAACTTTACAAATCACTGTGGGAAAAGAACGTGCGCAACCTAGATGTATTTATCTGGAATTGACGAACAAGAAATAATGTCGCATACAGGCCATCGTTCCGATAAAGCAATTCGAAAGTACAAGAGATCATTTGATGAAATTCAGGAAAAAACGAGTTCTGTCCTGGATCCACGAAAAAGGTTAAACCAGAGTCACAGCCTTTCTCAAGTACCGGTACTACTGCTGTAACGAAAGTGTGTGCTAATGTTGCAAAGCCGAAATGTTTTGAACCTCAACAAAGCCGAAATACCCTTTTAAAAATAAACGAAAAATTCTTCAAAATATTAAGATTTATTAATGAAAAAATAATAATTATAAATCAATTTATTTTAGAGTGAAACTTAGCTATTAAATTGTTCCGGAAATTTTTTCTCTGGAAATTTGAACAGGTTTGGGTTCACGTATAACAAACTTCTTTAGAAAAGGCATCCAATGGGACGCCCACGAAAAAGTTGTAAGAAAAATATTTTCAAATAAGTGACTGCTTTTTTTTTTTTTACAAACTATCGTGCGAGATCATTGAAACTGTTTCGATTAACAATTAAAGTGAGAATATTTACGTCGATAGTTCGCAAAAGTTGAAGAATTGTAAAGTCAATGTTAGTGGATTTCTGTCGGCCCGACGTATAACGTGCGCACAATATGCCGAAAGTAAAGTTGAGCAAACGGATTGTAGAGCGGAGAAAAGGTCAACCAAAAATTCAGCAGCAGTCAAAAGCAAAGAGGGGGTATTCTATAAACATGGACACTTCGGAGGCAGTTAAGAAATCCCCTGAGGTTGAGCATGTGGTAAAAAAAAAACCAAAATGTTTTCCGGAATCAGGTACAGTTCAAAATTTTACTTGTCATGGTGAACTGTGAAGTTCAAGCTACGGGGAAAAATGCAAAAAATATTACTAATATTTAACAATGGACAGATGCTTTTATCATATTTGCAAGCATTTATTAGGAAGTTCATCCTACTAAAGCCTTAGATTTCCAAAAATGTATGATTTTATTAAATTAAAATTGAGTTGTGCTTTTGTTATATTTCTGTCTTACCCAAGCACATAAATGCTTGATCTTTTTTAAATGCATATTTGTGCTGAGCTTTGCCTGAGCAGACGTCACTAGTATCAATTCTATTTTTTTTAGTGTTACAGCATGTTAGCTTCTCAATAATTGAGATTTATTGATTTACTCACATTGTTACATTGTAGTTTTCATTACTGAATAAAAATTTGTTAGTTTTTCTTTAATTTGATTAAAATTTTATAAAAATTGCGTGTTTCGTGTTTGTGACATGGAGGTTATTGTACAGTACTGTGGAAGTTATTGTATAGCTTAGCCCCACTAGAGGTTATTGTATGTTGGAATTACGCCAAAGGTCTTCTGTCCGATTTAAAGAATTGGCAACATCAAAGAAAAAAAGTAACGCTATATGTGTATATGGTACATATAACTTATTGCCGTTGGTCGTGCGTCGTTTAACATTTTTAATTTCATCTTACAAACTAAAAGGTAAATTATCACTTTGCCATATAAAATAAATATGTGTTTTTATTTAAGAAATCTTTGAATTAAATTTTCTGTACATTTCATGCTTTTAGGAATAAAATGTATGCATGTTGAGTGCATTATAAATGAAAGTGTGAATATTATAAACGATTAACCATAACCGCATGTTCTTTTTTTACCAAATGATTACAATTCTTTGTTTCCCTTGAAGCTAGGGTATGCATGTAGATAATCCGAGATTTCTGGACAACTTGTTTCTTTCCTCTTTAATGAATTGATGTTTGCAAACATAAAAAAAAGCGGGGATGACAGACAGAAAAATTTCGGATTAGGGTTTAAACTCCAAAATGAAACTAAATATGATCCAAACATGACATAATAATATTGAATAACATAAGCATTATCTATTTATTTGTTTTTGTTTGCCCTTGTAATTTCAATTAATAAATAATTCGATGGTTTGATGTTTTTAGAGAAATTAAGATGGTATGGTACAAATGGCGATATTAATAATGATAAAAGTACATAATAATCAAAATACTTTTATATCGTTTTGAAATATTCAAATTTAATAATATTTGACCAAAAAATATGTTTTAAAATTTTTTGGAATGAAAACTTTTTTATAAAAGCGACAGCGAGATTCGAACTTAATACTTGCAGATTCGTAGTTAACACTCTAACCCAATGCATTTTGCTGTTAGGTGACAATTTTGGGAAATAAAACTTAAGATTTATAAAATTATACTTGATTTTGTTGTTTACTTCGATCGGAAATACGTCGCAATATGGAGGTATCCCATATCACCCTAATTTCCACCATGGGTTCTGAATACTTAAACCCATTAAATACCTTAACACTTACAGTTACAATAATTTGAATGTGAGTTTTACACAGGAGAACGGACTCCTGAAACTATAACAATAACCACATGAGATATGCATGTCCAATTGATGTCATTCATTTTTTAATACCGATTTGAATTATCATGGTGTCTATGTTGTTGTCGAGCATTGTTCCGCCGTCAGCTTGGTGTGTCCATCGTACCATACAGCGTTACAGCCCCCGCAGTAGTCAGCGCTAAATAAAGGGAAGTGTATTGCTGTTAACTTATTTTCTTCATTAATAATTTTGTGAACATTATGTCTTAAACACACTTCTACTTTATACCAATTAATTTTTTTAAGGCCAATTTTATAAGAATTTTTAGATGTTGATCTTACATGCAATGAGATCCAGGATATGAACACTGCGACACCGAACATGGATTGACGAAACAGTTGAAGACTTGTCCAGCGCATCCTGAACGAGTTAGAGACGCCGCAAAACAGCACGACGCTTAAATAAATAATACATTTATATAAAACCAACTAAATAGATTGTTACAAATTTATTCAAATTGCCTTCTGGGAACTACTCAGCTATTATGCAACAGAACATACAGTACCATAAAAAATACACACGTAAACAACATATTACAAACTGAATAAGGCAATAAGGCCTGCAATATCTAGAAAAGATATGATGTAGAAGGCCGATGGCCTGATATGTAGTAGCCGATGGCTTGTACCTGATTTGGGATGAAAATCCCGAATGTGTGAGGCCGATGGCCTTGAGAGCAAGTGTAAGGCCGATGGCCAGGAATAATTTAAGCCGATGGCCTTTTGCAGATGAGGCCGATGGCCTGTGTGCGTGATTGTACTGATAACAAAATGAGTGAACATTGTACAATTCTTTTGGGGTATAACAACAATTGACCATTTGTGAAACGTTGATTGTTTACTGTTCAACTGCAAGCTACAAACAGGCTGCTGCGATAATATGATTGGCTAAGCGTAACACGTGATCAAACACAGATGAAATACGATCTTCTCTACATGATTTTATATAAACAACATTTAATAACATTAAATTACATGTAAAAATGCAATATCCATTTTTCATAATTTTATAATTGAAATACATAATATTAATTGGATATATCAATTACGTAAAGAGTTATCATCATTTGGTTTATTGATATTTCTCATATTTGTCTAAATTCACTAAATTCCTCTTTTCTCAGATGTAGAAAAGTAGCCAAAAATAAACATGGTCATCAAAGAAAGTTGGCAAGCTTGTTGAAGTACTGTACCTAACCCTCGTTGGATACCAATATATAGACATGTACATACCTAACAATAGAAGACAAGCTGCAAATAAACACAGGCCCTTCATGTTGAACTATCAGACTGGTTTCTAGACAGGTTATGACATTATCACGTGCACATTGTCTTTATCTCGAGTTGCTTAACCTAGAATAATGGCTGGCATCAATGTGTGTATGATTAGAGAAGTAGAACAGCAGATATCATATCTTCTCAGAGTCATGTTATTCTTAACAATGCATCGGAAAAGATAAAGACCAACTTCTTTCTTGGTAGATGATGGCAAATTATAGGTTTTTTAAATTAGGCTGGGCACAAAATTGAACTTAAATTTCTTTAAGATATATTTTATTGAGTGTTGTGTAATAAATATCCTTTATACAACAAATGTGTTAGTTCGTATAAAATAGCAACGTTTATAATCAGTCTATGCCATTGTGATACCTTTTGATTATTAATAACTATTTGGCATGAATCAGCAGAATAATTTTATAATTGAAAAAGTATTTTTGTTTCATATTTATGGACACATTTTTATAATGTTTATAAATACACTGGCTAACTCGGAAGGAACACGCACAGATCAGAACACAGTTTATTACAGTTTCCAAGTCTATAAGATGAAATAAGATAAACATATTATGATGATTTTCCAAAGTTATGAAGAGCGTTTTAATTCAAATATAATTATATAAACTTGTGTAAAAAACATAACCAAAACATCACATATTTATATATGAGTTGAAATGGACAGTTATAAATTATTGCGGCTATTTAGGACAATTACACTCTGTTTTATATAATTATATATAGAATATGCTTCCTTTTATAAACGATATTTTTTCAAACTTTTAAACAATCTTTTAAACAAACTTTTAAACACGTGCATAGTGATAAATAGATTCTATTTCACTATTTCAGGCTTAGACCAGTACATAGAGGTTCGTGGTGTAAATCAACGTCTATCCAGTCGGCGAGCAATATTTGGACGCCGTTTATGCATATAGAATTAAATAAATACAAGCATGTCAATTTTCGTAAAAGAGAATGGTAGGCAAGTCCTTTCCTATTGCGTTTTATGTGAAAGCAAAAATAATTGCAATTTACAGAAGGTGGTACTCAACGGGGTTCGGGGTTAGATACCTTGTGTTATAATTATTATACCTTACAATATAATCCACTTTTTCATCCACTTAGCAGTTGCTAAATAATCTATAAAGTGATGCTCTTAGTCCTTATGATTTAATTTTCAGTTCTCAGCTATGAGAGCCGCCAACAGAATAGAGATACCGGTATTTGATTGGATCAGAACTTTAATCAACCAATGAAAAAGTGTTCTAAGTAAGTTAGATAATATATTAAGTTAAAGTTTACCTAATTTCTGATGCATACTTATTTTGTTAAAAATCACGTTTGTGTGGATGTGTGTATGTGGGTGGGAAAAGTGATTCAGAGAAAAACAGCTTTGAAGAAAAGGCATTGAAAAGTTCTCGGTAAACAGTACAGAAACAAAGTATTCCTTTTAAAGAATTGATCGACATGTGATATTAACTGTCAGCATCATGAAATAAGTTTATGTTATGTCGAAAATACAACATGCTTCAAATAGCATAAATCGCGATGTTTTGTTGTTTTCCGAAATAGCTTAACGTTGCTTTTAGAAGGCAAGACTAGTGTATTTCCGAAATAAATTTTTTCGAATCTAAGGCAACTTTTTACGCATCTAAGGCAAAACATGATTGAAAAATGAATGTGACCGTATACATGATTGAATAATTATTTGACTGTATAAAAGTTTAACTCTAAAAACAAATGCATCAAAAAATGAAATGAATAATTTACACGAAGATGTCACTGCATAGTTACAAAATAGTGCCAGGCGTAATTTGTGCACAAGTAGTGAATTCGTCGACATGTAATCTTCACTAATATAATCTATACTACTATATTAAAATAATAGACTCGAATTTTTGGGCTTTAATACCGAGAAATCGGAAGAGTACTGTCTTTTTTTATATATATTTTAAACATCATTGGTACTTGAAGATTACCAATTTGTTTTTATTTTTTCTTAATCAAGCTTCACTAATTAATAATCAACGAAAATTCCTTTTAAAAATCCGGAAATCATCCGGATTTTTTGGATTTTACAATCTTGTGCATGCGCATTACATTTATGCTAAATCATGGGAGGCTCTAAAGGTTATGTTTCCACAATATCACATTTGCATGGATAAACTCAGACACGATAATACAAATATGTGTAAATCTTCATTGAAAATTTGCGTTATATTCGTTCATCAAAGAAAATACGGGAGATGCATTTAATATGAAAAATCCCGATAGTTCTGAATGTCAACATGGTGTGTAAATTTGAAGTTAGTAAAAACCTTTGGTGAAAAAGTGTTGAATTCTTCATTTATATGGATTAAATTTTTAAATGAAAGGTATTTACAGCCTCAAAATGGTTTGTTATGAATAATTTGACTGTTATTTTCAATGGAGCGATTCTGCAATTGTTTGCTACATTACGAGTATATGGGAGGCATTTTAACTGTGGCCATGTGGTGAAGGTCTGTACCGAGACACAGTTAGATTATTCTAACTAAGCAGAATTAAGTGAAATTAATAGCATTAGTGTAGGCTTAAAGCTTGGTTATGTAAATGTCGACAATACGGTGTTTCGATGTATCTATTTCGTAAATGTCCGATATCATATGCAATGTCAACCCGTGGACGCACGGGTCAAAGTCTAGTTTATAATTATGTTAGAAGTATAAATCCTTTAAATTCTGAGGTAAACGGGTCAGAGCTATACGTGGTACAACGTACAAATTCAGAAATTAAAGGCAATATCCAGGTTTGCTTTTATTATTCATCATAACACTTTTGCAATTAGAGGTCCTGCAAATGTCATAACAAAAAAGCAGGGGGTAATAGTCGGTGGAATCTCGGATAACCTTAAGACGTTCACATTTCCGTTAGAAACACCGGCATATGGTCCACGTTTTGCAGTCCTTTTTTTAAAGGACAGCAACTTGCTTACAAAATTAAGTCGTATGAAAATACCACTATGACACCGACATAACTTTCCATGCCTCAAATGAACACATGTTAACAATACCAATACACATTTAAGCCACAATTTACACACCTGATCAGACAATAAACTCAAAATCAACGTCGCCGGATGTAACCAATGGATTTATTTCGCGGTAAAATTGTGGTAGCTTCATTTCAATAGCGTGGGTTCTCACTTTTTTTCAAAGTCATAAAGATATGTCATCTAGCTCTATGCCAAGAGGTGTCTGTTTCCAGTACCATTCAGGTAAGCATTGTTCAGCAGGCTTGTCTTGTCGCTTCCAACATAGATGTTATAACTGCGGCGGGTCACACCCATTTATTCAGTGTACAAAGCAAGCCAAGCAGCCCTTTCGTGTCATGCAGAAGTATCAAAACCATGCAGGTAGTACAAATACAGGAAAACAATTCAACCAATCAAAATCAATTGCTACATCCAAGCAAGGGCCCAACACCAATCAAGGTAAATAGACTTACTTATTGGTTATCAGGGTATGATGAGGATGAAACTTATTTTTTAGTTCAGGGTTTCACAAATGGTTTTTATTTAGGCTTTGTTGGAGAATGTCCTGGAATAGAGTCAAAAAATTTAAATTCATCTCTTACAAAACCAGAAATTATTGATCAAAAAATACAAAAAGAAATTTCGGCCGGTAGAGTTCAAGGACCTTTTGAGAATAAACCATTTTACAATTTACAGTGTTCACCACTGGGTTTGGTTGAAAAGAAAGAGCCAGGTGAATTTAGAATGATTCATCATTTGTCATACCCAGAAAATCAATCAATTAATGATGGCATACCACCTGATGAGTCATTTGTTCAATACTCATCTATTTCAGATGCTATTCATTTTATAAAAAGTGTGGAAAAAGTGCGTTCTGTTGTAAAACTGACATTAAGTCAGCATTTAGAATTATTAATATACACCAATCTCAGTATAAGTTTCTTGGGTTCAAGTGGAAGAGTAAATATTACTTTGATACATGTTTGCAGTTTGGTCTAAGTTCATCTTGTAAACTATTTGAACGATTCTCAACAGCCCTACAATGGATAGCACAAAATAAACTTGGTATACCATGTATATCACATGTTTTGGATGACTTTATCATTGTGGATACATCGCCAACTCAATGTGTCTACAAGCTGAAATCTTTCTTGCATATGTGTTCAGATATTGGGGTTCCCATTTCACTTGAAAAAACATGTGGTCCTAACCAAGTTATAACTTATCTTGGTTATGAATTGGATTCAACAAAAATGGAATGCAGATTACCAAAGGAAAAAATTTTAAAGTGTATCAACAAAATTCAGGAGGCGATGGAACAATCTAAGTTAACATTAAAGCAGCTGCAGTCAATTATAGGTTTATTGAATTTTGCTTGTAATGTTGTGTTGCCAGGCAGGGCCTTTTTAAGGAGGCTAATTGATTTGACCATTGGAGTAAAAAAGCAGTATTATAGAATTAGGATGACGAAACAAGTTAAGGAAGATTTAAGTGTCTGGTATGATTTCTTGTGTAATTTTAATGGTTCCTCAATGTTTCTCCCAGATATATGGTTAAGTTCAAGCGAACTAAGGTTATATACAGATGCATCTGGAGCTGTAGGGTATGCTGCAGTTTTTGGTAGTCAGTGGTTCAAAGGAGAATGGAATGACACTTGGCGAAATCAGAACATAGCAGTTTTAGAATTATACCCGATAGTTTTGGCTGTCGATGTCTGGTCAAAATATATGGCTAATAAGTGTATTTTGTTTAACACAGACAATCAAGCACTGGTTCATGTCATTAATAAACAAACTGCAAAAGATAAGCACATCATGTTTCTTTTACGAAAACTTGTATTGATATGCTTAAAGTTTAATATTTATTTTAAAGCTCAGCATTTGACTTCAAAAGAAAATTTACTATGTGATTGTCTTTCTCGTTCAAAGGTAAATCAGTTTTTACAACTGGCACCATGGGCCGACAGCAATCCAGTCAACATACCTCCACTACCGCCATTTCCAAATTAAGAGGTGACATACAAAGACTATTGGATGCGAGCCTTACTAAGTCCTCATTAGCTTCGTACTCGCATGCTTGGACAGTTTTTAAAGATTTTGCTGAGAATTATGACTTAATTATTGAGTTTCCAGTGAAGCAACACATATTAGTATACTATGTTGCATACCTATTTTCAAAGGACTATGCTGCAACAACTATTTCATCATATCTCTCTGCTATTAGTTACATTCATAAGCTCAACAGTTTTGGGGATCCATGCTCATCCTTTTTAATACAAAAATTGCTCTTATCAACACGCAAACTTAAACCTTCACAAGATGTTAGAATACCTATTACTAAAAATATTTTGCATCAAATTTGTGACTTTTTACCAGTTACAGTTTCAAATGCATTTGAAATGGCCATGTTCAGAGCAATGTTCTTGTTGGCCTTTTACGGATTCTTGCGAGTAGGTGAAATAACATCAGGTCAAAAGGTAATTAACAAAAATTTAATTCAGTTTAATCAAATTTCCAGGGAGCAAGATCATTTAACTATCAAATTTATTACATATAAACATCACATTGGCAAACCATATTTTCTCGCTATTCACTCTGCAAGTAACAAAAAATTATTGTCCAGTTCAGTGCCTACAGGACTACATTAAGTTAAGAGGAGAACAAAATGGGCCACTTTTTTGTTATGTACCAAATATTCCAGTTTCCAGGGGTAAATTTTCGGCGGTATTAAAAAACTGTCTATCATTTGCAAAGTTGGATATGAGTCGAATTACTAGCCATTCTTTCCGGATAGGCATGGCGTCTCACTGTGCGGACGTTGGTATGAGTGACAGCAAAATTAGACTACTGGGTCGATGGAAATCGGACGCATTTAAAAGTTATATTAGACCAGTTAATCTAGTATAGAGAGAGCAAAGACTGACTGTGAACTTAAGGAGGGACACTGTTATTCAGGAACATATGTTTATTTCTTGATAACTTTTAATGCGTAACTCTAGGACTGTCGGTTATATTTTAGTTCCTACCTTTGACAGTGTTAGAATAATTTGAAATATAAATTGTTATTTTCATGTCGAAGCTTTGAATGGGTTGGACATATGTATATTTCTACCTATAATTATATATAGCAAGTATTAGGTTACCTTGTACATCTTGTTGGGTTGGGCATATGTATATCCTTACCCATGCATGAATAGTATTAAAAAATTTTATTTTTTATTTTTTTTTTTACATGTATATGGGACTAAGGTTTGTGAGGCATATGTATATCCTGGCAAATATTAGTCCACTTTTAAAGGTATAGGAATGCACTTTGCCACTTAAATTGTTCTTCCTCCCTCCTTGGGGTCTGAACTTGATTAATTAGAACTAATCAAGTACATGGCGCTTTCAGACCACAAGGATTAATTTTTTTTCATAAATTATCTAATCAATCACATCATTGATTACATGAGTAATGGGAGTTATGGATTATTGTAGTTGTCAAATATTATGGCATAAAGAATCAAATATTCATAATTTTATGATTAATTTTATAAACTTAATAATTATTGTTATCTAATCATCTAATTGTCATTTTCCTGATTATTTCAAACCAAATTTGGTTAAATAATAAAGTCACAAAAGTGGCAGAGTGCAACATACCTATTTGTTTTGTGATGTTTTACTTTATAAAGGTGAAGGGCTCAGGTGGTTCAATTTCGAGCAGATAGAGGTTAATTATTTCATGGGAATATGCGTGGAATAATGATATATCCAGGAATGGTCTATTTTGAACATTATCAATTATGGATAAATATAGTTAATATTTACTCTTTTCTAGGGCCCCTCGACTTAAAAGATATTATATCTGTCCTATTTGTGTCTTTACGTCGGAAATTGATCAAAAATTATCATGAATACTTTTAAAATGCGAATTAATTAAATCGTATGATTTGAAAAGAGTTTAAAAAAAACTTAATTAGCTTAATGAAAAAATACACACATTCCTATCTTTAACAGAATTATCAAATACGCATACATTCAAATAGCCTTAAATCATAAAATTGATATGTTTTCGCCAGATTTAGTGCCGACTTAAACAACAATATTTTAATAAACGTTGTACATGTATCTAATAAGGAACAATTATTACAGAATTCTTTGACAGAATAAAAATAAATTGTGTTGAAATCCGCATTCTACATGTACATGTATATGACTGTCGTGAAAACGTCCAAAAAATAAAGTCTCATTCGAATTATTATTTGATTGTAAAAAGCACGTAAAGTCATTTTAATGTCAAATACAACTTGGCATAATGATGATGCACATGAAAATAATGTATATATATCTTCGAAAATAATTAATATTGCCTTTTTGTCAAATATCCCGTTACCTAAAACACAAAGTAATCTTTTTTGTCTTGTAACGTCAATTTGCAAAACAGCTGACGTTTTTTTTATTGTTGTATTACATTCATGCTTAAGCTTTCGTATACAATGTATACTTAACAGATATATATGGCTACTCTCAGACTTTAATGTACAGTGTGGATTTGTCAGGAATCTGATTGGAGTTGCATCCGTCCGATGTACAACAGAAGTGACAGCTGTAGTGACCTTCGGCAAGGACGTTGCCATAGTTAGTACAGTATTCAAGGTCAGACGTCTGGTGGAGCCACTTGTCCCGGCACTCTTCCTCTGTCACACACCTTGTGAACACAATTTAATTTTTTCAATCATATTCTTTATTTAGGTGGTCTTTAACGCTTAAAATAAGGTTCAAACTCGTTAAAGCTTGAATCTTTCAATTACATCTATTTATTCAAATGTGCCTTAAAATAGTTGTGAAAAACAGGAATCGCTGTTTTATTGTGTTTATTATCTATTTTGGAATACACAAGAAATATTTTTGATTGAATAAATGAATTTCAACGATGTTATTCATAATTACATGTATGTAAACTGAAACATACTATGTTCAATTTGGCTGAGAATTAGAAATATACAGGTCAACAATAGAACACTCAAGGACTTAAGACATTTAACATTTTCAATTTTTATTAAAATTGCATCATAAAAGTGTCTCTATAATATAAGTTATCAAATGATATAACCAGGTGTTTTTTTTTACCTTTTATAGAGGTTTGGAAAGGACTGTCCGTTATGGATTAAGTCAGTCATACAATAGTTCTCTCCCGGGGCGCAGTTCTGTGAATCTCCCATGTAAATTGCCCTTGTGTCACAAGGTATCGAGTTGGGAGAATCTCCACAAATGTGGCATTTTCTTACACCTTGTATACAAATGGAAGATATTTATAATAAATAAAAAGTATTTGATTGTGTATGGATTTCATAAAACAAACTGTTAATTCATATATCACCAAAAATCATAAAGAATTCTTTTAACGTATATTTAATGTTTAACTATGTTCATTAAAGATTAATGACATTTATATTATTTAATATGGTAATCTTTACAGTTTCATTTCGATGTTTTATTGTTATACAACATATTTATAACTAATAATTCTTTTAAACTTTGATAAATATTTCATTTCTATGTTGTGAAATAGACTTAAAAACGAAATTAAATGTTAAACGCATAAATATGACAAAATAGTATCCACAGTAACGTGGGGTGAATCACCAAACTATGATATGGATATAATCTACCTGGAAGTGGATGGTTAGAAACACAATTTGCAACTATGCAATGCTGCGAAAGATACGCCTCTCATTTAAACTGAATACAATGTGTACCGTATTTATTCAAATGCTTCTAAAGGTAAAGTTACACAAACCTTGCGGTTTTGTTGTTAAAGTTACCATTACAAATGAAGTGTTGTTCTCGGGTATCGTGGTTTTGGTTGATTGAAGAGTCTGTGTGGAATCTGTTGTTGCATCTGTCGTTGATTTTGTAACTTCGATTGAGGTCATATGTGTTGGTTGAACCGTAGATTCATGGAGTGGATCTGAGGAGACCATTGGTGTAATGGTAGTCGACGTTGTCGCCGCTTTGGTTGTTTGTGATTGAGTGTTAACAGTGGAGGTCGTTGTTGTTGTTGTTGTTGTCGGTGAAGTTGGTTTTGTAATGCTAGTTGTTCTTGTTGGCGCTGAGTGCGTAGAATGTGTAGAAGATTCTGTAACTTTTATTTATACAATTCATCAATTGTTTTTGTTGACTGCTTGTCATATCTTCATGGCGAATTTTAAGTGCTATTCAATGTTATCAATGTTTATGGCTACATACGCATGATACACTAGTCCTATGATTTACCATACATAACTAGTCCTGGTATTTGTCATAGTTTGTATTGTTTAAATTTATAAGCAACACACAATCAGACGAATTGTGCTTATAGAAACCAATTTATTTGTAGTTTAACTCGGCATGCAGTTTTTTCACAGATTATCATTACCGTCAGTCATTCTCCAAATACAAATATGTAAACATATGGGTTTGTTTGCACTTAAGTGACAAGATTTGTAAGGACTGACCGTCCATATTTGCCTGTATTTTTGTCTGTATTGTTCATCATTATAACTGCTATAAGACGTTTGTCTTTTGCAATAAAGAAAGTGAATATTTTGCAGTGCTATCTGTAACTATATGACATTGGACTACTCTCTATGCATCAGACTGTGAAGCTTCAAATTATAAAATATTTAAATATCTGTATCATACCTTGATTACACTGACAAGTATTTCCAAACGCAGTAGCTTGACAACTTGGAATGGACCCTGACTGGCAATGACAATCGGAATCCTTGGAGCACTCTGTAAAACAGATATAACTGTTACACTTCTTTGAAAAATCCCGTTAAGAATTACATATACAGATGTAGCTCTCTATCGTATGTACACGCAAATACAAGCAAGTGAATGTATTTTAAAAATAAGGGATAATTACAACTAATAAATAAAAAATTTAAACCATTTTTTTTTAAATCAAAAACGTAAAAATCAAAAATGAAATCATAACACAATAACAATCACTGCATGTGCTTAATTATTTTTTTTTTTAAATTTCATTAAATAAATGGTATGGGAGCATGAAAATATAAGCATGCTACCTTTTCCGTTTCATCTAACATTCAATATACTTTAATATATTAATCAGCTATGTTTTGGGGCGAAAAATATACATTCAAAATATTTCATTTAAGTTTTAAACAAAGGGTTACATGCAATGACAGCAGTTGAAAATAGGCAATTTATTTACATTGATAGATATCTTCAGAGTTTGTAAAATATTTTTCAATATGCAAAACAGTATCTGTAATTAAACTGACATATAATCGCAGGTTTGTAATCTACATAAGATTATGGCAATGTAGCCTTAAAGTGTAATTAAGTACAAGAAAATTCATTTTATCTCATGAAATTTACGGCATTATGACTTTACAAAACCTTTACATTTTTTACCTTTATTAACAATTTCAAAGCCATTTAAAAGGCAGAAAAAATTCATCTCAACTTTTCTTTATTTAATTTGACGAGTAAGACCCTTGAGTTCGTGAATCTTTCAAAATAAATGCTACCCGTGTTACATCGGCATTGACACAAAATCTAGTATGCAAATCAATACCTGATCTTTTTTTGCTTAAACTCACCTCTACAATCACATGACGAAAGGTCAAAGACAAGAAACTTTTTCTCATGGCAGAAGGACTGACTTAGGTTTCCTGTACACACGTATGCGCTGCAGTCTGAATCACTTTTACAGGTAGCAACTGTAAAACAATGTTAATTAAGCTATTGATCTTTTTGAAATTGCACAACGATATTGGTTTAGCAAAAACTTACCAGGCACTTGTTTGCATTCACATTTCCTTTCAAAAATATCGTCCCTGCAGTGGCCAATCATTCCCGTTGAACAAGTACAGTGATGGTGATCGGTACACTCTAACGAAATAAAGGATGTTTTGTAGTTATCGACTCACCGTTTTTCAATTTTTGTGTTTAGATAAGCGAATGTTACATATATGAAATTTAAATCAATTCCATTTCAACATTAAAACATAGTATTTGTATTTGTCAGTGTCTTTGCCTGTGATAACACTACGTATCGATTTTGTACTATACAGTCCAATAAATTCAAATGACGTATAATTGGGGCGCCAGCGGGGTTTGCAGCTGCTTACTGTAGCTTCATTACTATTCAAGGGTATCAATTTTCGTGGATAAAGTGAAAATTACAGTTTCAAGGATACGTAAATTCGTGGCCAATAACCCTATGAATACAAAATGTGAATAGAAATTGCACTTCAATGAACATATAATTTCATGGATCAACTAAATCCACGAAAATTGGAATTCAACGAATATACATGAAACCACAGTATCTATATTAAAATATTTAATCGTACAATAGCTGAAAATTATATAAATATAAGTAATAAGGAATCATTCTTTGGATATTCTTAGGTGATAATTTCGGTCAGGACGTGATCAAATCTATCATAAAGCCCTTCGGGCTTTATTGGATTTGATCCCGCCCCGACCAAAATTAGCACCTCATATAAAGAATAGTTCCTTATTCCTTAAGTGATTATTAATCTGTGCCAAATACGGTAGATTCTTAATTAAACGCAAGGAATTAATATCCGCGTAAAATCGCGAGAATCAACCCTCTCGGATTTTAAAATCTTGATATTATTTTTCAGACAACAATAGGAAATTATAACAATTAAAAAATTGGTGCTCGCGGTTTTTTTCTCGCGATTTTAAAACAAAACAGTGGAATCGCGGAATTAAGTACACTCTAAAATTAAGGAACTTGCAGTATACGACACTAAAGTGCACGTGTTTACCTGTACATCCACAAGCAGACCAATCCAAATTGGGTTCACAAAATGGATACTGTTGCCTTGGACAGTTGAAACCAGTACAGTTTACATCAGCGGAACACTTGGTCAGGATTGGCGTTGTAGCTAGTCGTACATAATATAGATTATGAAAAATATATATAATTTCATTTTTCAACTAAAGGTTCTTTTTCTTTAGTGTTACATGTACTTTTGTCTATTTACTACATGTATCAATTCATAAATTTTAAAGTTCTCGGACTGTTTTAAAGTTTCGGTTTCAGAGAAGTATCTGTCAAATAAAAGAGAGCTAAAATCCGTTGCGATGTTGAAAACAAAAAATTAAATTTTGTCAACTAGAAGGAGAATATACTATTGTATAACTTATATATAACAAATGCGACCATTTAATACATGTAATTGGTATTAAATATTAGGACAAGGCTATTCAATGTTATGGGAGAAATGCTATTTTAATGCATATTCCTTTAGGTATTTAGAGGTTTGGATAGTCGTTTTTTAGATTTCTTTTCTATTGATTTTTTTAAAGGTAAAGAGCTCTGAATAGAAAGATATAGAAAAATACGCAAATTTTGAATCTAAAATATATAACAAGTTTTTTTTGTTACTAAATAATAGTTTATAACGTAAATATTATAGGTAGATTGGTAATTTGTTGACCACCCAGCTTCCCTTGCAGGTATAAATATATCCAGCATTGCAGAACAAAATACATAAACTGCAACTTTTTTCTGCAGTCATTGCCACTTTTATAGCCCGTATAAATCACCAAAGAAAGCACTTAACTGTTTATTTCTGAATCATTTAATCAAAATTATTTGATTTTCTATCAAATAGCCAAATAATGTTTTACGGAGCGACCGTTGGGGCGAACGCAGCATAAATTAAATTAGCAGGATTTACCTTTTAAATGCGTTGATGTGATGAAAAATGAATAAAAATAAAAATATTTTACGCTCCAGTATATACGTATAAGCATTTATGGTTTACGGTGTGGCCGAGTGGAGGGCGAATACTATCACACGATCACAATTTTTTACAATCAGATTTATTAGAAACATACACAGTTGGATCCGCCTATCTATTCATTCATGACTCTGAAGGTCGTGTGCACAGTCTAGATATTGTGACGTCATGTTAGTAGTTCCAACGCTCCGAACAATTTGCCTAAATACCTAATAACCAAGTTGCAAATCAGTATTTTTTAAAATTAGCAGAGTTTATTCATCTTTTAAATGCATGGCAGTCTTAAAATATATTTTTACCTGAGGCGTCTTCAGCAGAGCGGATGCTAACGAGAGCTCGCCAAAATACCCTATACAGACACATGTTTGTGGAAACGTATGTACTGTATACAGGGAAATATTCGTCCCCGTTTTATATTCGCCCCTTCGCTGTCGTTGCCAGCGGGCGAATTTAAGACTTTGCGAATGCCAATGTCTTATGTTATATTTCTTTAAACACAATCGTGTTTTGGCGAATTCAAGATGGGGCCAAACTGTTTGCAGTGAAGAAGGGCGAAAGTTACAAGGGGCGAAAATAACCATGTAGTATTATCTTATACCTAAAAAAGCAGCTATACTCTATAACCCTAATTTATTAATTCGTGGGGATGTTAATTCGTAAATGAGAGGTATCCACGAATTCCACGAAAATTGAGCTACGACGAAATCTAATGATTCCACAGTATCACGGTAAACATCATGTGATTAAAAATTTAAATTTAGAACACTTCGTCACCAATAATAAATTATACGCGTATTACCAAAAAATGCGAGTTTCAAAATATATACTTTCGTTTTCAAACGTAAACAAGCCGCCATGTTGACCGAAATCTTATAGCGCATGTCTGTACCTGCAACACAAATTTTGGCGAGCGCTCGTGAGTACTGGCTCTGCCGAACACGCCTCTGTTCTCGCGAGAACATGGCATTGGTAGCCATTTGAGAATTACACTGAATTGTGGGTACGAATCTGACGACAGAATTCTCAGTACGTCAAAGGTAGCATTAGTTCGAATTTTATCTTCGCACAGGCGTTGTCGTTAGAGCTCACAGTGCTTGCCGGCGAGCTGCGCTTTCTTTTAATTTAGGAAAGGACTAGTAATCATTTTAATATTCAATTTAACAAATCAAAACATTGCGAGCAACTCGCGTTTAAAGTTTATCAATTTGCCCACAACCGGAAGTATTTTCTTTTAAAACCATTCGAGCTCCAGAGCACACGTAAATTTTAGCCCTGTCCACCCACCCTAATTTTCATTTATTGTTAGTTTCAATTTTCTGCCAATCTCTTCTTTTTTATTTCAGAATACACCAATATAGACCTCGCAGGTCCCTACAGGAACAACATGCGCCGACGCTACATGTTGACCATATAAACGCTGAAGGCAAAAAGTCTCTTCATACCATTACGCTTTACATCTAACAACTTGCTTAGCTACTTTTTGTTTAAGCGGAGATTTTCATTAATTGTCGCAAATAAGGGTGGGGGCTGGGGGCTGGGGGCTGCGGGATACTTTGGTGTCGTGATCAAGTGGCCCTTTAACCTGGTTGTCTCCCACACCCTGCAACAATGCTGGGGAGCGTGGTAGGGATGTTATACATAAGTATTTATGAATATAAAATCTGGTATGTTAATATTCGTTGTTCATAGCCTGTCATAGCTGGTTCCATCTTCACAGACACAAGCGGGGGTGGGGGTGGGGTGGGGGCACTGTATTGTGTGTAATGTATAAACCAGGTGGCACGGGAGACAAGGAGAAGGGAAGTCACTCATTCATTGGTCCAGAACGTGTTGACCGTTCGGATTGGGCACTTGTGCTTACATTTGTGCTTACACTCGGCTCCCTGAGCGCCCAAAGTTGTCTTGGTACTCTTGTAGTTATCCCCAGTCCTCAAACTAAAAATTGTGGCCTTCTACTACTACTTGCTTGATATTTCGATAATAATAAATACCTTTGTGCTCAAACTATGTTCATCCACTAATATGAAAAAAGTCCAGATTATCTGTTTTGAAACGCCCCCTATACCGCTTCAGGTTTCAATACACATCCCAAAATAGAAAGTCTACGGAGATTTAGCATTGCATCAGCCATTATTAAGCCCGGATGATAACGTTGAAAAATTGTGCGAGGTGTCCCGAGAACTTCCGAATGGAGAAAACAAGTAATTAAAACATTTCCCATTATATATCTCCGTAAGAAACTTGTTTTCGTTCCTGTGAACTTTAATGAGTGAAAAATGATAATTTGTCAATGAAGATATCTTGGATATTTTCCCTTTTATCGATTTCAACAGCATTTCTTTCACAGATATGTGTATTTTTATAAAAAATCATCAAAACGTGATGGAAGCAATAACTTGGGACAGACTATACCATTTATGTTTTGTTAAGATTGAAAAATGTTGTGTATGTGTTCAATTGTGCCTTCAGTAACAATAAATGTATTTCAACTTAACACATCTGTTATTATTCAAGGCATGTATATACATTTAAAGATCGTGTTAGTCTGTATGTCTTTGAGATGACCATTAGTATGCTTTCCGCATAACCCCACTGCGCATTATTTTGGCGATACCTTCTCTCGGTGAGCTCTATATTTTTTTTTTTTTTTTTTTAGTTTGAGTCACAATGTCCTTTTATGCTTATTTATCTTCTTGTCATTTCTTTTTTATTTGATTTGTAGTTTGTGTTGTATAAAGAGCGATTTGGTAATAAGTACTACATATATTTCTCAACGCAAAAAAACATGTTTACGTTAATCAGTAATCTGAGCAATAATCTCGGCTAGAAATGAGAGATTCATTTACAGACTTACTTGGACATTGTCCAGTATGACAAGGCGTAACACGGACACTGTCTCCCTCACAGTGTCTCCCACCATGTAACGGTGCAGGGTTATTGCACCATCTGGTCTCATGTTTGGTACCATCCCCACAGGTGGCGCTGCAAGGAGAGCTAGACCACTCGCTCCATCCACCGTTTACTACAACAAGTTGTTCCAAGTAAAGGGTTAGCGCCGGGTTTTGGGCCCTTTTTGGTCGCTTCTGTTGCTTTTATTTCTTAACCTAATATCACTTTTGTTGAATTTTTTAAAGAGTCTAGTCAATTTCCAACATGAATTAAGATTTTAAACTGTGATACAATAAGCTCATTCTATGTTTTTCTCCTTAAAACTTTCGAAAAAAGAAGAATTTTCGCTTATCTGCCCTTGATCAAACGTAAGATTTAATATATTTATATACATGAGAGGTGGAGCTGACATTCAGAATGGTACTAAAATTAGACTAGCATGAATAACAATGCCATGTATAAAAAATGTATGTGATCACTATAACCCTATCTATTCTATATGGTACAAGTATACTATTTACTATGGTTTCAACAATTAGACCACGCCCGTGTAAGTACAGACGACTTTAAATCAATGCTTGACAACTTAACGTGTTCGAAAACATTGTCCTAGTTAGCAGATAACATGCTACCTTATACGTCACGTGATAGAATTTTGTATTCACAAAGTTACCTGAGGTGAGAAATCACGTAGTGAATCATAATATTCAACATGCATCAACCCTTGGTTACAACAGGGAAAGCGAAAGTAAGAAGAAGCAGTTTTTTCTCATTTAAACCATGAGCGCATGTTTGTCTACTAATCCTCCTTTGACATAACTTTGATAATGCAAATATACAACTACTGTTAAACGGAGAACAATAGACAAACATGCGCTGACTATGTATGAAGTCAGTATAAAAGTGGGCGTTCTCATTATCGTATGGAGATTCAAAA
Source organism: Magallana ariakensis (assembly GCA_020458035.1). NCBI lineage: Eukaryota > Metazoa > Mollusca > Bivalvia > Ostreida > Ostreidae > Magallana > Magallana ariakensis. The sequence goes on from CM035818.1 coordinate 10,028,669, forward strand.
AATCGTGATGACCCCTGCCTATAAAAACATATTCGTACTTGGTAACAACATACTTTTATTTAACGCATTTACGTAAAGTTGCAGTTTGGATGTTGACCATTTCTGCCATTGAAAGAAAAATTCTTCTTTTAAAAGTTTCTTTTTTCGCAAATATCGAATGTCCTTAAGTGCAGTCATCCTTTGCAGATTACGTGTCGCAAAAACATCGATGTACAATTTTGTAAAGACGTCCTAAGATACATTTATGATTAGTTCGATGAAGCAGTGTCATTGAGAAGGCTTTTCCTGTGTACTTTGGACTGTTCACCCTTTTATTTGAAGGTTTCGTTTGACGGGTGACAGGCATGTAAAACTGTATTATATTACAACGTTATAACAATTGTGTCCGTAAATAAATTCCAGTGCTTTAAAAGAAGTAGGATTTTAATCAAAGTAGTCATCGATGTATTATTGACTTTTTAAAAACATTTGAAATTAACTTTTTCCTTTCTTTCTTTTTTTTTTTATAAATTAAAACGCACCTGGTTGTGTAGGTATACAAGAACATGGCAGCTCCCCGTAATAATGAATATGATGACAGTGTAACTCTGTTCCAGATGGACATCCTGGACAACCAAGAATATTATGTCATAATCATTAAAATTATCTTGTCGCAAATTGTTGTAAAAATGCTGTAATGATACACTTTTATTTTGTTGTCAAGTTTTGATTAATAGCAAACAGCTAGTGATAGCATAATGTTAAAAAGAAATAACTATAATTTACTTACATTGTATATAAATTGCCTCATGTACGATGGTCAATAAAAAAATACGAAGATTTTAATCTTAGCTTTTTTACTTTATTTTTAAGTCATATCATCACAAAACTTGGTATACATAATTTAGCAATAATTTCTTTTAATTTGAGCAAAGAAAAAAATTAAAGACAAGTAGTCCTCACTAAAAAGATGACGTCACCAGACGTCACGGAGCAGCAAAAAGTAATAAAAGTATGAGTTCAACTCTGAAAAAACACCGATTCAAGCTGTGATAATGCATGTTGATGCAGACAATACATGTATGTCAAAAGTTATTAGCGCATTTGTGATTTAATGTAACACAATTGTGAAAACTGTGATTTCGATATCACAGGTGCCCGAAATAAATTAGATTATCAGTAAATATCTTTTCGAATAGTTAATAACGTCATCCTACGTTCAAGGTTTTCCTCTATTGTGAACGAAGAAAAACACAGCCCAAAAAATTTAACACATCAGAGAAATGACTTCCGATTCTCGGTCAATTGTTAGCAAATAAGATACTAAGTCGTATTGAGTCGTTTTGAAATACAATAGGAAAGATATTACGTATATGAAATAAAGACGGGGTAATAAACTGTAGATTCTTCGACGTGACGTCATGTTTACCCGTAACCTTGCTCCGTGGTGACAAACCATGATGCTTTTAAAATAAGATAACAAAAATACCTTCTCAACAAATGTAATGAAACTCCACAAATCAATGAAATAAACGATTGTGCATAAATTGAGGTGTTAGTTGAGACTTCCATGAAAACTAAATGACAGACAGCGACAGTGTCTTCCTTCGTATTTTTTTATTGACCCTCGTATACAATCATATAATTTATTTATATGAACGTTACCAAGAAACTTTAATCAGCAAGCGATATGAAACACAATCCTAACCGTAATAAATTAACAAAGGTTGTACTCGTTTTCACCGCATTTGGTATAGATTTTCACAATACCACAGATTTTATAGTAACATTAATCATTGATTATTTTCTTAAACACCCGAGAGAGAAGAAAATTTATCAGAGATCAGCAGCAACTGGTTCTTCTTCAGAAACAATATCTTCTGTCAAAGATCAAACAAAGAGACTCATTGTTTGATGTAGATTTCTTAAATGAAATCTAATTTTTAAGTGTAATTAAATCATAATGTACCGGACAGGATGGGGTCTCGTCCAAATAGAGCATGATATTCATGGGGGTTTTGTCCATGTTTCTCACGGTTGGCGAGAAGAGAAGGGGATGATAAACTTTTCGCTAGCGAGATGCTTACACATTTAGTTTACGTCAAACCAATTCAGTAAAAAAAAATTAATTACATGTATTTAATTTCCAAACTTTAAATCATAGGGTAATAAATTAATTTTATGTGCAAACTTCCGAGATAGAACACAATGAAAAAGCTAGTTAACTCAACTTAAAGTTCTGACTCTGTTTAAGAAAAGACCAATTTGAAAGTTCACACTGTAAATGTATTATGGTTAAAGTAAGCTACCTGTAAAACCTTATGTCTCCCAAACGTTTTTTTCTTCATATGTTGATAAAATGAAAGCCCTCGTATATTAAATCTTAACACTGCATTGGAGTTTTAGATTTCAAATCATTTTTAAAAAAAAAAATATCTTAAGTTACTTTTCTCAGAATTCTAAATCTATCCAGTATTCAGATCAGAGACTTTGTGCTTGTACGTAACAATCTCGATTGGGAAGAACATTCGACCTTTGTGAATGCATGTATAAATTTATCATGATCATATGTGAAAGGTTTGTCCAAAAACTTTTGTTCACGATACAACAAGGTCACTTTCAAGGATTTCTGTGTTTTCAAATATTGTAAATGCAAACAGATAAACTTCTTGGTAAGTTAATTTATTTTATCCAATTAAGTATATATAGAAAAATCAAAAAGCTAATAGTTTGTATTTAATATGTACAGACCATTAAGAATGAATCTACGGTGTTGTTGAAAGCTGGTACAAAGTGTCAAATCTGAAAAAAGAAAGAAAGCGTTTCTAGCCACTGATAATGACATTTTATTTTTATTTAATTATTCATGTACAGTTTGTAAGTCGCAAAATGAGTTTGATACTGAATAATCTCCAACATCAAAAGCTAGTTTAACTTACCATAAAACAAAAAGCTGAACACAAAAACATGACTACAGTGTGGACTCATGATTGTCCTGTGGTCTGGTTATTATATACGATATACCTGAGAAGTAAACCACTATCAGAGGAGGATCATGGGGTCGTATATATACAGTATATATACAGTATCGCGTCTGAAATATTATGACTTTTTTTATGTCTGTCTTATTTACAGACGACCACAATTCTATATCACTAGATGATATTCCGCGCAAGCGCGGGAATTAACACTTTAAACATCAATATGAAACAATGCTAAATATGTTGAACATTTTTTTTTCATTTTTGTATATTCTGTGTTTTAATTGTTTTCCTAATTACTTTCTTAACATATTCTTTAAAATTGAAAAAATAAAAAACCAACTGCATGACTGGATATTTAGAGGAGCGGGCAGGGATGGACAATCTAAACCGAAATGGATGATATATACATATGCGTGGCCTAATTCGTTTTGTTTCATCTGCCTGGAGGTAAAAATAGATTGTTTAATTTTATTCAAACCAATGAGTGGGTATTTAGAGCGTCTTATCTCTAAATTTTGTTCTTTAGGTCAATTTTCACTATACACGTAAGAATTTCAGATAAAACACTGTTTAAAAAAAACGATTTTGGAGGGGGTCACCCCCCCCCCCCCCCATTCAATCTCCCCATTTAATGCATAGTTTACATTATTTATTCATATAGACGTAGAACATAATTTGTTTATTCTTTACAAATTAATGTCTTACTTGATTAAAATCAGAGAATTATTTGACCAAAAAATGATTGTAAAATTACATTGTTAAAAGACGGTCATCTGTAGAAAAAAATGCTTAGTTGAAAAAGGCCATATGCATCGTATCGTATTTGTAGCAATATAGATTTGTTTAAACTTTTTTTGTTAAGGAAATCACTTTAGTTTCAACAAAATTTACCCCAATGTCATGCCACGACTCAACGAGAACCAACGTAATCGTGCTGTTGGGATGCTGCAAGCTTGAATACTGTTGCAAGACACTTTGGAGTTCATCGGAACACCATCCAGTCATTATGGAGACGTTTTCAACAATCTGGCAACACCCAGGATCGACCGCGCTCTGGGCGACCTCATGTGACGTCACGTCAACAGGACAACCACATTAGACTTGTGCATCTGAGAAATTGTTTCCAGACAGCAAGTTTGACTGCCCGTAGCATTCCAGGGCTTCGACCAATTAGTCCAAGAACTGTGCGTAATCGTCTGCGCGAGCAAAACATCAGACCAAGACGTCCAGCGGTGCGCCCAGTACTGCTTCAACGTCATCGTATCTCCAGACTAGCGTGGTGCACACAACATCTGCGATTCAGAATACAGGACTGGGCCAATATTCTGTTTACTGATGAATCCAGATTTCATTTGACGGCCGTTGTAGGGTGTATCGACGCGTTGGGGAGCGTTACCAGGACGCTCGTGTTGTGCAACGTCGACAATTTGGTGGGGGTAGCGTTATGGTGTGGGGTGGAATATCAGCACGTGGAAGGACCCCTCTGCAAATTGTCAATGGAAATCTCACCGGCGTACGCTATCGAGATGAAATTATTCAGCGTCATGTGATACCCTTCATACAGAGACATCAAAATCATATAACTCTGCAGCAAGACAACGCAAGGCCACAAGTTGCACGTGTAGTCAGGGACTTGTTTGTTCAACAGAATGTCGATGTCTTGCCTTGGCCAGCTGTTTCCCCCGATTTGTCGCCGATCGAGCACGTCTGGGATGAAATGGAAAGACGTGTACGCCGTTTACCAAATCAGCCTGTGACATTGGCTGATTTAGGCCAGGCTTTAACCAACACCTGGAACAACATCCCTCAAGCATTTCTGAACACTTTAGTGGCATCAATGAGGCGTCGCTGTCAAGCATGCGTGGACGCAAATGGTGGTCACACGCGTTATTAATTTTGTTAATTCAATTTCAAATAACAGTGACTTTCGAGTGTGCTGAAATTGACGTTATTCGACGTTGAAATTTAATGTTATGAGATGTTGTTATGAATACATGTTTACAGTTTTACAAAAATAAAATTTGTTCATTGTAATTTTTAAATGTTTTTTCATATATTAAATAATGCACAGTTTCTTTTTTCCGTTAGTATATTATCATTAAATAAAGAAGGGGAATAACCAAATTCCAATCTTTGATGTATAAATGCACAGCTATACTGTTAATTTAAAAATCGATAGCGGATCAAAACCAGCAAACTTTTATTAGAGTATCATTTTTTTTATGTGCCTGCATGTTTAGCGGTGCAGGCACTTGTTAATTTATAGAGCGATCACGAGCACCTGCTCTGCGAAACTGACGCTAGAATCACATTTAATTGTATATGTACAATACAACAAAAGGGGCGATGGGGTGCTTGCATTAACCCCCCCCCTTTTTTTTAAAACAATTATCCATTTAAAATTCTTTATGTTCTTTTTAAATTAATCTTTCAGGGACTATAATTTGATTTCAGTGTAAAATTGCATGTTTTATTATTATAGGTGAGATTCGAATATGAGGATCGACAGGAAAAAAACAAATAAGATTTAAGATCGATGATAACATCAGGCTTCTGAGGCAAGAAATCCAATGAAAAATAAGAACAAATGGACAGAGGACGCTGCAGTCATGTTAACGCCTATTTCTCTGCATGTTGCTCGGAGAGTTAGAGAACGCACAAACCTCCTCATTGATCAACATACATGTAGGCGAGAAAATAGAGAAAATCTTCAATTCAGATGCATTTATTTACCCCACTGCCTGAGAGAGAGAGAGAGAGAGAGAGAGAGAGAGAGAGAGAGAGAGAGAGAATTATAGTCTCTCTCTCTCTCTCATGCACGCACGCACGCACGCACGTACGTATGTACGTATGTATGTATGTATACAGCGAAGAGAAATTCACTGTATTGTAGAACTCCACTTAAAAGCAACTGATCTTTAAATAAATTGCAATTCCCGATCCAGTTAGAATTCACCTTGCATAATATATACAGTGTATTTGAAATCTTGTTTTAAAATATTTGACACGCAAAACTTAAGAACAATGATGAAGTATATTGACTGCGGGTTCCAGGGTTATTCCGCGATTCATCAGGAAAATGTTGACAACATAAACAACGACTAAGGCCAAAATTAAAAATATCTATGTTTCCCCTAACGCGACCGACCCAATTAAAACCCGCGGACTAAATTGTTTTTTTTTACAACAATGAATAGAGATTTTTTTTAAAGCCTAATTTTACCCAAATTCGTTTTTAGAAGACCTATATCTTTTTCGTTTTACAATCATTTTGTTAGCCTTGATCATCAACATGGGCGAAATACTCGCTTTATGATCGATAACTTCGCCGGAATTTCCTCCGAAAGAGAAGTTGAAGTCGCCCTGTATTCTGAGTTCACGATCGTATAAATTAACTCCAGAGACATTAAAATGATAATCATTTAATTAAAAAACGTTTCCACGGCCTCAGTTAACCACTGTTGTGATTAATAATTTGCGATTGTCTTATCTTTTCTAGATATACATGTAAATATGGGTGCAAATGATGCAACATATAGCCTACTGTGAATTGAAAATTACATCCGAAGTTTATTACTTTTAGTGTTGATATTACAATTAGTTGGTAACTTGTAATTAGTAAATAATTGTGCCAAATTAATGCTAAAATAATCATAAAACCATCTGTCTTCAGTTATCTTAAAAATTAAAATGATCCTCTACACAATGGTTGTAATTGCATGGTTGGACTAATACCTCCAAAATACACAGAAGTAAAAAGACTGATTTTTTTTAACTTAGCTAACACAATTACAAAACATTTCATCTTTAAAATGTATGGATACATCAAATAGGTTTAATTTAATAGATTGGATAAGTTTAATTTTTTTTTATTAACTTGCTTAAATTTTAATCCAATCTTAATTAAGGTCGAATCTGTGTATATATTATATAATCATTTCTGTAGGTTATGCCGTATCAAATACTGCCAGTCTCCCTGATTTCTCAAACTTCTCCCTACTTTTCTGTTAGGGAGAAATAATTTTCCCAAAAATTAGGTTGGTACATGTGAAACAAAAGACTCTTCATGTTGTGAAAATTTTAAACAGTTCTCTTAAGAATTCGTCAAATTTCAAATCGACAGAAACAAAAGAGTTGGTTATGGTAATGACTATAATTAAAGTGAAATTGGGTAAAATTACAAAAAAATTGTTATCTACCGAGGTAAATATTTGTTCTTCCCTGGCATTATGTTTCAAATTTGGGTTATCATTTCTTTGTATAGACACCTATTTCCTTGTCAAAGAAGGATATTCACTGCAAGTGTAGTGATTTTGTGTAAACATAAAATTGTAGAATCATTAAATATTACTTCACAAATATTTACATTTATTACATTTCCTTAAATTAATCATTATTATTGTTTTAATATACTTTTAGACATTTTATAAACCAAATTTTGAAATATTAATTGATACTTTGAAGTATGTACATTATCATTTAAATGATATTTAAATATAGGTTAACGTGTACATCGACATACAAATGATAATGGATCTATTCATGCACATGCATCTAATCATTGAATCAAACATGTTTAAAAAGATAAACAATATCAAAATTGTGAATTTGATATTAAATCTTTTTTACATTCCATTAGTACAGTCAAGTATAACAATTTGTTTTACAACTGGTCATAATTTTTTAGTTTTGTAATTAATTAAAGAATTGATTATTTTTTTCATTTTTAATTCATAATGCATTTTATAATTTGTCCTGGCAGAAAAAAAAATTATTTACCTACCTACCTACCCAACTTCAAAATTTAGGGTCGGGTTAGGGGAAATATAGATATTTTTAATGATGGCCTAATTTTATTTTCTTGAGAGAGAAGGAGAGAAAAATGAGTTAATTGATTTTTTTGTATTGAATGCCTAACGAGTTAATATCTATATTTTATGTAAATGATGCAAATAATTCCGTCACATAATCTCTTCCTTTTCCCAATTTTTCATTCAGCTTTTTCAGAAGTTCAATTTGTAACTTGTTCTTCTGAAGTTCCTGTTCGAGCACCTGACACTGTGACTCGTGAGCATCATCCATTGTTCGTTTCCGTTTCAGTTTATTCTTCCTATAAAACGATACATGAAATTCAGTTTACTGACTTGATTAGGCCATTTTTTTTATTAGTTGTTTTACAGATTTTTTTTATGGAAAATGTCCATTGGGTGGCTACAAAAAAAAAAACACAAAAAAAAAAACCAAAACAAAACTGTTCATTTTTCAAACTTTTAATATACAAGTAACAAATGCGTCTAAAAACATTGTACAGATATATTTCTTCATATTATGGGGGGATTCCCCACTGATGAAGGCTGATCATCCTAGCAGGGGGAACAAATCACACGAATTTGTGAAGTAATTGGGTCTATATGGACATCAGGATAAGATAGCGACCTGAGCTCCTGACTAGAGTTGCAGGGGCCCCAGGTTTGATTCCCAGTCCAGCTTTATATTTTCATTGTATCTATATGCACATTCCTCCTTTCCTACTACACATGCATTATCCATGTATTCGAATGTCCTCTTCCTCTACCACATCTAAGTTACCACAAAAATAACGCACATCTGCAAAAAAATTAAATTCAATTTAATAGTGCCTTATCTAAAACAGTAACAGCTAGTTTATACAGAAATACTATGCACATTAAGACACAAATTTATTTTAATTTGAAGTAGAAACTGAGAAAAGAGATAATTATAATTTGAAGTTATTGATTCGATGTCTATGCATTCACAGAGAGTGCATCTAAATGAAATTATATATAGTAGCTTCCTATCATATCGCGGGTTCTATGGTATCGCGCTGAAATTGACATTTGACGGGGGGGGGGATATTTTTAGACATAGTAAACAGAGACACGCTGAACATCACTGAGGTATATAATAGAGGAAACTCACAATAACATTAGTTTCTGGAAATATATGCATATTAATAGATTTTTTAACAAATTAATTTAACTACCGCGATATCATAGGACCGGCTCATACATGTATTTCTTGAATACATCAGGTTTCACAGCAGTATTTATATTCCCCTGCGCTTATACATGTATATGTGTTAGCCCAATGCTTAATTCTAAATTTCTCTTTTTAATTTGATATATTTACTTTTAAACATTGAAATTTTTAAAAAGCTTTGAAATTTCAAAAGTTCATCTTTGTATATGATATAAAAAATATGAGGATATGGTGTAAAAATTTGATATTTGATAAATCACAGGTTTGTATGTCACCACGTCCCCTTAATAGGACTAAGCATATCACAGAAATTATTAAACAGGTCTATGTATATTACTAGCCTTTATGTCAGCCTACCTGCATTCAAATATCTTTTGGTCAGTCTGTCCTGTTCAGAGGTTGTCCTGTTTTCAGGTTGCAACTTCTTTTAAAGTAATTAGCTTCAATGGTTCTAATCCAGGTCCCCCATCAATCAATCTCGATCATTAAAATCTGAGATACTCTATCTATAATGCATCATGATTGCATATTAATAACAGATGTAAACATAGTTAACGTTCTCTGACACAATTAATTTTGAAATACAGTTGAACATTTAGTTTTTAATATAAGGGAGCACGATATAAATTGGAACTACCATTTAATTATTGTCAAAACTGCAGTAACTGTCAAAAACTTCGTGCTGCGCCAATGGTGCCAAAGGCCCGAAGTAAAGACACGTGTGTGTCAGATGGAGGTACTAGCACCGGATTCATACTCCTCCACCACATTCCTTTAAACTGTTCTATATTTACCATTCTCATTGAAACATTTAAAGATTATGTCCTAAAAAAACAAGGTTCACTGTTCCCAGACTGTTGCAGACAATGTGTATATTTAATCTCATTCGATAAGACGTTTGAAATCAGATTCAATCTTTAAAGTCCCTGCTAAAAGCGTTTACATGATTTTGATCAACAATATGTAAAATTAAAACCAAGAACAGACATTTCCGGATTTTTTTAAAATGATCGACCAACAATGTGGTCGGCGGTAATAAAAAGAGGGTTAAATGGAATTTTAATTTTTTTTCCAATATTGCAAAAAATAGGGTCGGCGGATCCGTAAAACAACTAATTAAAAAAAATGGCCTTAATAAAAAAAAGAAGTCTTAAATTCAAAACGAAAACTTCATGTATAATACCGTTTGGTTAGTAGATTTTATCAGTGTAAAAGTTCCTGTTTAAAGTTACCCTGATGCCTTTATTATTTTCATTTCTGCTTCTCCCCCATGCGATGTTTCTTCCTTCTCATGGGAAGCCTGGGATAGCCCAGTGAACTGAGAAAACATTGGGGAGGGGACAGCAGCTTTTTCTGAAGTTATTGTGCTCGGTGTTGACAGCCATACGTCGTCAACTTTGAATAAGTCTACGTCTGAAAATCCATTGTAAATTACGTATATTTAAGGAATAAGGAATCATTCTTTGAGCATTATGAGGTGATAATTTTGGTGATAATTTTGGGCGTGATCAAATCCAATAAAGACCGATGGGCTTTATGATAGATTTGATCACGCCCCGACCGAAATTGTCACCTCATAATATTCAAAAATTCAAAAAATGATTCCTTATTACTTATATTTATATAATTTTAAGCCATCGGACAATTAAATATTTAAATATAAATAAACAAATCCTACTGGCGCCTCAAATTGGCGTCATTTGAAGTTATGGGTTATATAGTACAAAATCGATACGTAGTGTTATCACAGGCAAAGACACTGGGAAATGTAAATATTGGTGCTTATGAACGTGTTACATGTACAGATGTATGAGAGAAAGAGAGAGCGAGTTCAATTATTTTTCAAAAACGCATGTCTGTGTACCAAAACGCAATAAACGCTAGACAGTCTCCTTTTGTAGGGTCCGTCATTTAGTCTTTAAATGTTCATAATGTGTCTCATAATATTAGGAAAATTCAAAAGAATGATTGATACAAAACAGATACAAACTTGCAAATGAATTTTTTGGGTGTGAATCACATTATTTCCATTAATTTAATTTTCAGTTCTCGAAACTAGTCATTGACTTGATTTATGTGAATTCTTCTAGAAAGTTCAAGATTTTGCAATCAAGATCTAATTTTTCCACTTCTTTGTCAAAATGGCGTACAATTAATATTTTAAATGTTTTGAATTGGACAGTAATGAAACACATATCAGCAAAACATCATTGGAAAATTAGTTTCAACTACATTTCAGTGAATTTAGGAAGAAGTGGGTTTAATTTGATTCTACATGTGTGCCAGATAAATGAACGCATGAAAGAAATAGAGACAAGGAGTTTATATATGTGAAACATTTCATTAGCAGATACCTTTTTGCGCCAAATGAACAATTTGCAAACTAGTATCGTTTAAAATTTCAAAGGACAATAAAAGAAAAAGCAAGTTGCTGTCCTTGTCAAAAGGACTGTAATACGTAGACTATATGCAAGTATTTCTAACGGAAATGTGAAAGCCTTATGGTTATCCAAGATTCCACCGACGCTTTTATATGATAACATGTGCGTGGGGGGGGGGACCTATAATTGCAAAATTGTAACGATGAACAAATGAAGTAAGTCTGGATATTGCCTTTACCCAATAAATTTGTACTTTTTATCACGTATAGCTCTTACCTTTTTACATCAGAATTTTAAAGGTTTATACTTCTAACAAAATTATGAATTATATTAGTGAAGATAACATGTATATATAAGATTAGGCATTCAACGAATTTCCCTTTTTGCGGAAACACTATAACTCGCACTACTTAGTTATAACTATGCAGTGACAGCTTATTAATTTTTTTTTAAAATTTAAATTAATGTTATTTCTTGAGATTTAAACATAATTATTCAATGATGGATACAGTCATATAATTATTCAATCATAGATACAGTCACATAATTATTCAATCATGTTTTGCCTTAAAATGCGTAAAAAAAATTATCCGGCAGTACACTAGCCTCGCTTACTAAAAGTAAAGTTAAGCTATTTCAGAAATCAACAAAACATCGCGATTTATCCTATTTGAAGCATGTTATAGTTTTGGCTTAACATTAAGTTATTTCATGATGCTAATGGTTCATATCACATGCCACTCATTTATTAAAAAAAATCTTTGTTTCAGAACTTGGTTACCGACAACTTTAGAATCTCTGCGCCGTTGAATTTTAACATGTGCTCATGGCACGGAATTACTTCAATTCGTTTCAGTCTTTAAAAACATGCTTCAGATTGGCAGTTGGTTTGGTGACCTCCATACAGAAACTCCGAATAACTTGGATGGTTCCAAAGAAAAAACATCATGAACATTGTGTACATGTTGTATGTACATGTATACGATAAGTCCATTGAATGAAAGTTTTATTTACATTTGTAATTCATTCTCAAAATATTATTTCCCCACCCTGGGTTTTAAAAACATCACGTCTACAAATCAAACTTACATGTATGTAAGAGTATAATCTAGATGCTAATTAATTACAGTACCGATAAACATAAATGATGGTTGATTATTTAAATATATTTATAAGGGGTGACATAATATGTCACAATACCAGGCCCGGTACATCATATGTACATGTATATGTTTATACATCATTTGCAATTGCCACATGCAGTAAATACGTCACTGGTAATTGGTGATATTGTTTGTTATAGAATTAATAGTTTAAAAATCATGTATATAGTTTAAAAATATTTAAACATACAGTCGCGTGCCATAAATGAGTTCGCAAAATGGCCGCCGTCACATCGTTTTATCTGTAAGGTACATTTTAAAATGAAAATAAAGCATGTTTACTTTGACAACCAGAATTAAAAACTCGTCCGGTGATTTTCCGACTTTTTTTCTGCTTTCGCCGAATTTAGTTTTAGAGTTATCTTTCTTTGGTAAACAAATATCGTCTGCTTATCAACATGGCTCCTCATTGCAGTGAGTTGACGTTAGAGCAAAAAGAAATAATCATCCAATTGTCAAATGAGGGTTATTCAAGCCACAAAATACAGGACTTAATTGGAATTAATTCAAGAACCATTCAGAAATTTCTGAAACGTGTACGGGAAAGAGGAAGTATAGAAAACTTACCGCGAAGTGGAAGGAAAAGAAAAACAACAGTGCGCGATGACAGGTATCTATTACGAAGCGTAAAAATAAATAGAAGACAGACTCTGAAAGATGTGACAAACAGATTTAGAACAAGAACTGGGTGTGATGTTTCTTGCAGAACCGTAAAACGGAGATTAAACCAAGAGGGGTATAAACGTTGTGTTATTTCAAAGAAAGCAACAATTTCTCAAATAAATCGCGAAAGAAGAAATCGTTTTTGTAGACAAAAATTATAGTGGACAGTGGCTAATCATTGGTCCTCTATATTATCTAGTGATGAGACAAAAATTATGCTTGGAAATAATAATAAAATTTATGTTTGGAGAAAAGCAGACGAGAGATTGCGACCCGAGTGCCTTGATGTACGCGGTGATAGGGAAACAACATGCCATGCGTCTGTAATGTTATGGGTATGGAGTGGGAACATTAAAAGCAATTGAAGGAAATATGAACAGTGATAAGTATATTGATGTTTTGGACGAGTGTCTGTGGCCAGTAGTTGTTAGACATTTTAGAAATCGGCGCTGGGTTTTCCAGGAAGACAATGCCCCATGTCATGTGTCCTTTATATCAAATCAATGGAAACGAAACACTTCCCTGGACCCCACAAAGCCCCGATCTTAATGTTATAGAAAATGTGTGGAAAGTCCTGAAAGCTCGAGTGCAAAGGCGAGTAAAAGAAATCCGAACTGCCAATGACTTGAAACAAGTTGTTCTTGACACTTGGAGTAGGCTCCCTTTGGTGTATATTCGCAGCCTTTACCAGAGTTTACCGAGGAGAATTCAGACTGTATTGCGTTCTCGAGGACATATAACAAAGTACTGATAAAGGTAGGCATGTGATTTAAATTTTATTTACTTAAAAACGCGTAACAATATTTTCACATAGTCGATTGTTTTGACGTAACGGCGGCCATTTTGCGAACTCATTTATGGCACGCGACTGTATATTATCATTTAATTTGTCTAGATCTGTTGTAAATGTATATAATGATATATTTGATTATAAATGTATATAAATAGATATAATTAATTGTAAGCCAAAATCTTTTCGAGTAAGAAATACACACACATTACATTGATTCAATAGCCACCGATTTATAGGATATAAAACCACTTAACAGATATGAGTTACCGTGGCGCAATGGAAATGAGATGATGCTAGTACACGAAGGGCCTTGGGTTCAATACCTGTCGTGGGAATTTTGAATTTTTTTTCATTTTATTTTTTAGAGAAAAAACTCGTTTTTTAATTCTTTTTCTGTTTTAGAATCATTGAAACTTGTGAGAGAATATACATGTACATGCGCGGATCCAGAAAATTTTTCCAGGGGGGTCCGAATTGAAAGTAGGGGGGCTACTGTATTCATCAGAAATGTTGACAAGCAAAAAAAAAACCTAATTTCCCAAAATTATGAAATTCCTAATCCGTGGGGAGGGGGGGGGGGCGATTATGCCTATATAACTGCAATTTTCACTATCATCAATATCACTCTTAAAATTTCCGCTTCCGACGCCTTTCCAAAGCATATATGTGTTTTCCAGGGGGGGGGGTCCGAGTCATATTTGCGATAATTTTACTATGTAAATTTAATAACTTTTCATTTTCCAGGGGGGGGGGGTCCGGACCCCCCAAACCCCCCTCTAGATCCGCGCATGATGTACATTATTTACTTAACTACCGCACATGTTCATGTAGAATCAATTTCTATTGTTAAAATTGCTGCGTTGTTTGTCTAGACATGTTTTCATTTCCTTGTGTATATCTAATTAAAATCTATTGTTTGTTAAACCTCAGAAAAACCCTGGAACTAACAAAGAATATACACAACAGGTGTGTTTTTGTCCAGACGCACGGCTATGCTTTTTTAAAATAAATACTTCGCATTAGGTTAAAGGGGCATGGTCACGATTTTGGTCAAAAATTATTTTCCCGATTTTAATGTTTACAATGCTTCAGTAAGGCATTTTTAATAGGCAACCAACATTTAAGTGTCATTTATTGAGTTATAAGCGAGTTACAGAGCTTACAATTCTTTGCTATGTAAACAAAGCTTTTGTTTACATTTTGAACGTTGAAGTGAAAACTCCAGTTTTAGACCGAAAAGGAATGTGGTAGACGTTAAGATCATTCTGTTTATTTATGCTTACAATGAATAAGAAGATGAAATAATCAGCTTGAAAAAGAATTTTTACCGGTATATTGAACTAATGTAAACAAAAACAGGGCACGAGCCTTGTTTACATGACAAAGACTTGTGAGCCCTGTATCATGCTTATAACTTCACAACTGACTCTCCAATTTCATTTGATCATTGGAAATGCATTCCTAAAGCATTGTAAATAATAAAAACAGAAAAATAGAATTTGACAAAAATCGTGACCATGCCCCTTTAAATATATTTGTCCATTGATCACAATTAATAAAATTGTCATGAAGTTAAAACATTTTGTTGGTAAATTAAGCACGATATTGAATAAAGAATTGAATTGAAAAATGTTATGATTTTTTTAAAAATGGCTTAAAGGTGGCTTAAAAGTGGCTTAAAGAAGTTTGGACATTAAAGACCAATAAGTTGTCCTTAAAAGTGGCTTAAAAGTGGCTTAAAGATAGTCTTTATGATGTCTTTAAGCACCTTTTATCCATTTTACGCTTTCTTTAAACCCTCTTAAAGCGACCTATAAGCACCCCATATAGCTTAAATGTGGCTTAAAGATCGTCTTTAAGCTACCTTTAAGGACCTTTAAGCTATCTTTAAGAAGAACTTAAAAATGGTACATGTAATTTATCCTGCGTTCAGTCCGTTAACAAAGAATAATAGGCAAAAATGAATAAGGCCTCAAATTAAGGAGATATCGTCGCTGTTCTGTTTACTTTCTGGATCTGTTTTTGAAACAAACCGCAAAGTCTTCAAAACTAACACATACGATGTATATTTACATGTACCTAGATCCATGGATTAGAAAATCATACAAGTATACTTTATCTATCGATTTAATCGAATTTACTTTATAGAAGATGTTTTACTTGCCAGTAAGATATTTTCAAGATTTTTGAAGAAAAGTAGGAGTTTAAAAACATAAATGACATAAAATTGGTTTAACAATCTTGAGAAAGAAGAATGGTACCCAATCAGTAAATTAAAATTGGTGTAAAAATGATCAAATTGAACATACTTCATCCAAAAGAATTTGGAGTTTTTCGATCTAGCAAATACTTTGTTTGGTGACCCGAAAGATCGAATATTTAGGGAAGGGGGGTCCTTCTTTAACTTTACCTGTAACATTTAAAGATAAGAAGATAGATACTTTATTTCTATATGTGTTTAGATAAGCATGCATGTTAAAATATGTTAATTTACCTTAGAACGAAGATCCGGGGGAGGGGCATATAATGTTTTTGTCTTGCCTTCCACTCTGTTACAAACTTTAACCTTCCTACTACTAGAGGGATCAGGATAGCTGTGAATGCTATAGAACATTGCACTAAGATTTGCTTTTGCTCTTAAATAATCATTGCAAAGTAAATATCGTTTAGAATTTGCAAAAAAGATACAAAAAACGAAAAAATGTTAACTTTTTAAATATCTGGACATGGAGGCCGGTGAAACAAACACATTTATATTGCCCTTTTGTTTTGAATGTTTTGGCTTTAAGTGCTTACTCGTTGATCCTCATCATTTTATTTTGCTCAAAAGCATAATAATTAACAGAACAATCTATTTTATTTGATCCCACAGTTTGACTAGGACATTTTGTTTAGATTCAGCAATTGTCGTTTTGAGAGATGGACACCAGTGAAGAAAACATTTCTACAAGTAGTACCTTATGTAACGATGAGGAGCTCTACCAAAGACATTTTTCGTACAAATATTTCATACCATTTCATTGAGTAGTATAACCAATAGTGTCTGTTGTTCTGACTATTTATCTATGCATTACTTGCTTAAAGTAACCACTCAACTAGTATTGTCTTTATAAACACGCTACAAAGGGGAAGTGCTTCTTTTGAATCACCTGGAGATTAATTAACATGCATTCAGTTCACTTGTTTATAAAAAAATATCTATTACCTGTCCGCGAGACGCATGACATCCTGTTGGCAAAATTTTGCCTATATTCAGCATTTGAGGTAATGTAGAATAAATATTACTTCTCATCAGTAAGTAGGATGAGACAGTTGATAATCGTTTGTCTGTTGGTTATGGTCAATGCCAAAAAGGAGTTTCGGATAGCCTGGATGGCCCCCAAGAAGGAGTATTATGGACTAAGCGCTGCGTCAAGTATTCATGCCTTAAAAGCAGCCTTGACTGCTATAGGAAAATGGCAGGAGAACGACAAAACAATTCTCCCGGATAACAAAATTTCGTAAGTACATTTCTTCTGATTCAGAAAACAAAGACAAGGCATTAAAAATGGAATCGAAATGTCTGGAGAATCCATATATAGATTTTCCCCCGATCATTGATAGTATAATACATTTAATGTTCTGCTCGTTTCTTAAAAGGAGTGTTTTGTTCAAACCCTAAGTTAACTTTTTTAAGAACAGTCTTTAGAACAATATAATTTTTGCAAAGAAATTCCAAGGAACTAGGTTTCTAAGATTTGAACATTTCATTATTTTTGTTTCATATTTTTACATTACTATACAAAAGCAAGCATCTCACGAAGTAATACTTAGAAAAGTTAGCAAGTTAGCCTAATTGAAATGGTTTACGTCTATTGATAAACCCCTGCAACCATGTCATACAACACTAATGATACTTTGAATATACATTGTATTTGACAAAAATGACCCCCGTGATAGTGTATGAATCGTCATTGGAATTTTATCAAGGATATTTTTTAAAGTCTGGGTTTTTCTAAATTATTATTTGAAACATACTTTATAACTACAAAGAAAACGGGTTCGAGATATAAAAAATTAAGAAAGAGTGATCGAAAAATAAAATTCTTATAAAAGTAAATATATGCATACTTAAAAATAAATTGTAAAAAATACGTTTCTAAATATATGCATGGCTGTTTGCTTAAAGTCTAACAAGGACTATGATTATTGCTTTTATACGTTAAACACGACATTTGAGATATGCTTCTTCAAGTTGAGAATCAAATTTTAGTGTACGAATGAAAATTTATATTTTGATCATTCTTTCTGAAAAAGTTTGCGCACGAAATGATAATTCATTGTTAACCTTATTCGTTTTTTAATCTATTTCATTATTAAATGCAGTGCAATAATGAGTCTCTAATATCTGTGTTGATCTTACAGATAGAAAATGAGTATATTACTTATTTTTTTAAATTATGATTATGATACTTTATTTTTGCATTTCTTTTAAGCTATACTGCATTGAGACTTCGTATTAATTATTTTTAAAAATAAGGTAAATGGTACACGAATAAAGGTCATCCATTTAGAAACAAAACTATGCGATGCATCATGATCAAGATCGATTTGAAATAGTAGGTTAACGTTTGAACACTTTATATATTGTGTGAACGCTCAGAGGCATACTAATTTACAAATCAAACTTCTCTTTTTATCACCGCTGCGACCCGAGTTCGCTCCCCGTGATCGACAATAGTTGTATGTGAAAGGGTAAGGTGGACACCCGCTTGGACACGTGGGTTTTCTCCGGGCACTACGGCTTCCTCCCACATCAATGAAACCATCACGCTAACATCCGTGCCAACGAAAGATATTAATATAAGTTATAGCACTTATTTATCAATCGTTGTAAAATAAATAAAGTTCAGTTCAATAACAGAGGTATGAATTTGTGCAAGTCTTGTGCATTATCTCTCTTGTGTAGTTTAATTCTATTGAAACACCACCACCTTTTTTGTCCATTGTTATGTCTCTGCATACATAATGTATTGGAAATATGTAATTTGTTTTATAAAATAATTTAAATGTTTAGGTTTGTTTGAGAAAATATGCATTATCTTAGGAATGATAGACTGATATTTGAAATTGTGTTACTGTAATATTTTGATACCTGGATACAATATCATTTTTTGGTACGATTTATTGATATTGCTTTTGTTGATTTAATTCGGGAAAATAAAACTTCTGTAACATATATTAGTTGCTGAAAAGCACCGAACGCACTAAACGTCAACATAAACTTAGCATTCATCGTTTAAAGCGAAATGTAATACATTATAATCGTTTTGGTCTTTTATCTAATCGTACACAGGTAAGTTAACATTATTTTCATAACATAGCGCAAAAATATATTTAATAAATGGTTTTGTGGTGACTTCAACCTTCATTACTACATTTTATTTCAAAAAAATTAAATTAGTGTACAATTATTTTTTTTTAACTTGCAATATATGGCACAATAAACAGTTTGTTACTTTTGGACTTTTTTAACCTTATTTCATAAAAGATTCTTTGCTACTGATTTTTTTTATACTTTACCTGCCTCACAGTTTTGCAAAGTTTTTTGTGTGCTTTCTCATGCCCGGACTCTATTTCAGACCATAACACACTGGTCATTATTCTTAAAAAGGGATTCTAATGTTCTTCCAAAAATAACAGATGTTCCATATCATGTATTAGCAAATTCATGTAGACTGTTTAAAGCGACGCAGAGGACAGTCTCAATCTAGAAACTTTGTGTCTAATAATTTTGCAAATTAAAGTCGGTCTCAGATTTGTTTGAAAAGAGGGTTACGTCCATAATGAATGCAACCGGTCTTGGAGAACCATTTTCTTTGTTCCCTTCTTGAATGGCAATAATTCCTGTAAAGGGGCATCGTCGCGATTTTGGTCAAAATCTATTTTTTCTGTTTTATTATATACCATGCTTTAGGAATGCATTTCTAATTATCAAATGAAATTTTAGACTCAGTCGTAGAGTTATAAGCAAGATAAATGGCTCACAATTCTTTGTCACGTAAACAAGGCTCGTGTCCTGTTTTGTTTACATAGGTTCAATATACCAGTAAAAAATCTGTTTCAAGCTGATTTGTCTATGATCTTGTTTATTTTAAACATAAATTAACAGTTCTTAATGCTTAACACATTACATTTAGGTCTAAAACTGGAATTTTCACTTCAACATTCAAAATGTAAACTAAAGCTTTGAATACATAACAAAAATTGTAAGCTCTGTAACTCGTTTATAACTCGACGAATTACACTAAACTTTTGGTTGTCTATTAAAAATGCCTTTCTGAAGCATTTTTAACATTAAAATCGAAAAAACAATTTTTGACCAAAATCGTGACTATGCCCCTTTAAATCCTAATATAGTTTCGAAATGCGTGGTATTAACTTCGTTTTTACTTTTCATACGGTGGGAAATATTGATTAGTACAATTGGTGGTGTTTTTTGTTTTTAATCAACACGCACATTTGCAATACCATGATGAGGGATAGGGATGATGCAGTTCACTGATTAAAGTTTATATAGATATTATAAAAATTTTTGAAAGTATGACATTGAATAGACTTTTTGAAACTTGTTCGTGTTAATATATTTGTAACCTATTTTAATGAATTTCGAAAACCTGCATTCTTATTTGAATGCAAATCATAAGATAAAAGAAAAGGTTTGCACATCAAACTTTTTCCAGACAACAATATACATGTTTTGAAAGTTGAATTAGCAATCCTGTGTCACCTACGGTTATTATAAGTTTAAGGACATTATCAATGGGTAAAAGTTGTAGTCCATGGTCCTATTTCTCAAACCTGCATGCATTTCAGATTAATAAACACAAATATCCTTTTTGTCGCATATCTAAAGATTAATTTTACTATTTTTCAATTAGGCACGACAGATAGAGAGACATCGGGTTATTAGCACGCTGTTGTAAATCAATGGCATTTCTGTGTACATCGTACATAATTTTCAATGAAGATATATATACTTAGAAAAGTCTCCCTTTGCAAAAAAATGTTGTTTGTATCAATAGTAAATTTAGCGTTGACGCTCTCATTAAACTGTCTCAGAGAATGATTAATATTCTCTACAGCTTGTGTGAAAAGCGCTGTCCAAATGATGCATGAACAGATACTAAGACAAATATGTTAAACAATATTTCATTGGTGCCCTCGGGCGTGACGTCACAAAAAGACAATATGGGAGATAGTTCATGAGGCTTTTTAGGAGAGATATTTTGGTTGATTTTTTTCTCTGGCAGTTTGTGGGATTTTACAAAACATTGTACTTAATCCGTTGTTTAATTATTAAGTCAAGTTTGTGTGGATTAAATACAAAATGTAAGGTCTGTGGATACTGTGAAATGGATATCAACGATAACTTGTGACCTTTTTGTTGTAGAAAGTTATTTTCTCTCTTTCTGTCTGAAGATGACATAGTCAATATTTGGAAGTGAACCATGATGATTTTACAATGGCGTTTACCTCTGGTGATGTGGTCATTCTTTCTGATATATGGAATGTGTTTTATTTTTGTATTTTCTACCAAAAATGAGTTCCGAATAGCATGGATGGCTCCGAAAAAAGAGTATTATAACCTAAGTGCTTATTCTAGTGTTGCGGCATTAAAAATCGCCCTCTTTGCTATACGTCAAAATGATGATCCAATGCGAATCCAGTCTCTCCACAACTCAACCATAAAGTAAGTAATTAGGAAATTAAAAGCTTGGAAAAGCTGTCTTCTTATTATCATACACGGAGTGAAAAAAAGTGTCGTATTTTTTTGGGAGGCTACTCTAAATCAAAATATTTGAAAATAATTTTGAAGATAAAGTAAAGAAAATTATCATAAATTATCATATATTGATAATTTAGCTTTTATTTCAAATACAACTTTTTAGCCATTTTTATTAAAATGAAACTACCAAACACAATAAGAGAGTAGAAACATTAACACATTTCTCACGAAATGTCAACTTAATCTGCAATTCATATTACAATTTCATTTACCATTTCTGCAATAAATTTTCATTTCATCGAAAACTTTTCAAAACGCACGACAAAGGCAAAAGAATACAAATTAATAAAAACACGAGGACGTGTATTAATGCTAACAAGCTTTATATGTTCTACTAGTTCTTTAATTTCGTAGGCACTGTCACCCAGTGCAAACGTTGTGTCCCTCCATACACATACATCACTTATAGTACATGTTGGTGGTAGTAGGCAAGAGTAAGAGCCCCCCCACCACCACCACCATCACCTCTTCAACGGATTTTTAATGCCACCATTTTCTGCAAATAAAAAAAAAACAAAAAAAAACTCGCAAAACATTTTCGTTACACGTATACTTAAACACAAGTATAAATATAAATACACGTCACTTTTATTTTCTTCCTTCTTTGTAAAAAGTAAATACAAGATGAGATATTCGAATAGAAGTGTCTTCTTTTTTTAGTTCGCGAACAATCTTACACTTCTGTTTTGTACAATAGGTTTGCAGGTGACATGTTAATTAGTTGGACCATGTCATGTTCACGAATCCATTAATCAGACTGCACGGTGGCCCGGGGCTATGGAAAACACACGCCGTACACTTCCATGCATCGTCAATTACAGCTTAATCAGCTGATTAGAGTCTAATTGAGTGGGGCAGATAAACCAGGCAATAGACATCACAATACATAATACACAAGCATAGCAACATCAGCATCGGGATAAATTTCTTAAAATACATTAAAGCCAATAGCTTCACTATGCGATTTGTTATATTGCTTCCAATAAATTGCCTTTGGGATCACTTGAAATGAATAGATGTTTGCCTTCTGCCTACTTATGATTTTGGAATGTTACTGGTCTGTAAATTTGGAATTACATTTTTTTAAGTTGCGCGAAATGAAAAAAAATGCTCATTTTGTTTAAAAAAAATTGTCGAATACGTTTTTGTCAGCCGGTCGTGATAGCACAAAAAATGTTTTGTTTTTTTAGAGGTAGCCTTATGTGCCCTTGGTTTTATAGTAATATACTATTACATGGACCTTTATCTCAATTCCAATAAAAAGTCATGCATGTCATGCATGTCTACAATGGGTTCTGTTACTAGTATTCGAAAAAGTGAACTATCTTGTTTGGTTATAATAAGTTTTTATTAGATCATGACACATGTTTTCCTGAGTATCCTATGGATATCACCCTTGTAATAATTTATTGATAATACAAGGGCGTAAATCATAATGATTTTAATGAAATATTTACGCCATTGTTAGTAATATTTGCGTATCATAGACTACAGTGAACTATGCATATATATCAAAGGGAAAAAAGTCGATGCTAAAAAAATAGTTATGGTTACGATTTGATCTGCAAATTTTCAACTTTTATTTATAATTTATTGTTTACAATGCTATACTAAGTTTATTCTAATGGATTGCACTTTTAATATTAACAATTTATAAAAAGCTTAACAATATTCAAGATGTACCAAAACTTCGAACATATATCTATTTTAATTCCAGCTACTCGAAAAATACGTTATGCTAGATCTCCCAAAACCCATCAGACCAAAAATGACAATGTTTAGATATGGTTTGCTTCTCCTAAGGATTGAAACAGGTCGCTTCAGAGGAGAACCGGTAGAGGACAGAATATGTAACTTATGTGACTTGAATGAAACTAAAACTAAAAAGCATTTCTTATTACATTGTCCATTCTTCGATAAGCAGAGAAGTCACTTATTTCATAAAATTGGATATAGTTTAACTATAAGTCAAAATATTACCAATTACATGTATACTACTCACTAATCTATTATGTAACTACCAACCGCCAAATCGCTCATTTTAATTATGATTATGCAACTTAAGACAGAAACATTTGACAAATCTTACTCCTAAAACATGCAAACTTTATTCACTTTTTAACAGTTTTAAAGTGATTTATAGGTCCGAGTGTGTTGACATTATAATAATAAGTTTTGTAATTATTATATTCACATGTCACTAAATAAACTATTTAAACTTACTTATATATAACAAGCAAGATAAAAAGCTAACAAATAGCGCCATTTCTTGGGTTGTATATTCGCAAGATCATCGTTCAGACATCTTTTTTACAATTTGCGAATCAATAATAAAAGTTTTTAATTTTTGTCACATCTCATTTTCTTATGAATGAGATGTTTTCCATTCAGCAATTTATATGAAAAAAGTGAAGCTCTGAATCCTCTTTCAAATTTGACTGCTGATATTCAGATTTTAATTTTTTTTAAATACCTTAATTAAACGATAATCTATTTTTTAAGTAAAGAAACAATTTGAACATTTTGGCTAAAACATGACATACCCAATAAACTAGGAAAAAGGAAGAGGTCGTCAAATTTCAATGCATTGACCAGTATATGATATTAATACTTTGATATGATATTAGTACTTTGATATGATATTAGTACTTTGACATGATATTGGTACTTTGCCTTTAGTCTGGGATTCTATCGTACAGGAACTGTGAATAATAACTGTTAATTAAGGGATTAAGAACAAGAAAATCTTGCAGAACGTGAAAGTAAATATCTGGAGATTATTAATTGTCCTTCAAATTTGGCATGTTATGTAATTGTTATTGTAAACATAAATATGTTTACGGTTTACTTCGTTGACCTCTTGTATAAAGCATGGGTGTATTTTGATTGTCAATCATCCAAACAAGACATGAGACACACGTTTCTTTAAAACCAGATGAAACCAGATTTTAAATGATGTTAGATTTATGTCATTTAGAAAATAAATGAAAAGTACATAACGCTTGTAAATAAATCTTTTACAAAGCATTTGGTTAAGTTGATTCTTTAAGTAATGAAATGCATATACTTTAATATTCATTTTAAAATGTTTTTCATTTTGGGAGGGAGGAATTCAAATAATTGCATAATATAATTGAATCAGTTCACAGCTGTTTATTGATCAAATTAATTATTAATAAGGAGTTTTGTTTTTCTCTATCAGAGTCCGATGGTACGACACAGACTGCAATGCAAAGAGTGCATTAGCCGCTGCCGTGGACGCTAAATCCAAGTTTGATCCGCACCTCTTTCTCGGTCCGCCATGTTCAGCCGGTAGGTACAAACTTTATTTAAATGCCTTTGATAAATCAATGCATGGAATGATACCTCTTTGTCTTAAAAATGTAAATTTAATTCATCTTTAGATTGCAAAATACTGTCGTTAACCATCTGTGTTCAAACTATATCATTGTGACAAATGTTCTTTTATTTTCTCATACAAATTGATCATTGTCTAATCAATTTACACTGATAATGCCTAACCACTGGGTTTTTTTAAAGCAAACAATTTTTTGTAGTTTGATTGAATTATCTTACTAGCTATTGCAACAGAACTTAAATACATCAGAGTATGCAAATTTACGTATGCCATGCATATATGTACATATGCATACCGTGCCGCAAAACAAAAGGTCTTGTATGCTAATGCCCAAGGGTTGAACAGTCAAATAGCCCGAAGGAATGCAGAGCCACTTGTATGCAGATTTTAAAAATGAATGTAAATGTGTGTACAAAATGGTTAATGGTTTCATAACAATCTGATAAGCCTAACATTAAAATCTATATTATAGTCAGGTTGTTTTAACCACAAACTAATATAATAAGGTTGACTATTCTGTATTTTTTATCAGCAAAATATAAAGTCTGTAGCGATGAATTGTTGATGGTTTTTTTTTAATGCTACCTACGACCACTGTTTTATTCCTGATTATAAATTATTTATTCAATAAGTTTAAGCTAAGATAAATCATGAATTTTGAATTTTGAATTTAAATAGGATCATGAAAGGCAGCGGTAGTAGTTTCTTTGATGAAAACAATTTTGTCTTTTGTTTACTTATTTAATAAATTCTAAATAAATATCAAAATCTCTCAAAGCAAAAAATTAAAGGAGGAATACGGATACTTCCTTTAGCCTCAAGTAGTGATATATCATAGATTTTTATCTAAATCAGTTATTTAAAAGAAAAATGACGTTAATATTTATTCTTACACTTTCCAAAAGTATAGTAGTGAATTATGTGCCCTTGGTTGGCCTGTGCAGATACTTAAATAAGATAAATAATATGCATTATTTCAGCAGTTGTCGACGATTTATAATTGATGGTATAAAACTTTTATTCTTTTTCATGGTTTTATTACTTTTATTCGTTATGCAGTTGATTGGGTTTTTTAAATATGTATCAGGCAAAAATTGATCCTAACAATCCATTCATATCGATGATTTTACCAATTAATAACTTTCTCTGTGTAGTTAGAGGTATGACGGTTACAAGCACTGAAGAAAAAAAAACCCAAATAAACCGCGTCAATATGATTCGTTATTTTTAGTAATAACAAAATCGGATTGTTTAAGAGAGCTCGATGGTCGTGGCCATTTTTAGACTGTATTGATCTCCTTTAGAAGAAGAGCTCTATATAAAATTATAGGAAAATATCCTAATTTAAATGCAAAATGTGTGGATTTTTCTTTGATAGATTCATAGGTAAACAAATAATATCTGAAAGTTTTTGGTAGATCTGATGGTTAATTTGTTAAACATCGAGCCTCCTTAAAGAATAGGAAGAAAATACTCAATAGATGAAAATATAAAAATGTATCGATATATTGAAGTTAATTAAATTGCATACATTATTTGTTAGTACATTGTTTTGATGAATTAGTGCCTTCCTTACATATTTTACAGATGGACAACAGACAATAATAAATTAGGTTTTGAGAAGCCATTTGAATAAACTTAAAAAGTGCATGGAGATATGACATTTGTTGATTCGTGATCAAATCTTAATATAAGTCTTTTGGGTTTTAAAAGATTTAATTACGTGGATAATCAAGTTTTCACCCCAGTGAATTGTTATTTATTTCTTTTACGTTAATTGCAAATAGTCATAATTTAAAATCAACGGTTCTTTTCAGCATAAGTCTAAACATATAATACAGATCTGCTCTGCACAAAAAGTTGAAACAATACCGGTACTTGTCAAATTTCCAAAATAAAGTTTTGAGTAAAATGTCCATGACACTCAGTGATATATCTATTTTAGGGATGAAAGGAGTTGCTCTCCTAGCCTCGCATTGGAAAACTCCAGTGTTTGGATGGGTGTCTCAAGACGAAGACTTAAAAGACAAGACTATGTATTCAACTTTAGTGCGGTTTTTAGGACCCTTAAATCGATTTCGTGAGTGTTATGGTTCATTCATTTTCACTAACAAATTGAGAGTTAATGATTAATGAGCTGATTTTAAAAAAAAATTAATTTGGCTGCAAAAATGTGTTTTTATGCTAACTCTGGACAAACCTTGAACCTTTTTTTGAAAAATGAGATTAAAACATGCCAATTAAATTATGAAAAGAAACGTTACTGTATTTGCTCATCCTTTTTCAGCCAATGTGATGTTCCATCTGCAGTCCCTCTTCAAATGGTCACAGTTTTCTGTGGTTCATGACAGGGGAGCCCCCTACAAGGCAGTGTCGGACGCTTTACGTGATAAGAAATCTATCGAAAACGCCAACATCGAGATGGATTGGTATAAAATTGTCAACACTTTCGAAGTGTCCATAGACATGGATGATAAAGAAATAGAGGACATTTTCCGTCAAATTCAAAAGTACTCGCGAAGTAAGTTCTAAGAACTTTGTTTTCTAACGTAATTTTCATTTTCAGCTTGATAATAGATAAATTTGATTTATTTGCAATTCGTAAAAGTTTAAATTGCAAATGTTACAAGTGCTACCATATTCGTAAGAAACCAAAGGCTTAGATAGATGTTACTGTATCTATCTTTGATGAATTCAATGATCACGTTGTTTTTAATTATAATTTTGTTTGAAACTTTACACCAGTTTGGTCGTTAGCGCGTCGTTGATTGAATCTTTCTTGGTTTAATGAATAATCCATGCCCTGTTCAGATTTGCTTTTTTTTTTGTGGAATAGATATTGACAATCGTGTAAAAGCTAGCATGTTGCATGCAGCATAAATTATATCATTAAAGTTGACATGTCTTACTAATAAATTACGATTAACGCTTACTGACCTTGAGCAAACTCACTCTACTTTTCTCTGTTTTATACTTAATTCACTATTGAAGAGCGAGACTAGGAGAGTAACTGGTCATGCTAATTCGTTTAGATTTTTTTGTTTTTGATCACTGATAGAAACAGTGGACCACTGAAATGTTGGTTTAAATCAACTTTGATTTGTCGTCAAATCACCTTCAATTTAGACATAAAGTACACAAAATTTGTTTACTAAAACTTTATACTGTTAAAAAAAAACATTTAAAAATCTACACAAATCAAAATTCGTTCTTCGATTAAAACATGATTAAAGAATTTCATAATTATTTACTACAAAGTATATTCAGAAAGGAATGAACGATAATTTCTTAGACCATTATTATATATTTAATGCATAATAACCAGAGATTTCCACAATATTTTTTTTATCACATGTAATTAATTTACCCGTTCTCACCAGCATTAATATAAAAAAGAACCGCAATTAAATCATTTGACTCCAAAACAAATAATGATAATAACATTAATGACCTTGCATACTTCTTTGAATATTACTTTATTGCTTTATTTGCATTATAAATATTTAAAAAGATTTAATTTAAATGTAACTACTTTGTTGGTGGTTTTGAGTATTACCCTCTGTATTTTTAATTGTGTGTATCCTATAGTTGTATATATGGCCATACCTTGGTTGGATATGCGGAAATATATGCTGGTTGCCCACAGACTTGGAATGAGCGACGGAGACTACGCTTTTCTCTGTATCCATGGAGATGTAAGATTTTTACTTCTTATTTCGCCATCAAAATTTAATTCAAATATATGAAATTGAAATTTTGAAATAAAATTAATCATTTAGGCTTCCTTAATTTCAAAATATTTTATAAAAGGTAAAGAGGAAATATAAGGAGTAATTTTTTCTGAAAATAACTTCATTTTGGTGAACTTAAATGTGATTATGAAATAACTCAATATTATACAGTATATAAAAATTATTAAAATGTATACATATCTAGTCTGATTAGTAAACAAACCACAAAAGTAAACTCGATTTATTTTAATGTATTTGATTTTTTAAAAATAATTATACATTAACTAGTCCATTCAATTATTCTTCATGTTAAAACTGTTATATTTGTACAATTGATCTAAACATTACTATAATCAATCTGTTTCTTATAAAAAAAAATCTGCGTAAGTTAAACTTTTTTTTCGTACTAAACAGTTCAACATGTTCGTTATATGTACAACTGTGATTCCTTTATTTTCAACGAAGATGACTCACACATTTGTATGCAAGGGCTTTTGCTGAATCTAATTATGTTTCTTACGTAATGGAAAATTATTTTAGATTTTAAGAAATCATGGTTTATAAAACTGTAAGGGCCTTCAAGTTCTTCATAATTGATTTTTGAGCGCTAAGCGTACGCAGTACGCAAAGCGCTTATTGGCATTGCTTTTCGGGGATGTCACTTCCAAATAAGTACCACCTATAACCATCTAAAACAATCTGATGACTCGATGTCTAAAAATAGAATGCAGAGAAGTACTCGGCTGTGGTATCGGTGTTAAGGCAAAATAATTCTAATTTTTAGCAGAAACACACAAATAATCACAAAAAATTTTTTCTTAAACATCAAATAAAAAAACAGAATATTTGTCAGTGCATTAAAAGGTCAAAGACCATACGTAGTTTATAATTTCACGGGCTGTGATGTCGGTAAAAAGGCAAAATAATTCCTAAACAGAACAGACAATACAAGATGGATAGCATAGTGTTTTATGTATTTCAAAAGTAGTATAAGTACTGTTGGGAAATATGAACAGAATTCCAGACTTTCAAATTCTTAGAATATAAAGAAGATCAACAGTAAAGCATTTCATAAGGAAATAAACTGCAACTTAGTATAGGAAGAAAAAATATTTGTTTCAAGTGTATGGTATAGGCATAAAAACTGTCTGGTATTTGTTTACATTGCACATGTGGAAAGACGATAGAGTTATGATTTAACGCAAATTCTGAAGCTACTCCTTGCATATGACAATGATAAATTCTGTTGCATGCAATTTTACACAAGTCAGTCTTTTATTTCATATAAAGTTGGGTTGTTTTCCTCTGTTATTGCACTAGAAGTTAACTGTTTTCTGTTTTATAAAACTAGTATTAGAACTTTTATAGGTTATTACAGAAGTAGCAGTGCTTTTGTAAACGTTTGAACTTTTGTAGGTTATTGAGTAGTAGTAGTGCTTTTGTAAAAGTGTTTTCTGTTTTATAAAACTAGCATACCTACTTTTGTATGTTATTGTTGTAGAAGCAGTGATGTTGTTTTCTGTTTTTATAAAGCTCGCTTTATTCTGTGTTCATGATTGTAGTGGGTAGGTAGCAACTAGGTTGTTCAACGATTAGCTAGCTAGCCGCAAGGTACATGTACACATACCTAGCCTAAAATTTTATGACTAAGCATCAAATTCAAGATGGCTGCCTTAGTTACCAAGTTGCAAAAAACACAAAATTTATATTACTTAATGATATTTCGTTCGTTTGATACGTTATAATGAATTTTAACACGTATATTTGTGCATGAGATTTCCAAATCATGTCGGTGAAGTTATTCATCTGCTGATAATTTAAACTTCAAATCAATCAACTAGAGGCTAGGCTAGCTTATCATTCAATAGACCTATATATCTGTAACCTAGCGGCTATGCACGCATCTCGGTTATTGAACGCGATCCTGGATATTGTTTGTAGTTCAATTTATACAAAAATGCAAAATCTTGGCTATATATATGACGTATGTAAGCTTTTAAATTCACGATCATGATACATGTATAATGCAATTAATGTTTTGCTTATGTAGGGACAGCTTAGCGCTTTTCAGTCCTTTCAGCTCTTTGATTAAAAATATTATTACATGATCTCCCGCGCAAGCGCGGGAATTTACACTTTACACATTAATATGATACAATGTTTATATGTTGAACCATATTTTTGTGTTCTTTTTTAAATAGTATGCGTTGAATGCTAACTCAACCTTATCATTTCTAGCTTTACACATACGACAGGATGGAAACAGATGTGTTTTCCGACTTGGTATGGCGAAAAAATGATTCATACGATAGTATAGCGAAGGATGCATTCGAATCAGTTTTCCATGTAAGCCATTTATTAATGCTTTTATTTTAACGTAGACAGAATATTTTGAAATTGATTTAGTTTCGCATTTTAGTGGATGTTAAAATATTATGCCGCTTATTGTAGGTCATGATGAAACCCTTAGATAAAACGTCTTGGGATTTATTCAAGAAAGTTGCAAAAGACTTTAGTTCCCGAACAGATCCAAACTGGAATTTACCGGAACATAAAGAAGGCTACATCACAGTGAGTCATACAGATGTATGAAGTTTAAATTTGTGATGACAATCGGTTTTAGAATTCCAAATCGGTTAATCCCAATTTGTTCCGGCCGATTAACCAGTTAATCATATAAAAAAACACAAATGTGTGATCTTTATTATTATTATTTTTTTTTTAGAAATTTGCACTATTAACTGGCTAAAAAGACACTATTCAAACAAAAGGAATAATCTGTTGGTGTTTTTATCAGAAGATTCATCTCTTTATTATGTTTTTTATTCAAGAATAGATCTAAAACCACCGGCAAGCCAGCATAAAAATTTTGAAAAACTTTTTTGCTACAAATAACAGTTTCATAGTCAGTTTTAATTTTACTTACATTCAAAATTAATATGTGATCAGCAAGTACAGTTTGCCTCTGACAAGATCTATATATATCGTTTAACTATTATTTCTGGCCGCCATAATATGTTATGACGTAGACAAATTCATACATTTGCTATATGATTTGATAACTACATGTGAAATAATGAACAAGCTGTAAAATATAATCAATGTTAAATATTAGATGTAAATAATTGTAATGGTAGTCAAAATCATTTTATCATCATTTAATAATGGTTAATGATCTGGACATTTGCTATATGATAGATAATTGCATGTAAAATGAGAAAGATATAAAATAAAGTACATACTAAATGTAGATGTAAATAATTGTAATTGTATTAAAAAACAATGTTATTATCATTTAATAATGATTACTAATCTGGACTTGAAATGTTGATTAATGTAATTATAATTTACACCTACTGACCACTCATCCCTAGGACTTTAACTGTAACCGCTTACCATCGTTACGATCAATTAAGCGGTTAGCAATTAACATCACTACTTAAGGTTCCATACAAACTTCTTCGAAATTCAAATGGCTATTTGCCATTCGAATGCCGACGAGTTCCCACTAATTTTATATCACTTTTTAGCCGGATGCCTATGCGCCTTACCTCTATGATGCTACACTGGTTTGGGCAATTCTTGCAGATAAGATATTAAAAGAAAATAAAAATCCCCATGACGGAGAGTACATGTTCTTGAAAGCTACAACACTTACAGACGAAGGTAATCTATCGTTAAATTTAAGTGTTCAAAAGATGCAAAGTTTATAAAATAAAACCAATGTGTAATATTTTATGTACTATTATAGGCCAGATATTTTTCGCGATCTCTATTTTTTTATGGAACACAATAAGTGACACGCCCATTTTTTCTTCGATACAAAAAAAATTCGCAAAAAATGCGAAATGATAGATAATTGAAAAATAAAAAGTTTCCCATTATACAGTGAAGTAGTTGTTTTTTCCTCACAAGGCACATGTCTAGAATTCTATCATATGTCCGTAAAGAATTCTAGAATTCTAGCATCTATATAACGTAAGAAACATGGCATGTGTCCAAAAGGGATTCACGAGAACAATAAATTTGCAGAGGAGGTTGAAGGATTAACAGGAAAAGTAAACTTAGATCACCAGGGAGACAGAAATCTAAACTTTCAAGTCCTGGACATGACTGAAAACGGCACATTTGAGAGCATTCTTACTATCAGATATCAAAATAAAATGATGCAAGTCCAATTTGAGGTAAGTACCGCTTTCTACTCTCAATTTTCTTTCTTTAATAGTGTCAAAGCTTTCCGAAATCTTCATTCCCATTCATACTGTATTTGATGCGTTTTAAAATAATCATTTTGGGATAAAAGTTTACGATATATTTAACATTTTTTATCAGATCCTTTTTAGCTTTATACTTATATAACAAATTGACAATATTTTTTCAATGAAAAGAACAATAAAACTGAGGAAGTCAGCCGCTGGCCAAACGGTAAAGTGGGCATCAAATACGCTCCTCCAGACGAACCAATCTGTGGCTTTGACGGAAAAAAGTGTCCAGAACAAAACGAACAGCCAGGTAAGGATCACACTTCTATTAGTATCGAAAACAAAACTCAATTTCAATTGTGTAAATAAATAGTTAGAACAGATTAAACATGAGGTGTATCCTCTGTGTGCACATATTGACGGAGGTGTGCGACAGAGTATTGACAAGTCATTAATATTTTGGGTGCCAATGGCCATCTTCTACGCCAGTCATGGAAGTCATTGACGCTGGGCATACCTAAGAATTTCGTCATTGTTACTAAATTCGATAGTGATCCATCGTTAAGCAAACGTTTCGATCTGTTTTGTCAAAAGATGAATAAATATCATAGCAGTATTCATTTGGTACATAAACCAAAGGGAATCGATATTTTGCATACCAGTGTAAAAGCTGCAACAAGTATAGCCATATTTAGGCAAGGCTGGCAAAACAATAATCTAATTAAACGATAAAACAAAATCTAAATTATACAACCAAAGACAAAGAAATTTAAATATATTCCATTGTAAATTGATAAGAAATTCTTCAAGTAATCTTAATGCAGATTTGTATAATCATAATCTAGTTGAATCATCAACATGTTTAAAATGTGGGTTCCTATGAGGATTCATGTCATTTTCTTTCTTTCATTGTCAATATTATAATCCTTAGAGAAACTCTCTATTTAGATACATAATGATCATGACATACCAAAAGATATTAATATTGCACTACGTATACATGGTTATGATTGTCCATCTCTCTCAGAAAATATGTCATCTTTGACCAAGTTCATAAATTCATACTAAAAAAAGTTGATCAAATTTTCAAACTTCCTTGTGTTTATGGTTGTTTGTTTGTTTGTTTCAGACAGGACATTCATCTACGTCTTTTCTGCTGGTGGAGTTGTATTTGTAGTAATTGTGGCTACTATCCTATATTGCATTCTAAAGTAAGGACTAACTGCATGTCATCTCTAACTCAAGTAGCTAAAATAAATATTTTTTGATATGTTCTTTGGTGTCTTTTTGTACCTTTGGTGTTGGCATTGCATAAATTTCTTGATCGATCGAAACTGAAGCTACATTGAGAGGACGAACTCAACTGACTTAAACGATCTGGTCTTAGACTTCCAAGTAGTTATTGTAACCTTAACATATATGGAATATTGGCTGTTCTTTTTGTCTAATCTTTTGTTCAACGATAATAATTACTAAAGTAATTTTACTCGCTTTTTATGAATAATTGATTGCTTTAGTTTGTCGTTATCGAGGCTACGATTCTATATTGCACCCTAAAGTAAGGACTAATTGTCTGTCAACTTTAACCCAAGTAACAATTAAAGTAACTACCTAATACATCGTCCATTGGTGTTTTTAGCTCACCTGAACTGAAGGTTCAAGTGAGCTTTTCTGATCACCCGTTGTCCGTCGTCCGTCCGTCTGTCCGTCCGTCTGTAAACTTTTCACATTTTTGACTTCTTCTCTAAAACCACTGGGCTAAATTAAACCAAACTTGGTACAAAGCATCCT
Source organism: Magallana ariakensis (assembly GCA_020458035.1). Lineage (NCBI taxonomy): Eukaryota > Metazoa > Mollusca > Bivalvia > Ostreida > Ostreidae > Magallana > Magallana ariakensis. The sequence continues at coordinate 10,063,542 of CM035818.1, forward strand.
TATGAAAAGGGGATTCTAAATTATCAAAATAAAGGGCACAACCCTTTTTAAAGGGGAGATAATTACGAAACAGTGAAAATAGGGTGCATGTCTTTGAAAATCTTCTTCTCAAGAACCACTGCACCAGAAATGCCAATATTTACATAAAAGCTTGTATATATATTCAAAGGTTAACATTGAAATACGTTGAAAAAATGTTTAAAAATCTTCTTCTCAAGAACCACTGCACCAGAAATGCCAATATTTACTTAAAAGCTTGTATATATAGTGAAGATTCTAAATTTTAAAAATCATGACCCCCGAACCCAAACTGGGGTCCCAGGCAGGGTTCAAAGTTTAACATAGAAATACGTAGGAAAAATGTTTAAAAATCTTCTTTTCAAGAACCACTGCACCAGAAATGCCAACATTTATACAAAAGCTTGTATGTATAGTGAAGATTCAAACTTATAAAAATCGTGACCCCCATACTAAATCTGGGGCTCCAGGCGGGATTCAAAGTTTAAAATAGAAATAAAAAGGATAAATGTTTAAAAATCTTCTTTTCAAGAACCACTGCACCAGAAATGCCAATTTTTATACATGAGCTTGTATGTATAGCGAAGATTCTAAGTTGTAGCCCGGGCAAAAAATGGGGCCCCAGGCGGGGTTCAAAGTTAAACATATATAAGAAAAATGTTTAAAAATCTTCTTCTCAAGAACTACAATGCAACAGTTTGGAATATTATTATGCATACATCCTTGGCAATTGTAGATTCTAAAGTGTTAAAATCGTGACCCCCGGACTAATACTAGGGCATCAAGAGGGGTTCAAAGTTTAACATAGAAATATATAGGAAACATGTTTAAAAATCTTCTTCTCGAGAACTACAATGTCATACTTTGTGAGATTACTATACTAGGATCCTCATATAGTGAAAGTTCTAAATTATAGAAGCGATCTAATACTGAGGCCCCAGAAGGGGTTCAATGTTTCACATAGAAAGATAGAGGGAACATGTTTAAAAATCTTCTTCTGGAAAACTACAATGCTTCAATTTGTGAGATTACTATGCAAGCATTCTCAAATTGTAAAGTTTCTAAATTGTGGAAGCCGTGACCCCCAGACTAATTTTGGGATCCAAGAAGAGGTTCAAAGTTAACATAGAAATATATAGGGAACATGTTTAAAAATCTTCTTCTCAAGAACTACAGTGCAACAGTTTGTGAGATTACTATGCAAGCATTATTGGCTATTGTAGATTCTAAATTGGTAAAATCGTGACCCCCGGAATAATACTGGGGCCCCAAGACCCCCAGACCAATACTGAGGCGCTAAGTGGGGTTCAAAGTTTAACATAGAAATATATATGGAAAATGTTTAAAAATTTTCTTCTTGAGAACTACAATGCTACAGTTTGTGAGATTACTATGCAAGGATCCTCAAATAGTGTAGTTGTTAAAGCCAACCATAAATCCCGAACCAATACTGGGGCCCCAGAAAGGGTTTCAAAGTTTAAAATAGAAATAACATATGCTATAAAATAGAATGTTACAAGGAACTGTTGTTCAGGTGAGCGATGTGGCCCATGGGCCTCTTGTTTATTTGTTCTTTTGGTGCTGGCATTGCCTGGATTATTTTAATCGATCACAACATTACACAGATGGAACTGCCAATTTTTACATATATATTTGCATTGATCTTATTGTAAAATCCTAAATGTCTGATCCTCAAGATTCCAATGCACACATGCCTACCGTTTTCTATTCAGTGTGAGCATAATCAAGTCTTACAAATAAACGAGAAAAAAATGATTGTTATTCCTATTGCTATCAAAAATAACCCTCTTAATTTCCTATTATCTCCTGTAATGCGTAAAGATGAATGTTTTGAACAAAAAAAGTTAGTTGAGTCATCAAACGTTTGTATGCCTGTATTTAAATACGTAAGTTTATCGGAATTTTATCTTGTCAGAACAAATATTTTATACAATTAAAGAAATAAAGTAATAATTTTGGGTATTTTGTTAGTGTTTTCTCAGAAAATTTCGGTTGCTTAACAATTTCAATTTCATTTGAAGGCGATACAGAAGGATTAAAACATTAAAAAGTATGATCTGGCAAGTTCGGTTTGAGGAGATTGACTTTGTCACAGCTTTGTTAACCGGAAGTGTAAGGGTAAGACAACACAAAGTAGACTACGTTTGTACATTGATTATCATGGAATCGAGACAAAATTGTGAAATTTTTAACAGATTTTTTTTCGAATACATTAAAGCGACTAGTGTTATTTCCCTGGAAGGAGAAATTCGCCAGTTTTAATTTGTTCAATTTGCTCTGTCTTTACGGTCCAAAATAAGCTACTGTGGAATCATTTAATTTCATGGGGGCCAATTTTCGTGGATTGTGGGTTTTTTGCTTGTTCGTGGGGGTGTAATTTCGTGGATGATTCAGTTTTCAGTTTCAGTAGGTAAACCAAACCTTTTATAATTAGTTTTCGTTGAGGATGTAAATTCGTGGGCGAGGGCTACCTACGAATACCGCGAAAATTGAGCCACCACGAATTCTAATGATTCCACAGTAATTGATTCAAATGTTTGGGTACATGTACAAATCGTGTTGAGGCGAATTTTAAAATGGAGCAAAATTTTATGTATAAGGATTGAGCAAAAATAAATGAGTGGAAATAATTCTTTGTCATTTGGTTTACAATCTCAATATATTTCTTACAGTCAAGTTTTAAAAATCTAACCAAAAGAAAGGGAAGCGGTAATAAAAGAAAACCTCGTCCAAGTAGAACGGAGAGCCCTCTACGGAACGCCATTAAGACCTCGCCTGATCACTCCCCGGCATTCCTCAGTAAACCGGAACAGGGGGCCATGTTCGGGTCAGTGGCCTACATAAGAGGTGAGTATACATGTATAAGTACTACATGTAAAATATGGATAGTAAAATAATTATAAATCAAAATTCTCCAGCTTCATCGTAATTGTTGAGTATAAATTAAACTATAATTTGATAAAACCTGTTTTAAGACTAAAAATCTCAAGTCTGTGTTTCTTCATTGCAGGAAGCCTTGTGTCTGTGAAGCGACTCACAAGGAGTAATATCAACTTGACCAACATACCAAAGCAAGTGTTGGAGGAGCTCAACAGAGTGAGTTAATATTTCTAATTGTACAATTTTTTATTTTATTGGGTTTTGGGTTTGTTTTTTAGGGAAGTGGAGTAAATTATGGTGTTTGAAAATTTAAGGATTCAAATTAATTTTTTTATTGAACTTTGATATTTCTATGTCAAATTCACACCTTAACAGCTCATGGAGATGAAACACCAAAATTGTTGTGCATTCGTTGGAGCATGTATAGACCCAGGTCGAATTCTTCTACTGTGGGAATACTGTCACAAAGGAAGTTTACAGGTAAAACTACTTTATCATATTTTTACTTAATATATAGTAGTACTTATTTTACAAATGAATTCTGATGGTTAAGTCGTCTTTTATATATTGTTGATATTTATTTTACGTTACATCCAAAACATCTTATTTTACAGGATGTAATTTGGAATCAAAACATCAAACTAGATAGAATGTTCATGTTCGCGCTGTCTCAGGATATAGCAAAGGTAATCAGGGGGAACAAAATCATTCTAATTCATGTCAATAATATTATAACATTACACGAAAATAGTTCCATATATTGAAGTAAATTTCCTCAGAATGTTTTATTTTTTCTTTAAGGGGTTAGATTTCGTTCACAAGAGCTCAATTCATTACCATGGAAACTTAAAGAGTTCAAACTGCGTAGTGGACAGTCGATGGACGTGCAAGTTGGCGGACTTTGGAGTTCCAAGCCTACGTTACTCTGACAAGTGTCACAAAGAAGATGAGAACCCAGACAGTATGTAGTATTCTAAATGTACCTTCAAAATAGCCTTCCTCATCATCGTACTGCTTATAATTATACTACTTTTAGCTCACTTGAGCTTAAAGCTCAAGTGAGCATTTCTGATCACATTTTGTTTGTCGTCTGTCTGTCTTTGCGTCTGTCTGTCCGTCTGTAAACTGTTCACATTTTTAACATCTTTTCCAGAACTACCAAGCTAATTTTAATCAAACTTAGCACAAAGCACCCTTAGGCAAAGGGGATTCAAATTTGTGAAAATTAAGGACCACGCCCTTTTACAATGGGAGATAATTAGAAATTACTGAAAATCTTTGTAAAATTTTCAAAAATCTTATTCTTAGAAACCAATCAGCCAGGTAAGCTGAAACTTGTATGGAAGCATCCTCAGGTAGTGTACATTCAAAGTTTTGAAAATCATGACCCCCAGGGGTAGGGTGGGGTCACAATGGGGGGTCAAATTTTTACATAGGAATATATGGAGTAAATTTTTAAAAATCTTCTTCTCGGAAACAAATCGGCCAGGAAAGCTGAAATTTGTGTGGAAGCAATTTCAGGAAGTGTAGATTCAAAGTTGTGAAAATCATGACACCGGAGGTAAGGTGGGACCACAATGGGGGGGGGGGTCAATTTTTACTCAGTAATCTAGAGTATATAGAGAAAAATCTTTAAGATTCTTCTTAAAACCATTTGCTTAGAAAAGCTCTAACTTTTTTGGGAGCAATTTCAGATAGTGTAGATTTAAATTCAATAAAATGAAAATCTTGAGGAGTAAGGTGGGAGTACATTGAGAATCCAATTGTACAAAGGAAAACGTTTTAATTATTCACAAAAACTGAAATGTTATCACATATGGTTTATTAATATGCAAGCATTTTGATATATTGCTGATTCTTTAAAATTGTTTAGACTCTGGCCCCTGGACTATTCTTGGGTCTCACAAGGGGTTCAGAGTTTAATGTAGGTTTATATCCCATATATATATATAAACAATTGTTTAGGATCTTTTTAGCTCACCTGAGCTGAAAGCTCAAGTGAGCTTTTCTGATCACATTTTGTCTGTCGTCTGTCTGTCCGTCTGTCCGTCTGTCTGTCCGTAAACTTTTTCACATTTTCGACATCTTCTTAAGAACTACTTGGTCGATTTCAACCAATTGCAAACTTGGCACAAAGCGCCCTTAGGCATAGAGGTTTCAAAGTTGTGAATATTGAGGACCATGCCCTTTTTCAAGGGAGGTAAATTAGGAATAATTGAAAATTGTTAAGAACCATTTGACCAGGAAAGCTGAGACTTGTGTGGAAGCATCCTCAGGTAATGTAGATTCAAAGTTGTAAAAATCATGATCCCCGGGGGCAGGGTGGGGCCACAATGGGGGGGTCGATTTTTTACATAGGAATATATAGAGTAAATCTTTAAAAATCTTCTTCTCAGAAACTAATCAGTCAGGAAAGCTGAAACTTGTGTGGAAGCAATCTCTGGTTGTGCAGATTCAAAGTTGTGAAAATCATGACCCTAGCGGTAGGGTGGGGCCAGAGTGGGGGGTCGAATTTCTACGTAGGAATATATAGAGTAAATCTTTAAAAATCTTCTTCTCAGAAACTAATCAGCCAGGTGATTCTTTAAAATTGTTTAGACATTGGCCCCTTGACGATTCTTGGGGCGCACAAGGGATTCAGAGTTAGATTTAGGTTTATATCCCTTACATAAACAATTGTTCATGATCTTTTTGAGAACTGCAATGCTCAACATGTGTTATGACTATAAAATCATCCTGTTAGAAAAGGGACTAAATATAATAAAATAAGAATATCCAGGGGGGATGGATTTTCATTTATTCAGGATCAACATGTATCATACTACATTGTCCAGATAGTTTGTATTATGACTCCATTAAGCTGATTTTATCATACCTATTGTTCCTCAGGTGAGCGATGTGGCCCATGGGCCTCTTGTTTAGAAATGCAACGCTCAACATGTGTTATGACTATATAATCATTCTGGTAGAATAGGGACCTGATTATAAACAAAAGAATATCCAGGGAGAAAATAGATTTTTTATTTATACAAGATCGACATGTATTATTCCACATTGTCCAGATATTTTTATTATTACTCCATTAAGCTGATCTTATCATGCCTATTGTTGCTTAGGTGAGCGATGTTGCCCATGGTTCTCTTGTTGTTTTTATTATCAACTCCAAATGGGTAACATATTCTGAACTGCACTCATGATCACAACAATGAATAGAAATATAATGAAATCCTAATTTGTTGAATTTTGTAACAGAACTGCAATGGACTGCGCCTGAACTACTTCGATCGGAGAAGTCGATTGACAAGCAAAAGGTCGATATCTTTTCTCTGGGGATCATCCTAAAAGAGATCTTCACTCGATCAGGACCCTATACAGAATATCCTTTTCTAAGAATACACGGTGAGGAAGTTATAAAATACTAGTATTTTCGTATGAGTATTCTTTTTTTTGGGGGGGGGGAGATTTTCGAACAGATGGCGGAAATGGGAAATAAGAAAAAAATTAACACTGTATATCTCATGTAACAAAAAATACTTTTTCTCGTTTCAGAAATAATAGAAAAAGTGCGATACCCGGTGTGTGGGGCTGCAACATTCCGTCCAAAGCTCTCTGTGGAGGTCCAGCAAACACCAGAGCTACACGCCTTGATTGACGAATGCTGGAATGAAAATGTCTTGATTAGACCTTCTTCTGGGAGAATAATGAAAACTCTGGCTAGAATTAATCCTTCTAAGTAAGTGTTTTTTAAACATTGTATTTTTTGTTTTTGTTTTATTACGGTCGTGTGGTTTTATGTTTACTGACAGCAGTTAATATTCAAGTACAATGGCAAACAGTAGCAAAATAAAAGTATTCTGAAGTTGTCCTAAAAATAGCACCATGGTTACAATTGCCAACTTTTTGTCTTATTTCAAAAATGTTATATAGTTTATGGTAATTCGTATCATAAGTATTGCCGTAGAACAGTGCCAAAAATAAATGCAAATTGTTGTCTCGCAATTTTAAAATGTTACAACATTAGTACGTGATCAAGACATTCTAAAACAGTAATTTGTACTCTAAGTGTTTAAGTTAATCAACATATGCAGTTACATTTACAATTTAATCATTTTTAAAAAGTTTTCCTAAACACGTCATGAATACATGTAGTTATTGTTGTGGGTCGTTTTATGAAACAAGTATTTACGTTTTTCTTATCTAATGATTCAGAATGACAATGATCGACAATATGATCGCCATTTTGGAGAAACATGCCAACCATCTCGAGGAGTTGGTAGCAGAGAGGACCAGTGAACTAGACGCCGAGAAGAAAAAGACCGAGAACCTGCTGTACAGGATGCTCCCACAGTGAGTACACCATAAAACACGAAGGGTTCCGAATAGTCGCCCCTTTATTTCTTACCATTAAAGAGGATGTTGAATAAAACTCAATTGGTTGTTATACGATTGTGTTTCGTAATAGGTCTGTTGCGGATGATTTAAAGAAAGGAAAGCCTATTGAAGCAGAACATTTTGACGAAACAACGATTTATTTCTCTGATATTGTCGGATTTACAACAATATGTGCCGGAAGTACACCAATACAGGTAAACAGACTCGAGGGAAATTGTAATTAAATGTTTCCCTTCAAATTTTGTTTTGAAGCATATTTCTTAAAAAAACATTTTCTTCTTCTCAGGTGGTCAACTTGCTCAACAGCTTGTACACGCTCTTCGATGACATCATTACAAGATACGATGTTTACAAGGTAAACTTTACCAGTAAATAATTTCTCTTCTCTAATGATAAATGATGGTTATGTATTCTGATGTAAACGTTCCTTGCGTATTATAACGACGAAACAGAGAGACCGTGGACAGTATAAAAATACGCAGCATTAATCGAACAGATTAAATCATACTAAATTTTAAGTTTTGAAATAGATACAATCATTATAAATAATCATAGCTCAAAATCCTTTTCAATTTTACTCTATATTGCTAATTGAATTTAAAACCGGTGCGAAATATTTTTTATGGTTTTGAAGTTAACGAGGGAAAAAAAGCAAAAACCATAAAATACATGTACTATAGCAATCGGAATTATTTCTTTTATTATTTATCGTAATCAAAACTGAAACTTAACCATATTGCAGGTTGAAACAATAGGGGATGCATACATGTTAGTAAGTGGTCTGCCAAAACGGAACGGAAACCGACACTCCAAAGAGATAGCAGATTGTGCTATGGATATTATGGCCTCTATTGGCACTTTCTGTATTCCACATCAGCCAAACGCAAAAGTGAAAATAAGAATAGGTAAGAATTCAGTGTCCTAAATAAGAAGTATATTTGGGGGGAAAGTTTTTTTTGTGTATTTTGTTCTTTAATATTGCTTGTAACAAAAAACCAATCTTACTTTCATGTTTGTAGGAATTCACTCTGGCCCGGTTGTCGCAGGAGTTGTCGGCCTTGCTATGCCACGATATTGTCTCTTTGGTGATACTGTAAACACTGCCTCTCGCATGGAGTCAACTGGTTTACGTAAGAAAATTTAATTTTAATTTGTTCTTGAGATAGGAAAAAAACATGCCAAAATATACACTAGTGCATAATCATCAGTGTTTTCTTATTTCCTAGCTCTTAAGATCCACTTGAGTTCCATGACAAGAGACCAGCTGGAAACATTTGGTTGCTATCACATATTATACAGAGGAGAAATCAACGTCAAAGGCAAAGGAATCATGAAAACCTATTTTTTGAATGGCAGGGATGGTTTTACCAAAGAATTGCCAAGTATTTCTGAAGAGGGGAAGTGTTTAAAGTTTTCACCATCTGCCACAAGTGATCTACACTATATGGGGGTAGCTACCTCTCCCGGGACACCCAAAACAAGCATAACTGCATTTGGCGAAGGACTTAATATAGAAAGTAAGGAAACACCGTCTGTGAAGGAAACACTCCAAGGGCTTTCTGGAGAAGACAGTAAGGAAAAGTGTGCTTCTGATGTCATGTCTCTGACTTTAGGTGACGTCTTACCAGACTCCGTTAAAAGACCTGTAGAGAGATTCCGAAAAACGGGGTTGAACTGCTTTCCGTCCGATACAGATGAAAAAGGAATATCTCGAAGGCATAGTTACAATGGTGCACCGAAGAAAAATTGTTTCTTCCCTACGTTGAATGATGCTGAGCCAATTTTTGAACATGAGTCTGATGATATTAGAAAGAAACTGAGTACAGGTAGTCAGGCGACAGATTCCGGGCTAGGAAGCTTCCGGCGAACGGGTAGCAGCAGCAGCTCTTTGAATGACGTCACAACCTCGTCACCAAAGAACATAACTTGCTTGGATGAAATCAATGTCAATTGTTTAATGAACAGAAACGTGAAATCTTTCCCAGATATGATGAATCCGACCCCAAGAGAAAATGGTAAACTCCACAAGCGGAAGTTTAGCACAGGAGATGTTATAGACAGCATTCAGAGTTACAGGAATGGATATAGTGCTGGAAAGCTCAAAATACGAAAACTAAGTGCCGAGAGTTTCTTTGAAGGATATTGCTTAAGTAAGAAAACTCCAAAGCAGGAAGAAACTCGAGGGAGGAAATACAGCATAGAGAGTTTTATCCGGGGGTTACTGGGGAACAAAACAAAACTTATTAAATCACAATCAACGGTGAAAGAACCTTGCATGGTAAAAAGCATAGAAAAACACACCAAAGACTCGCATCCTGTGAAGAGTTGCTCACTAACAGAAAATTGTCATGAAAATCTGGCTTTCCAGGGCGACCAGAATGAATTACATAAACACGACGAAACAACAGTGCAGGAAATTGTGAACGAACTACACGAAATTGCAACTGATCCGAACAATATGGCGCCTGGTGTCTTGCCGGCGGATACATTGCCAATTTCCCTCAGACACATCTTTCCTCGGCACAGAGTTCTAGCCAAGTCGGACTCGGGATACGGTACAACTGAAAACTTGAGCATTGCGAGCGCAACAACTTTTCTGTGATAAGTTAGCAATTTAACAATATTGCCGACGCTTTTTTGTCTCGTCATATATGCATGCATGAACGATCATCAAATTGTTGTTTTGTACAAAACTGTGCCAAATGTCAAATTAAATCTTACCAAAAAGGCACTGTGCGTCTTTAAAGGTCATATGAAACGATATCCTAAGCATATGGAGTTATATACGGGAATGAGCTCATAAGTGCCTCTTTAAATAGACTGTCATATTGTTTTTTATATGTTATGCAAAAAATCAGGATAACAGTCGATCAAAATCACTCAGTCGGGAAAAGGAACACTTACGCAACTTACCTACTTTTCTTATGACTTCAGTAAGACCCAATCGCCTTATAAAGCTCTGTAGTGAATACAAATATCCATGTTATTTTGTAGTAGAATAAAAAAAAATATTTTAAATAAAAATTTATTTAATTATACAATTATAATCAACCACGGCAGTATATTTTCTCTCAAGAAATTAAATCGTATGCATTTAATTTTTTTCATTTGATACCGTGTACATATTCAGTTTAGAGACTCGAAATAAGGGATTTACGCAATAGATCTACATTCAAACATATGCATCTATAAATGCTTTGTTTCAATTACTTTTAATTAAATTTATCAAATTTAAAGATAACTGATCGGGGAGTTTTTCCATTTGCACGTTCATGCAATACATAAATTTTGTCAATAAATGCATGTATACATGCATGCATGTATCATATATGTAAGTAAATGAATAATCAACAATCCGTCTTTGATGCCGGCAAAGCGACCCGGCGAGCTCTAAAGCGGTCGTACTACAGGGGTCCTTCGGCGGCATGTCTTTGGTGCCGGCGAAGCGACGAGCGTCTAAATTTATCGAGCTGCTGACAGAAACAAGACTTCACAAAGTGGGAAATCGACAGTATTTTGAAACGAGCTCTATATTTTTATTGGAAAGAAGTCGGTATTATTTTGATTGTTGATAAATTAAAACGTAAAATATTAAAATCCATCTTTTTAAAGATAAAATCGCAAATCAAAACATAATTATGAAAGAATAAAACGTTCGGCACTCGGGGACAAGTCCACCACTCTAACAAATGCGCTACGCGGACTCTCTCCTAAGGACATTGAAGCCCAAATTCTTAAAAATGCGTGAATCGATTTTAAAACAAATTTCATATTCTATTAAAGAATAATATTTAAAACAAAAAAGTTGTAAAATGACTGTTTTTCTGTTTCCTTCCGGCAACGACCGTTAGTAACGGCGGACGCATGGATATGCGAAAGGGCACTGCGTCTGGAAATTTTCTACCATCACTAAAAATTTGAAAGTTCTCTCTTTGATAAATTTTGAGAAAAATGGTGAACATGCAAAAACGTAAAATCTTTAATATCTCGGGAGCGGAAGTGTCGATTAAAAAAATGTAATATTCTTACAAATTTTGTCATAAATATGATTAAGATCAAAATCAGCTGAAACGTTTTTTGAGAAAACGTGACAGAAAAAAAATAACTATAGCGATTTCGTTGCGAGTAACGAGAGGTCTAAATGGACTATAGGGATAAGTGTTCTTTTTTATCATTTCTTAACACTATTTCAAATTCCATTTACCCTTCTATGAGAATTTAAAATTCCATTTAATTATACTTATAAAATCGCTATTATTGTGAATTTTTAAAAATGTAATTGGGAATAAGTAAAATATATCATTTCAAAGATAAAATCGTCAATCAAAACACAATTAAGTAAGAATAATTAAAAATAACCGGCACTCAGGGACTGAACCCGAGTCGCTTGGGCACAAGTCCACCTCTCTAACGAATGAGCTACGCGGACTCTCGCTTCAGTACATTGGAACCCAAAATCTCGAGACGACACTATTTTAAATGTTTTTCGTTTTAATTTTATCAAAAATCAAAACAAATAGCGGCTTTTTTTCCAGAACAATTATAGAACTCGTTTTAAAATACCGTCGATTTTCCACTTTGTGAAGTCTTGTTTCTGTCAGCAGCTTGATAAATTCAGACGCTCGTCGTATCGTCGGTATCAAAGACCTTCCGCCGAAGCACCCCTGTAGTACGACCGCTTTAGAGCTCGCCGGGTCGTTTTGCCGGCATCAAATAAATGCCGCAATTCAATGACTGTATGCGCACAACATTTAGCGATTGCGGTCCGGAAATACCCGTTGTTCTTACAAAATGCCCATGTTTTAATTATTCTGAATGACTATAAAAGAAGGAGTGTTTAATATTTCTTTCCAGATATATATACATGCATGCATGCATGCATGCATGCATGTATACATGTGCTTATTAACAAATGTTGTTTACAGATTATTTACATGTTTGAATTGTACATGTCCTTCCTCAACTCTCTCTCTCTCTCTCTCTCTCTCTCTCTCTCTCTCTCTCATTCAAGTCATAAACGGAGAATGTCTGAACTCCGCCTCTACCAAGACATGTGATTGTAACGAACAGGGTTCAAACTCAAAAGTCCAAAGGAAAAATACAAAACACGCACAGAGCAAACACGGATTTAAAGAATTTGTTTAAACTTTTCTGCAGCTTCAGCATTGTGTGTGCGTAGTTTACTAACCTGGATTGGATTCAGTTGTCAACCCAGAGAGATGTCGGTACTAAATATAAAGTGTATTCTAATAACCACAAATTGGCTGCAACCATAACGACATCAAATATTAGGCGTGTTAAAGGAACCTTTTTTTAATCTGACGAAGCCTTACTTCGCTTAGCCTCGCTAAGAGCTCTCTCTCTCTCTCTTTCTCTCTCTCTCTCTCTCTCTTGACGAACTATTGAATTAAAGTAATTTCAAACATAAGAATTATTTCAAATATTAGTATAAATAAGGAAAATAGTTGTTTTTCGACCCGCGGTAAACTATTTTTACTATTTGTAATGCAGTTGCACCTACAAAATTATGGCGGCATGCTTTTGATGCAGGCGAAGTGACCGGCCGAGTGAGTCTAGCAGGCAGCTGACGTAAACACTGAGTAGTCCAAATATGATAATCGCAATACATCACAATTCGGATTTAACAATATTGGTTTGACTTTTACAAAGTGTTTTAGAAATCCGTTATTGATTTTGCTTTACATCGGTATTGTAAACAAACTCGATTATGTAAAAAGAAATTTGAAAAAAAAGTCATTTTCTTAGGATAAATATATACCGACTACCCAGGATCTCACGTATGCTTACACATATATCGAAGTGTGTTGTTAACAGTCTCGTTAAGCTCACAGAAGGGGAAATGAATATAAATGACAAATTAAATTATTTCCAATATTTAAATATTGATTTTGTGTATTGTTTTAATTAGTATACGTATACAGTAATTACCCCTAACCCTTCGTATTACTATTAATTACATTATATACATGCAGGAAAATCTATAAATTAGATGTAAGTGATTGGTACGATTTTTGTTAATTGCTAGCATCATACTGATCCCTACTAGATTATTTAACAAGCTTAATTATGATCATGTCTTTGATAATATTGTCTTGGTTTTAACTGATGAGAGACTATACACCAACCCCATCCCCACCCCGATTTTCCCATTTTTAACCGGGTTTTCCAAAGGAACATCGACAGTTTCTGTTGTTAATTAATTACTGAAACCAGTTCAATTTTATAGAGAGAAGTTATATATTTGGTATTCAATTAAACGTTCATTTACAATCCTCGAAAAGAGTTATATGGAATTTGAAGACGTGTAAGAAAATAATGTAAAAGAACACCTATCCTGATAGCCTATTTCAGGTGCATTCACCGGAAACGGAAGACCTTAATAATAGAGGAAAATAAACAAAGCAATAGGAAGAAGGCCTTCCGAAGGAAACGGAAGACCTTAATGATAATAATAGTGAAAAAGCAACAAGCAAGAACAATAAGGTCTTCCGTTGGAAACGAAAGACTTAAATAATAGAGGAAAAGAAACACAACAATAACAATAATTCCAACAATAATTGTTGGTATAAGGATTTACAATAAAGATTAAGATTCTAAAACAACTCGTTTCCCTTTTTCCTTTTTAAATAAAATCAATAAAAATTTTATTAATCTCTCACAGAAGAGCAAAAGAAATTTTAAAATAAATATATAATAAGGAAATTATCATTGCCAAATAACATTTGGTGCATTTAAGACGATGTTGGTTGATTTGATTACACACGTGTTCCGCTTAAATACTTGCATCAGTGAAGTGTAGAGAAGAGGTTAGGATAGCTATGAATGTTATGAAGCATTTCACTTAGATTTACTTCTATTCTTAAATAATCATTGCAAAGTAAATATCGTTTAGAATTTGTAAGAAAGATACAAAAAACAAAAAATGTAAACTTAGAATTTTGAAATACCTGGACATGTAGGCCGGTGAAACAAACACATTTATATTGCCCTTTTGTTTTGAATGTTTTGGCTTTAAGTGCTTACTCGTTGATCCTCATCATTTTATTTTGCTAAAAATCATAATAATTAACAGAACAATCTATTCTATTTGATCCCACACTTTGACTAGGACCTTTTGTTTAGATTCAGCAATTGTCGTTTTGAGAGATGGACACCAGTGAAGAAAACATTTCTACAAGTAGTACCTTATGTAACGATGAGAAGCTCTACCAAAGACATTTTACGTACAAGGTTTTTATACCGTATCTTTGAGTAGTATAATCAATAGTGGCTGTTGTTCTGGCGAATATTTATCTCTGCATTGCTAAATTTTTAAATATATGGACATGGAGGCCGGTGAAACAAACAAAATTATACTGCCCTTCTGTTTTGAACGTTTTGGCTTTTAGTGCTTACTCATTAATTCTCTTTATTTTAATTTATTAAAGATCACACTAATTAACAGAACAATCCATTTCTATTGATCCCACACTTTGACTATTACCTTTTGTTTAGATTCAGTAGTTATCATTTTAAGAGATAGGTACCATTGACGAAGCAGCTTATGCAACGAAGAGGAGCTCTACCAAAGACATTTTTCGTACAAATATTTCATACCATTTCTTTGAGTAGTATAACCAATAGTGTCTGTTGTTCTGACTATTTATCTATGCATTACTTGCTTAAAGTAACCACTCAACTCGTATTGTCTTTATAAACACGCTACAAAGGTAAAACGCCCCTTTTGAATCACCTGGAGATTTATCAACATGCATTCAGTTCACTTGTTTAAAAAAAAAAATTCATCACCTTTGCCAGAGACGCATGACTGCCTGGTGGCAAATGTCCCCTAGCTTTCAGAAATTGTCACTATATACACATCATTTAGGTTATGTGGATTAACTATTAGACCACATCAGTAAGTATGATGAGACAGTTGATAACAGTTTGTCTGTTGGTTATGGTCACTGCCAAAAGGGAGTTTCGGATAGCCTGGATGGCCCCCAAGAAGGAGTATTATGGACTAAGCGCTGCGTCAAGTATTCACGCCTTAAAAGCAGCCTTGACTGTTATCGGAAAATGGCAGAAGAACGGCACAACATTTCTCCCGGATGACAAAGTTTCGTAAGTACATTTCTTTTGAAAGACTTCTCTTACGGACAAAGAAAAAGGCATTAAAAATGGAGAATGCATGTATATATTTTGCTCCAATCATTGTTTAAATAATACATTTCTTTGTTTTCGGTTATCTGTTCTGTTAGTTTGTTAAAAGTCTATTTTGTTCAAAAATATTATAGCACCTAAGTTTACTTTTCTAAGAACAGTCCTTAAAACGTTAGAATGTTTTACATAAAAATCCCAAGGAATTAGGTTTTTTAAGATTCTTACGTCAATATTATGTTAAGATATTCTTTAATAAATGCTCAAATATTAAATACTGCACTTCAAAATTCTTTTATTCTTAGACTCTGCAAGAATGTTCGTCATCGAAATTGTTCGGTTCTTCAAATTATGGTATATTCATTGTCTATTCATTGTATATTCATACAGTATGCTTTCCAAACATAGGTGATAAATGGGATTTTTTTTTCTGGATGATGATGTTTCAATATTAGTTAAGACGTGATATTCTATAGCACCTGAATTTTTTAAGCAATACTTGTATATTATCTCCTAGGCATCTTTTGCAAAAAAAAAATATAAAGAAGCAGGAATACCCTCCAGACGTCTGGTTACATTCCGAATAATTACTTTTTCTGCCTGAAAACTGTTTATAAAGAAACTTTATCCCTGTCTCATAGTTTTACCTAATCAAACTTCTATCATAATAAACTAAAAACACGTCATGCTTTTGATAACAATATTTCTCTACCATCAGTAACAAAGCATAGCTTTAAAGTCGCATAACATTGAACTCATTTGACCGTTCACAAAACATTAACAGGGAAACAAATGAGAGCTGAATTAAGCTAAGGTAATTTTTGTCCCTGTTTTGATTTCCTCATGGAACTGAATTTTAAACAAATCGCGAAGTCTTCGAAATATATATCCACATATTGCTATAGATTTAAACATTTCATTTTTATGTTTCATATTTTTACATTACTATATTAACGCAAGAATCTAATTAAGTAATACTTAAAAAACATATCAAGATAAAAAATTTTTGGTTTACATCTATTAATAAACACCTGCAACTATGTCAGACAAGACTTATAATACTTTGAATATATTTGATGGAAATGACCCCCGTGATAGTTTATCAATCGTCATTGTGATTTTATCAAGGATTTTTTTTAAAGTCTTAAGTTTTTTAAAATTTATAAATGAAACTTACTTTATAAAAACAAAGTAAACGGGTTCGAGATATGACAATTTTAAGAAAGAGTGATTGAAAAATAAGATTCGTATAAAAGATTAATTTTAAGCATACTGAACGATCTCCGATCCTCAGCAATGTTCGATAACTCTAAAATATCCGGAATTGTTTTATATGTACCATAAATCTGCCTTTTATATAGACAAGTTTAATTAGTCTTGAGATGTAAATATTACGCTCAACCATTCAACGGACTACATGGCTAAGTGGTTCTACGGAGTCCAACTACCTAGAGGTAAAGGGGTTCGAGTCACCGTTGCACCGGTACAACTTTTTTTTCTCTAATTTAATCTCAACTTGTATACGTTATTTATTCTATTGTATTCTTCGTAACCAAAATGCAATAACTTCGTAAAATGCATCTCTTTCCATTTTATTTCATTTATAACGTTTGAAGAAAAAAATCACAATTTTTAAACATACATTTCTAAACTTATGCATGGATTTTTGCTAAAAGTCTAGCAAACACTCTGATTTTTGCTTTTATATGTTAAATGTGGCATATGAGATATGTTTCTTCCTGAAGGTTGAAATCAAATTTGGGTATATGGGTGAAAATCTATAATTCGACCATTTTTTTCTAGAAAAGTTTCCGCACAAAATGATAGTTCCTCTTAACCTTAATTGTTTTTTAATCTTTTTCATTATTAAATGCAGTGCAATAATAAGTCTCTAATCTCTGTGTTGATCTTACAGATGGAAAATGCGTATTGCTTATTTTTTACATTATCATTATGATACTTATGATATTTTTTGCATTACTTTTGAAGTATACTGCTTATATCGAGACTTCGTATTAATTATTTTTAAAAATAAGGTCAATGGTACATGAATCAAGGTCATCCATTTAGAAACAAATATATACGATGCATCATGATCAAGATCAATTTGATTATATTAACGGCAGGTTAAGGTTTGAACACTTTATTAATGTGTAAACGCTCAGAGGCATAATAATGTACGAATTAAATTTCTCCTTTTATCATACGATTTGTTTACATATAAACATTATTCGCCGCAAAGTTTCAGAGAGATTAACATGGAATTGTGTAGAGAGAGACTGCTTGTTTAATCGTTAGACTGGCAGTAACAGAGTCCTTAATATTTGCAGGTATGGAGCATTTTCGCTCTGGTGTGGATCGATTCTATTGAAACATCTACCACCATTTTGTCCATTATTACTGTTATGTCTGTGCATACATGTTAATGTATTGAAATTATGTAATTTGTTTTATAAGATAATTTAATTGTTTGGTTGTGTTTGAGAAGACATGTATTATCTTAGGAATGATAGACTGATATTTGTAATTGTATTACTGTAATATTTTGATACCTGGATACAATATAATTTTTGAGGGTACAATTTATTGATATTGCTTTTGTTGATTTAATTCGGGAAAATAAAACTTCTTTAACATTTATTGGTGGTTGAAAACGCACTATACGTTTAACATAAACTTAGCATTCATCGTTTAAAGTAAAATGTAATAAATTATAATTGTTTTGGTCTTTTACGTAATCGTACACAGGCGAGTTTATATTTCAAACAAACAAAATAAGTGTACCATTATTTCTTCTTTAAAACCTTCAATTTACGGCGCTACAAACAGTTTGTTACTTTTGGACTTTTTAACCTTATTTCGTAAGACATTCTTTGCTACTGATGTTTTTACTTTACCTCCCACTAATCTTTGTTAAACCTTGATCAGCCCAATACTTAAAATGTTGATCTTTGTGTACAGGCACATATGGAGATTCTTAATCTACATGTTAATTTAACACACCCCAATCTATGGTTCTGGTAAGGGTTTTTAAGAAAGTGGCAGTCCACATTTGTAATACAATGAGGGGTAATAGGGGTGATGTAGTTCATTGATAAAAATTAATATATATTATAAAAGTTTTTGAAAGTATGACATCGAAAATGATTATTTGACACTTGTTCTTGTTACATTTGTAACCTTTGTGTAATGAATTGAAAATAACCTATATTCTTATATGATGGTAAATCATCAGATAACGGAAAATATTTGCACATGAAACTTTTTCCAAACAACAATATACATGTTTTGATAGTTGAATTAGCAATCCTTTGTCACTTGTGGCTATTAGAATATATAAAGTAAGTTTTAGTTGATTGCCAATGGGTAAAAGTTGTAATCCGTGATCCTATTTCTCAAGCATGCATGTATTTCAGATTACTAAACAAAAATAGTTTTGTCGCATATTTAAAGAATAATTTTATTTTTTTTTTAAATAAGCAAGATAAATAGAGGGGCATTGGATTATTAGCACGCTGTTGTAAATCAATGGCATGTACTTTGTACATCTTACATAATTTTCAGTTAATAAATTATATATACTTAGAAAAGTCTCCCTTTGCGAAAAAAATGTTGTTTGTATAAATAGTAAATTTAGCGCTGACGCTCTCATTAAACTGTCCAAGAGAATGATTAATTTTTTTCTATAGCTTGTGTGAAAAGCGCTGTCCAAATGATACATGAACAGATACTAAGACAAATATGTTAAACAATATTTCATTGGTGCACCGGGCGTGACGTCACAAAAAGACAATATGGAAGATAGTTCATGAGACTTTTTAGGAGAGATATTTTAGTCGATTTTTTCTCTGGCATTTTGTGGAATTTTACAAAACATTGTACCTAATCCATTGTTTAATTATTAAGTCAAGTTCGTATGGATTAAATACAAAATGTAAGGTCTGTGGATTTTGTGAAATGGATATCAACGATAACTTGTGACCTTTATTGTAGTAGAAAGTTATTTTTATCTTTCTGTCTGAAGATGACATAGTCAGCATTTCGAAGTGAACTATGATGCTTTTACAATGGCGTTTACCTCTGGTGATGTGGTCATTTTTTCTAATATATGGAATGTGTTTTATTATTATTTTTTCTACCAAACATGAGCTCCGAATAGCATGGATGGCTCCGAAAAAAGAATATTTTGGCCTTAGTGCCTACTCTAGTGTTGCGGCATTAAAAATCGCCCTCTCTGCTATACGTCAAAATAATGATCCAACGCAAATCCAGACTATTCACAACACAACCATAAAGTAAGTAATTAGGAAATTAAAAAATTCGAAAAACTGTCATCTTATTATCATACATGGCATGAAATAAGTATAAGTATCGTCCTCTTCCTGGGATGACCCCTGAATCCAATCCAGATTAGTGAACTATTCGCACACGAAAGGCTGCAGCTGCAGAAAAGTATCAACAAATTCTTTATATCCGTGTTTGCTCTGCTCTTGTTTTCTATTTTTCTTTTAGACTTTTGAGTTTGAACTTCCCCTAAGGATTGAAACATGTCGCTATAGAGAAGAAGCGGTTGAGGACAGAATTTGTAACTTATGTGGCTACTGAAAAGCATTTCTTATTACATTGTCTATTCTTCAATAAGCAGAGAAGTCACTTGTTTCATAAAATTGGATATAATTTAACTCTAAGTCATATTATTATCAATTATAGTACTCTGTTGTCTGATCTAATATGTAACTACTCTCGCCAAATCGCTCATTTTATTTATGAATTATACAACCTAAGACAGAAACATTTGACAAAAATTTATTCACTTTGTATCAGATTTAAAGTGACTTATAGGTCCGTTGGGCTGAGTGTATTGACATTATGTCTTTTAAATGAATTTTGTAATTATAATATCCACATGTCACTATAATAAACTATTTACTTACTTACTTATATATAAAAAGCTTAGAAATAGCGCCATTTCTTGGGTTTATTTATTGGCAAGATCATCGTTTATATCAGACCTCTTTTTTATAATTTGCGAGTCAATTATAAAAGTTTTTAGTTTTTGTCACAATCTTGTTTTGTTATAAATGAGATAATTTCTTTTCAGCAATTTAAATGAAAAAAGTAAGTTCTGAATCCTCATTCAAATTTGAGTACTGATTTAAGATTTTATTCCTTTTTAAATACCTTAATTAAGCGATAATCTATATTTTAAGTAAAGAAACAATTTGAACATTTTGGCTAAAACATGACATACCCAATATTTAAGGAAAAAGGAAGAAGTCAAATTTCAATGCATTGACCAGTAGATGATATTAGTACTTTGATATTATATTAGTACTTTTCCTTTAGTCTAGGATTCTATCCTACAGAAACTGTGAATAATAACTGTTAATTAAGGGATTAAGGGCAAGAAAATCTTGCAGAACGTGAAAGTAAACATCCCGAAATTGTGAATTGTCCTTCAAATTTCGCATGTTATGTAATTACTATTGTAAACATAAATATGTTTGCGGTTTACTTGTACAGGAGACTTCGTTGACCTCTTGTATAAAGCATTGTGTGTATTTTGATTGTCAATCATCCAAACAAGACATGATGCACACGTTTCTTTTAAACAAGATAAAACAGGTTTTAAATGATGTTAGATTTATGTCATTTAGATATTAAATGAAAAGTACATTATGCTTGTAAATAAATCTTTTACAAAGCATTTCGTTAAGTTTAAATGAAATGCATATACTTTTAATATTCATTTAAAATGTTTTTCATTTTGGGAGGGAGGAATGTCCAAAAATTCCATGATATAATTGAATCAGTTCACAGCTATTTATTGATTAAATTAAAAGTTTATATGGAAATTTGTTTTCCTCTTTTAGAGTCCGATGGTACGACACAGACTGTAATCCAAAGAGTGCATTAGCCGCTGCCGTGGACGCTAAATCCGGGTTTAATCCGCACCTCTTTCTTGGTCCGCCATGTTCATCCGGTAGGTACAAACTTTATTCAAATGCCTTTAATAAATTAGAAAACAGTTCATGGAATGATACCTACTTGTCTTTAAAAAGTTAATTTAATTTATCTTTAAATTGCAAAATATTGTTGTTAACCATCAGAAGTTGTGAAACCTGTGTTCATACTATATCTTTGTTACAAATGTTCTTTTATTGTCTCTTACAAATTGGTCATTGTCTGTCATATTAATTTACATAATGCTTCACAACTGGGTTTTTTTTAAAAGATCAAATCAATTTTTTATATCTTGATTGAATTATCTTTCTAGCTATTGCAACACAACTTAATACCACAGAGTATGCAAATTTACGTATACCATGTGTATACAAATGTATGTACATATTCATACCATGCCAAATAATCAAAGGTCTTTCATGCTAATGCCCAAGGGCTGAGTAGTCAAGTAGCTCGAAGGAATGCAGAGTCACTTGTATGCAGATTTAAATAATGAATGTAAATGTGTGCAAAATGATTATTGGTTTCCTCACAATCTGATTAGCACAAAGTCTAACATCTAACATAGAAATCTATATTATAGTCAGGTTGTTTTAAACACAAACTGATATAATAAGGTTGACTATTCTGTATTATTTATTAGCAAAATATAAATTTTGTAGCAATGAATTGATGGTGGGTTTTTTTAATGCTACCTACCACCACTGTTTTATTCCTGATTATAAATTATTTATTCCATGAGTTTGAGCTAAGATAAATCTTGAATTTTGAATTTTGAATTTAAATAGGATCATGAAAGGCAGCGGTAGTAGTTTTGTTAATGAAAACAACGTTGTCTTCTGTTTACTTATTTGGATAAAAAAACAAATTCAAAATTAAAAAAAGAAAAGAAAAAGTAGGTACGTTTATCAAAAACTCTCAAAGCAAGAATGTTAAGGAGGAATATGAGGCCTTCCCTTGATTAATTTAACTTCAAGTAATGGAATATAAATATATCATAGAGTTCAACCTTTGAATTAAATCAGTAATTTTCAAACACAAAATGACGTTTATATTTATTTTCACACTTTCCAAAAGTAAGCTCGTGAATCATGTGCCCTTGTTTGGCCTGTGCAGATATTCTAAGATAAGTAATATGCATTATTTCAGTAGATGTCGAAGATTTAAAATTGATGATGTAAAAGTTTTATTCTTTTCCATGGTACTTTTATCAAACGTATTCGTAGTTGTTATGCAGTTGATTGTTGTTTTCTTGGATATGTGTCAGTCAGATAGTGATGCTAACAATTCATTTATATCGACGGCGACACCAAGAAATAACTTTCTCTGGGTAGTTTGAGCACTGCAGAGAAAAAACAAATAAACCGCGTCAATATGTTTCGGTATTTCAAATATCAACAAAATCGGATTGCTCAAGAGGGTTCGATGCTCGTGGCCATTTTTAGACTGTATTAAAATCCTGTAGGAGAAGAGCTCTATAGAAAAATACAGGAAAATACCCAAATTCAAATGTAAAATGTATGGATTTTTCTTTAGTAAAATATATCTGAAAGCTTTTGGGTAGATCTGATGGTTAAATTGCTGACCAACGAGTCTTCTTAAGAATTGGAAGAAAATCTTCAGTAGTTGGAAATATAAAAGCAAATTTATTCATTGAAATCAATTTAATTGCATAAATTATTTGTTAGTGTATGGTGTTGATGGATTAGGGCCTTCCTTGCATATTTTACAGATGCAATACAGACAACGACGATGTTCTGAGAAGCCATTTATATAAACTTCAAAAGTGCATAGGGATATAAAATTTGTTGATTCGTGATCAAATCTTAATATCAGCCGTTTGGGTTTTAAAGGATTAAATTAAGTGACCAATCAAGTTTGCATTCAAGTGAATTGCTATTTATTTCTTATACGTTCATTGCCAATAGTCATAATTTAAAATCTCCGGTTCTTTCAGCTTAGTCTATTAAGAAATAACAACAAGCTAAAAAGTTCACCGAGATATGAACTTTGTTGGTAACGTGATCAATTCCCGTGAAGCCCAATGGGCTTCTCAGAAGATTTGATCACGTTACAACCAAGTTCATATCCAGGTGAACTTTTTAAAATTGCTGTTTATTACTTATATTTACGTTTAAGAAAAGCAACTTGTTCCAAATTGTTAAAATAACCGTGTTTTATTTTTACAATAATGCAACTGTCAAATGAGAAGAGCGTGTAATAATCATTGTTACGTCACTAAAATGTGCTATTCTGTAGGTTCGTTTAAGAAATAACTGCAATTTAAAATGTTTACCTGGATAGAACTTGGTTGGTTACGTGATCAAATCCTGTGTAGCAAGAAGAGTTTATTAGAAGATTAGACAACTTACCCACCAAGTTTAGATCCCGGTGAACTTTTTAACGTTGGTGTTTTTTGCTTATATTTACGTTTGAAAATAGCAAATTGTTCAGAATTATCAATATAACGATGTTTTTACGTTTACAATATTGCAACCGTTAAAAGATAAGGGCGTGCGATTATAATTGTGTGACGTCATAAAAAGTTCATACAGAATTGAACGTTTTCGCTTTCCTATATGTTGATATAAGGAAGCATATTTGAAAATGTAAATATATTAGGAAGAATACAGTACCGATCAGACCCAACCTAACACCAGAGTAAACCCCAACAAAACCGGGTTTACTTTTGGGGTTTACTTGGGGTTTACTCTGGGTTTACTTTTTGAAAATTTGGGTCCACTCGGGGTTTACTTTGGGTTTACTCGGGGTTTACTTTGGGTTTACTTGAAACTTGCTATTGAGGTCAACTGTACGCACTGAAGTGTGAAGCAGACCCATTTTTTATCCTGCCATCCTACTGCCTGTAATTCCTGCCCCTTGTATATTCTGAATACACATTAAGCGTCTGCGTTCAGGGGTATACTTCAGACCGGGTTAACTCTCTGTGTCCACTCTGGGTTTACTTTGGGTTTACTCTGGGTCCACTCTAGTAAACCTGGAGTAAACCCAGTGTAAACACAGAAAGTAAACCCAGGGTTTAGTTGGTGTTTACTTTTTGTTAGGTGGGGTCTGATCGGTGCTGTATTTGCAAATGTAAATATAACATATTATACAGATTTGCTCTGTATAAAAAGTTGAAAAAGATACCGGTACTTGTCAAATTTCCAAAATGAGGCAAATTTGGGATAAATGTCCATGACATTTAGTGATATATATTTTTAGGTATAAAAGGAGTTGGTCTCCTGGCCTCGCATTGGAAAACTCCAGTGTTTGGTTGGGTGTCTCAAGATTTAGCTTTTCGAGACAAGAAAATGTACTCAACTTTAGTGCAGTTTTTAGGACCCTTGGATCGATTTCGTGAGTGTTACAGTTTTGTTGGGTTTTTTAAAATTTAATTTGTCTGCAAATGTGTTTTATGATAACTTTGCATGTACCTTGAACCTTTTTGGAAAAAAGGTAAAAACATGCCATTAAATTATCAAAAGAAATGTTTTTTTATTTTGTCATTCTTTTTTAGCCAATGTGATGTTCCATTTGCAGTCTTATTTTAATTGGTCGACGTTTTCTGTAGTTCATGACAAGAGAGAACCTTACAGGGCATTGTCAGAAGCTTTACATGAATATAATGCTAACGAAATCGAAAAAGACCCGAAGGATGGGTATAACATTGTCAACACTTTCAAAGTGTCCAACGACACGGATGATAAACAAATAGAGGACATTTTCCGTCAAATTCAAAAGTACTCGCGAAGTAAGTTCTAACAATTTTGTTTTCGTGTGGTTTTTTCCTTCGAATTTTAGCTTTCTGAAAGGTAACTTTGATATCTTTGCAGTTGATAAATGTTTTAGTTGTAGTTGTGTCATGGTGCGGTACCTATTTCTTTGATGTTGCAAATTCTTTAAAGCAGACAGAAAATATTTGGCATAATTCGAATATGCAATAGCTTCTAGTAGGCTTATCCATACAATAACTTCCAGAGTACTGTACAATAACTTCCATGTCACAAACACGAAACACAAAATGTTTGAAATCATTTTAATCAATTAAAAGAAAAACCAACATTTTTTTTCGGTAATGAAAACTACTCTGTAACAGTGTGATAAATCACAACTTTTCAATTACTGAGAAGCCAACATGATGTAACACTAAAAAAAAATTAGAATTGATACTTGCTCAGGCAAAGTTCCAGTATCAATTTTTGCATTGAAAATATTAATACCAAGCATCCATGTGCTCAGATAAGACAGAAATATAACAAATACACAAATCAATTAAAATTTATATCTGGCAATTTCGGAAATATGATGAAGAATTCTCGGTTATTTCTTTTAAAGCATCCGACTTTGTTGGGGTTCAAAACATTTCGCTTTTCAACATCAGCACACTGTCGTAACACACACATTCTCAGCAATAGTACGGGTACTTGTGGAAGGCGGTTTAACTTTTTTATGTGCTGGTGGATCCAGGACAGAGCTCACTTTTTCTTGAATTTTTCTTGTATGTAGGCGAGACATTAGTTCTTGTTCGTCAACACGTGACTCGGCTGCCCCGCCTCTATGTACCATAAAACCCTTACAAACGTAAAATGTACTGTAAATATAACATATATTTCGTGAAGTAAATATTGCCAATTGTGCAAATTTCTAACATGTACACATGCAGCATCAGTTTTCATAACATGATCTCTAGCATTAAGCATGTTTCTCTAAAAACTTAAAACTAACGGTTTCTGACCTCGAACAAACTCACTCTAATTTTCTTAGCTTCGTATTTTATTCATTTATATAAGGAGACTAGGTGGACTACTGAAATGTTGGTTTAAATCAACTTTGATATGTCTTCAAATCACCTTCAATTTAGACATAAGGCACACAAAATTTGTTTACTAAAACTCTACACTGTTTGAAAAAAACTTTTTACAAATCTACACAAATCAAAAGTCGTTCTTTGATCAAAACATAATTAACGAATTTCATAATTATTTTCTACAAAGCATATTCAGAAGGGAATGAACGATAATTTCATATAAGCCATTATATATTTTATACATAATTTCCACAATATTTTCTATATTATATGTAACTAATTTACCAGTTCTCATCAGACTTATTATACTTTTCTTAAATTATAACGAAAAAACCGTAATAAAATCACTTGACTTTAAAACAAATAATAATAATAATAATACATGTAATATAAATGACCTTGCATACTTCTTTGAATATTACTTCATTGCTTAATTTGCATTATTAATATCGAAAAAGGTTTAATTTAAATGTAACTACTTTGTATGTGGTTTCGAGTATTATTTTTCAACACTGTGCATTTATTCTACAGTTGTTGTTATGGCCCTACCTTGGTTGGATATGCGGAAATATATGCTGGTTGCCCACAGACTTGGAATGAGCGATGGAGACTACGCTTTTATCTGTATCCATGGAGATGTAAGATTTTTACTTCTTATTTCGCCATCAAAATTCAATTCAACATTATTTTGTATTAGAAATAAGCCGAAAACTGCCGTTCTGTGAGAGAAAGAACTGATCGAGGCCCGTAGGGCCGAGATTACTTTTTGTCTCACAGAATGGACAGTTTGAGGCTAATATCCGACTTAAAAGATTACCTTTTTGTTTTAAGAACGAACGGTATCAGGTAAACCTGTTGACAATGCTGATAAATATATTTCTAACTTTACACAATGAAACAAGTCTTGCGTAGAACTTTCTTTTGTCACTTAATTATTGGACAGTTTCGGGTATGTGCAAGGGGTTTATAAAGCTGTGCTGTGAAAATATTATATTCATTCACTCTTCTACTAAGCAACACAAACATCTCATTCAGGCTCTATTGGGGAAAGCATTTCTTATTTAACAATATTCAAGGATATAAAAGAGGTACTGCATATATTGATGATGTTCTAAGTGGTATTCTGCATAGAAAGGGTGGGAAAGTTTGATATGACTTTTAAAACCATTTGATGAAAGATAAGGCCAACTAAAACAAAGAATACATTGAGAGGCTCAGATACAGAAATTTTTCCAAGGGTGTTGAGTAGTTTTACGGTCAGTGTTTTATTTTATTTTCCAGGGAGAATGTAATCCAGGTAATTGAGAAATAACTTTGAGAGTGATTTTCATATACACTCAACAAAACTTCTAAGTGTTCATCCTGATTAATAGAATAATTTGAAAATTACGAAACAAAATAATAAAAAAATTTCAACATTTTGTAAATGATATGTTTTTTCATCAATGGCAAGTACAGATAAAATAAGACAACAATAATTGAAATAAACTATCCGTGACGAAACAATGAATTGGTATTTTTCTGCGCGTGCTTAACATAATTGACAATTTTTTGTGATTGGTATTAGTTTTGGTGATAGTTTAAAAAGAAAAACACGTAGCATGGCAAAAATGATCACTAAGAAAACAGAAAATGCCGTTGGAATATTGGTGTCCACAAAGTTTCTACGACACATTGTACTCACATTAAATTTGCTGTTTATTTTTTACTCGACATTGTTTTAAGTACTAAGCTATCCGAAGGAAACGTTATTTTAGTATCATTTTTCTCTTCCATAAGTGTAACGTCATTTCCACCGCCAACTTAAAACAATCCAAAAGCTTTTAGCGAAATTTAACCAAACGGGAAGTGTTTGTGATATTTAGCAAAGGTCAAGGTCTCGGGTCAAATTAAAGGTCAAGATCAATGCATCGTTCTTAACTATTTGAAATTTAAGTAGAAATCAATCACCCCGACGACAAGACAAATAAATATGCTTATTTCGTGCAGTAAATACATTATACTGGGTGAACACTTAGAAGTTTTGTTGAGTGTAGTGCAGTGAAATTTGTCTTAATCTACGTTCTGATCATATATGATGTGATTTGTGGTTACTAGTAATTAATATGATAAAGTGGATTAATTTTGATTTGTGATTCTGAAAAATGGAGTAGATATATATCATATTGGATAATTTAGAAGTGTTTCTCCGCTGTATCATTCTCAATGTGTAAAACATAAAATCTGTTTCTTTATTTGTAAATGTGATTTCCTTATTTTTGTTTCCAACTTACACCTGTAGCCGTCCAATAAGTTAACAGTTTTACCGTTCTCTGTCTAATTTTTTTTAACGGACAGTTTCTATCCATTTATTTTAAGAATGGACACCTACTATAGGTACTACTACAGGAAACTTATGGTTTTTAAATCTAAAAGTATTTTATTTTGTACGAAAACCAAAAAGAATAAAGGATTATATTAAAAAAAATGTTTTAAATTGTAATTTTGAAAATTTTTAAAAAACAATGATTAATAAGGCTTCGTTAATTTTAAAAATTTTGTAAAAGGTTAACAGGAAATATAAGTTAGTTCTCATGAAAATAAGTTTATTTTGATGAACTTAAATGTGATTATGAAATAACTCAATATTATGCAGTATATAAAAACATAATATCTATGATAAAAGCAATAAATCTTAATCATTATGAAAACATTGCATAATTTAAATTGTATACAAATCTAGTTGGTCCAGTTTAAATAAGCAAACCACAAAAGTAAACTTGATTTATTTAAATGTTTTTGAGTTTTTTTTAAATAATTATACATGTACTAGTCCAGTGAATCATTCTTCATGTTAAACACTGTTATATTTGTACAATTGATCCAAACATAACCATAATCAATCGGTTTACTTATTTAAAAAAATGTTTGTAAGTTAACCGTTGTTTTCGCACTTAGCATTTGCATATGTCAACATGCAACCAAATAGCTCTCTATATGTACATTTGTGATTTCTTTATTTTCTATGAAGATGACTCGAACATTTGTATGCAAGGTTTTTTGCTGAATCTAAGTATGTTTCTTACGTAATTGATTATTATTTAAGTTTTTAAGAAATCATGGTTTATAGAACTGTAAGGAATTTCGAGCTTATCATAATTGGTTTTTTTTAATATTATGCGTTGAATTCCAACTCAACCTTATCATTTCTAGGTTTACACATATGACAGGATGGAAACAGATGTGTTTTCCGACTTGGTATGGCGAAAAAATGATTCATACGATAGTATAGCGAAGGATGCATTCGAATCAGTTATCCATGTAAGTCATTTATTAATGCTTTTATTTTAACGAAAACAGTTTATTTTGAAATTGATTTATAGTTTCGCAGTTTAGTGGATGTTAAAATATTATGCCGCTTATTGTAGGTCATGATGAAACCCTTAGATAAAGCGATTTGGGATTTATTCAAAAATGTTGCAAAAAACTTTAGTTCCCGAACAGATCCAAACTGGCATTTACCGGAACATAAAGAAGGCTACATCACAGTGAGTCATACAGATGTATGAAGTTTAAATTAGTGATGACAATCGGTTTTAGAATTCCAAATCGGTTAATCCCAATTTGTTCCGGCCGATTAACCAGTTAATCATATCAAAAAACACAAAACTGTTATCTAAAACCGCCGGCAACCCTGTTTGAAAATTTTAAAAACTTTTCTGTTACATACAACAGTTTCGTAGGCAGTTTTCAGTTTACTTACATTCAAAATTAATATGTGATCAGCAAGGACAAAGTTTTCCTCTGACAAGATCTATATCTATCGTTAAACTATCATTTATGGCCGCCATTTTGTGTCATGATATAGTCAAATTCATGCATTTGCTATTAAATTTGATAACTGCATGTAAAATGAGAAAGATAGAAAATATAGTACATATTAAATATATTAGATGTAAATAATTGAAATTCTACTCAAAACAATGTTCTTATCATTTCATAATGATTACTTATCTGACCTTGAAATGTTGATTAATAGTAATTATAATTTACACCTACAGAATACTCATCCCTAGGACTTTAACTGTAACCGCTTACCATCGTTACGATCGATTAAGCGGTTAGCAATAACCATCACCAGTTTAAGTTCCATACAAACCTTTTTGAAATTCAAACGGGTATTTGCCATTCGAATGCCAACGAGTTCCCACTAATTTCATATCACGTTTTAGCCGGATGCCTATTCGCCTTACCTCTATGATGCTACACTGGTTTGGGCAATTCTTGCAGAAAAGATCTTAAAAGAAAACAAAAATCCCCATGACGGAGAGTACATGTTCTTGAAAGCTACAACAATTACAGTCGAAGGTAATCTATCGTGAAATTTAAGGTGATATGTGACACCTCCATATATTGTGACGTACGTTCTATCGAAATTAACAATACAATAAATTATAATTTTAAATAGTTCGAATTCGAATTCGAGTTCGAACCACACAATAAAACGTAATTTTTGGTACATTTTTGTAAAATTTAAAAACTCTAAACCGGTGAAAGTATTTTGATTCTAATTTACTTTTATCCACAATAATATCGACAGGTGTCCCATACCATCTTAAGGAAGGAGTCTTTTCTGGTCTTCGACTTGTCAAAAGTAAAGATCTATGTGCGGTATTATGTATTTCTCGCCCCCAAAATTAAACTTCCGTAAAGAGCTTTAAAAATAAGGTTGAAGATAGTTGAAATCATAGTAAAAATAAGTATGTAAAACAGATAGAAATAGTTAGACAAGAGGACATTTTAAATGAACTGGAAAGATTTTATAAAAAAAATTATCTGCAAATAATTTGATGATAGCAAAAAGTACAGATATTTCACTAAGTGACATTCTTAAAGAGTATTCTGTCCCTAAATTATCTGACAATGAAAGAAAATCAACTGGAACATCACATTGGCTAAAAAAGAATGACAAAATAAAAAAACATTTCTTTTGATAATTTAATGGCAGTCATTTTGTGACTGAAAAATGACGTTTTTTTTAACAAAAAATCTGGTTTCAAAAACGTCAACATTTTTTGCAGTAGCCAAATGATCTTCTAGAATATGATTGGGGTGTCATTTTAAAGTGTGATTGGGTTTCAGAATTTTTTTTAACACAGGGATCGGTGGGCAACAAAAAATGACGTTTTATTGCAAAAAAAGTATGGTTCCCATAACTCCTCTTACAACTTTTGGAGTAGCTATGTCATCTCTTGGTATATTGTTGGGGCTGTCCTATAGATGTGCAATAAGGTTTTAAACATTTAAATTTCATCATAAGAGTCAAATAGTAGCAGAAAATTGACGTTTATCACTCCTAAACAAAACCTAGATCCCACAACTCCTCTTATGATTTAATGAATAGACACATCATATCATAGGATATGATAGGGGCTGTCCTATAGATGTGCAGTCAGGTTTTAAACATTTAAATTTCATCAAGGGAGTCAAATAATAGCAGAAAATTGAAGTTTATCACTCCTAAACATAACCTATATCCAAGAACTCCTCTTATGATTTCATGAATAGACACATCATATCTGGGGATATGATAGGGACTGTCCTATAGATAAGGAATAAGGTTTTGAAAAATAAAATTTAATCCAGGTAGTCAAATAGTTGCAGAAAAATTAATGTTTATAACTCCTAAAAACAACCATAGATCCCAGAACTCCTCTTATGATTTAATGAATATAGACACATCATATCTTGGGATATGATAGGGGCTGTCCAATAGATGTGCAATAAGATTTTGAAAAATTTAATTTAATCCTGGTAGACAAATAGTATCATGAAATTAACATTTATCTCATGCGCGCATCTAGAGGGGGGTCAGGGGTCCAGATCCCACCTTCAAAATTCAAATTTCTTTAAATTACATTTAATTTATATAATTGCTAAAAATATGCCTCGGACCCCCCCTACCCCCCCCCCCCCCAACTCAAATAACTGTTGCCTACCCCCCCCCCCCCTTCTCCTTGAAAAATTTTATGAATCGACACATCCCTCCTTAGACTGTAAATAAAATGACGGTTGTTTCTCTTAAAATAAAAATAACCTTGCATTTATTTTTTGCTTAAAATAAAAAACCTTACATTTACACTCTTCTTAATTGTCAAATGATCTATTAAAATCAAAATATAATTTGGGGTCTAAAAAGTTTTATAAACTGGTAAATAATGTTTTTGTTAAATAAAAAAATCACATTTGACAAATGATATATTGATATATAATCAGAAGTCTTCTTTTCTGCCTAATATTCAAGTTAAAATTAATAACAATAAATTATGAAATTTAAATGTTTATCCTCCACACACCCCATCAGATTCAGAGTCTTTTTACATTCTTACATGTGTACAGTAGCAAATTTTAAATCATTTCTTGATTGGTATTTCTCTCTAGATGCACATAAAGATTTTGGAAATTGCTTTTTAATTTTTATCGATAAGATAAACAAAATGTAATATGTATTCGGGGCAATTGTAAATTCTCCTAAACAAAGCAGGCGCATAATTAAGCTAGGAATTACCCATATGGATCAAACACTACATATGAATAAGATAAAATACTTTATTATGTCCAGTTCTGGAAAGTCAGGGTGTCTCCAAGGGGGCATAACCAATATACAATTTGATGCACACAAAGAGCAAGAATAAATATGGTTTAGGGATGGGGGATCTCGAAAGTTAAAAATTATCAAAGTATATCATCATTTCCTATTTCAGAGGGGGGGGGGGGGGGGGGTGGGTGGTGGTGGTGGTTTAAAGTCAACAATCCTATAGGGCCATAGCCTACATTTTATTTGATGCATATTAATACATTAAGAAAAAAAGACCCCTTCCTCCCTAACTCATATAGACATGATAAGTCTCTACACTTATTTACATGTAATACACAAATTTAATACAATATATCACAGGGTCAATATGGGTTCAACTTAATGTGTAAGTCTGACAAATGAAAAAATATCTTTTGCAATTAAAATGACGGAAACTGTACAAATGTGATAGGATAGGTAACAATGATGAGCTAATTTATCGATAAATATTAAAAGATGATGATACAGTATGCTGGCAAAGGGAGATCACTTATTTAGAAAGTGAAAGTAATACTTATGTATACTGTACCAGTGTCTCATAATATTGTGCTACTACATGTATTATGCTTACCTATATTGGTCAACATCATAATGATAATCCAATTAGAGCACAATATATTCTCTTTAGCTGATCATCACAAAAGAAACGTTTAATAATCCTATTGTGCATATGGAAAACACATACCAGTATGTACACCACGTGAAACCCATCTAACCGAAGACCTGTGTAAAACTAGTACCCACAAATGCGACCTTTAGACCTGTGTTGTGTACATAACTTTGGACAAAGATCATTTTCTTGTAACATGCATGTTTTTTCATGACTTTATTCTTTAAAACCCCTTGCAGTATTTTATTAGGTATATAACTATGTAAAGCACACATTTCAGCTTAAGGTGGTACAGGACACCTGTATATTGTGATGTACTCCATATGAAATAAACAATAAAGTATAAATATAATATTTTCCCCAAAAATAATGTTACCTAACAGTGAAGTGCAATGGGTTAGAGCGTTAACTACGTGTCTGTTGAGAGTTCAAATGCTGCTGGGGCTGTTCTATTTTTTACTTAAGATTCCAAAAATTTAAAAAACTTATTTTTATTTTTTGCCATATACATGTATTGTAAAAATTTAAAATTATAAAACATCACTATGAAAAAATTTTGATTATAAAGCACTGAACTACATGTACAGACTTTCGTTGTGATCAAAATATTCTGATGTTTATTTATCCATGAAGAGTGTGTGGGGGGGGGGGCAAGTAATACATGTAATTGTGTTTGCAGGGGGTGGGGGATTGGGGTCCGAGGTGTATTTCGTGATATATTTACTACATGCATTAATATAAATGATTTTTTTCAAGGGGGGGGGGGTTCTGGACCCCTCACTCCCAACCATTCTCTAAATCCGTGCACACGATGGACATGTAGAAGCAAATCTAAATTAAGCCGGCAACAGCCGAGGGGAGGGGGCATAATTTTTTTTTGTTTCTAATAATTATATAGACCATACTTTCTATGACATAAAATGAAAAGATTATTGATTAACTTAAATTTCACATGCAAACAGTTCAACCACAAATTGTACATATATATAGGGCCGCTCATGTGTATTATGTGCATGTGGCCTTCATTTTTACTAAAACTGGTACAAAACAGTGTTATTTAGGGGCAAACAATTGGTGCGGGTATTACTGTCTAATGACAGCATCTAGTTTAAACTTGGACGGGGCTGTAGACAAGGTAATCCAATATCGCCTTATATTTTTTTATTATGTGCGGAGATATTGTCAATTAAAATTAAAAATAATGAAAATCTTAAGGAATTAAAGTTAATAACACCCAATATTTAATATCACAATATGCAGATGATACATCAATAATCCTTGATGGATCTGAAAAATCAGTAAGGGCAACCATGAAAGAAATAGATGACTATTATAAATTATCTGGTCTTAAAATAAACCAAGAAAAACCTCAGATTGTGTGGATAGGGAGTAAGAAATATTCTGAAGAAAAAATTTGTTCAGAAATGAATTTTCAATGGACAACTCATTACAAACTTTTGGGCATATATTATGATGTAGATTTAGATAAAATTATAAAACTTATAAGAAACTTGTTCAGATAAAATCTATAATAGAACAATGGAACAATCGACACTTGACTCCAATTGGAAGGATAACACTGGTTAAGTCTCTTTTAATTTCTCAATTAAACCATTTATTTATAGCCTTACCAAACCCTAAGAGTAATGCATTAAAAGAATTAAACAATATTCTATTCAATTTGTTTGGAATTCAAAATGTGATAAAATTAAAAGACAAGTATGTACTCAAAGGTATGAACATGGTGGGTTAAGGATGGTTGATATAAATTCCTATATTAAAGGATTAAAGTCTACTTGTATTAGGAGATTAATTAAGGATACTAATTCAAAATGGAACACCCTGCTGGAGAATACTTTTAAGGTAAAGATCCATATCCCACTACATAAATAAAATACCAACAGATTTTTTTCAAATTTCTCAGATATATCCTTATCACATTTTACCCAGTTAACTGGTCCATCGGTATAATAATACCTAGGGCCGTTGCTGAAAATAGAACCAATTACGGAAAATGATGCTTTTTTCGTACATTAAGAATATTGGCGTAAGCCTGAAATTTGACTTTCAGAAAATCATTTTTGACTGATATCCTATGTAAAATGATCGAATTTATTTTTTAAAACAAATACTTTCATGTTACACATGCTTATTTGTTAAAAAGTATATAAATTTGTTTACAAATGAGATACAATGAAACAAATTTTCAAAAGAATTTAATCTCGTATAATTTTATTTACCTACAGAATTCTCTGAAATAGTAATAATGTTTACCCTTTAAGGCCTTTAATCAATAGAAAATAAAATTATCCAAAGGACCGGTGTAACGACGAAAAGTGACCCCCGTAGAATATTGACCAGGGGTCATTTTTGTACGTAGAAAAATGACCCACTCAGTTGTAGAATACTTGGATTACATCGTAGAAATCATGACCTTAGGGCCATTTTTCTCCGTGTGGGTTGTAGAAAAATGACCTCGTTGAATATTGACTAAATTTTAATACATATACATATTTCAGTCTGTTTTTAGCTCACCTGAGCTGAAAGCTCAAGTGAGCTATTCTGATCCGTCCGTCTATCTGCCTGTCTGTCCGTCCGTCCGTCCGTCCGTCCGTCTGTAAACTTTTCACATTTTCAACATCTTCTCAAGAACCACTGGGCCAATTTAAACCAAACTTGGCACAAAGCATCCTTACCCTAAGAGAATCCAAAGTTGTGAAAATTAAGGACCAATCCCTCTTACAAGGGGAGATAATTAGGAATTAATGAACATTTTCGAGAAATTTTCAAAAATCTTCTTCTCAAGAACCATTTGGCCAGGAACGCTGAAACTTGTGTGGAAGCATCCTCAGGTAATGTAGATTCAAAGTTGTGAAAATCATGGCCCCCGGAGGTAGGATGGGGCCACAATGGGGGTCGACTTTTTACATAGGAATATATATTGAGAAAATCTTTATAAATCTTCTTCTCAAGAACCGTTAGGCCAGGAAAGCCGAAACTTATGTGTAAGCATCCTCAGGTAGTGTAGATTAAGAGTTGTGAAAATCATGACCCCCTGGGGTAGGGTGGGGCCACAACGGGGGATCGAATTGATACATAGAAATATATATAGAGTAAATCTTTAAAATTCTTCTTCTCAAGAACCATTTGGCCAGAAAAGTCGAAACTTATGTGGAAGCATCCTCAAGAACCATTAGGCCATCAGGACCCCCAGGGGTTGAGACGGGCTACAATGGGTGGGGGGTTAATACATAGGAATATATAGAGTAAATCTTTAAAAATCTTCTTGTGAAAATCATGACCCCCTGGGGTAGGGTGGGGCCACAATGGTGGGTCTAATTAATACATAGAAATATATAATTATAGAGTAAATCTTAAAATTATTCTTCTCAAGAACCATTTGACCGAAAAGCCGAAACTTATGTGGAAGCATCCTCAGGTAGTGTAGATTCAAAGTTGTGAACATCATGACCCCCGGGGGTAGGGTGGGACCACAATGGGGGGTCGGTTTTTTACATAGGAATATATAGAGTAAATCTTTAAAAATTGTCTTTTAAAAAACCATTAGGCCAGGAAAACCTAAACTTATGTTGAAGCATCCTTAGTAGTGTAGATTCAAAGTTGTAAAAATCATGACCATCGGGGGTAGGATAGGGTCACAATGGGGGGATCGACTTTTTACATAGGGATATATAGAGTAAATCTTTAAAAATCTTCTTCTCAAGAACCATTATGCCAGAAAAGCTGAAACTTGTGTGAAAGTATCTTCAGGTAGTGTAAATTCAAAGTTGTGAAAATCATGACCCCGGGGGGGTAGGGTGGGGCTACAATGGGGGGGGGGAGATATTTATACATAGGAATATATAGAGTAAATCTTTAAAAATCTTATTCTCAAAAACCACTTGGCCAGAAAATGGAAACTTTTGTGGAAGCATCCTCAGGTAATGCAGATTCAAAGTTGTAAAAACCATGACCATTGGGGGTAGGATGGGGCCACAATGGGGGGATCGACTTTTTACATAGGGGTGTATAGAGTAAATCTTTAAAAATCTTCTTCTCAAGAACCATTAGGCCATCATGACCCCCGGGGGTAGAGTGGGACTACAATGGGGGGGATTAATACATAGGTATATATAGAGTAAATCTTTAAAAATCTTCTTCTCAAGAACCATTTGGCCAGGAAAGCTGAAACTTTTGTGGAAGCATCCTCAGGTAGTGAAGATTCAAAGTTGTAAAAATCATGACCCCCCGGGGGTAGGTTGGGGCCACAATGGAACCATACAGTTTAAAATATTCAAATTGTCAAAAGTTTTCCAATATAATTGTTTATACTAATGTACGTGATTTGTCACGTATGTACATGTATATGTTGTGAAAGTTGAAAATTTAATTTAAAAAGCAAGAAACGAAGTCATCATCAACGTGTTGCATACATACTGAATACAGAAAGTCGAGAAGGGGTCCTTTACACTATTGCAGTGTACTTGACGGTTCGTTATAGATCTGATTACTTATACAGTTTATTTTAGACAAAATGCATCTGTCAGGTAAACAGCATTCGGTCTAATATAATGTCATTTGTGAATGACTGCAACATTGCATCGTCCAATAACTTGATTCAGCGATGTCATTAATCATTACCTTTTGATTAGAGAAGAGTTTTATTTATGTGTTGTTTGTATATTTAGGAAACAATTAAGGAACATCAATATCAGAATTTGAACAACTCAAAAAGTTTCGTGACCTTTAATGTTGGTTGGAATAAACAAATTATTTTTTTCTTAAACAAGTATTTGATATAGGTATTGTCCGATCCTGAGAGCAGTTTGAGTTAAAGTACAATGTACATTGAAAAAAAACCAACCCATGGTAATACAATGGCAGCATTACATTCTTAAATTACTTTGGAATTGAAAAGCAGACTTGAACAAAATCTATTAGAATCAATCACTCATACCTGTAGTCATAAATATGTTTCAATAGAACTATCACTATAAGACACTAAAAGGCATCTAGTGTGATGTTTCATGTGTATTGCACTTAAATCAGTAAAAAATCAATGAAATAATCAAATATGTAAATAAAATATGAAAATAAAATTAAGGCCAAACATTTTTGTCGAGGCCAAATTTGAGGTCAGGCCAAAATTTGGGGTCAAGCCAATTATGAGACCAAAAAAGTGTTTGTTTTTGTTTATTTGTTTGCCAGCTTTTAATTACAAGAGCTGGCCATTTTGTTTATGGATAAAACAACGGAGTCGAATTCCAAACCTCTCCTCCCATGTGAATATTTTAAAGTTTACAAGTAGAAAATTGAATTTATATGGAGCCCCCCCCCCCCCCGTCTTTCGAAGCAGATAAAAGATTATAGAAAAAAATCCTAAATCCCCACCCCTTCACATATTAGGATTTTGAAAACTGGCGAAAAATGTTTTCCTTTTTTTTTTCTTTTCGCATGTCCTGATTTCGGATTAGTCTGTTCCATCCCCTTTAAAAATTGATGCTGCGTGCCTATACTTACACAACTTTATTGAGCATATAATGGCGGCGATGCGGAGTTTGAAGTTAAAGTTATCAGACATTGAGTGTACCGTTAGCGCAATCGTGATAAATCGAAAATTCCGAATTAACACGCGAGTCGCTGTCTTATGTGTACCTGTAACAAAAGTATGTTGGTGTGACGGTGTTTTGTTTGACTGTCAGACATTCAGTGTAGCTAAATAGAAAAGATACTAAAAACCGCTTTATTTGTCGAAATTTTACATCTGTCTTCTGGGGTTTTTTTTCTAAAAATATGCAATACGTAGTCATTACTCAGGTTTGTCTATGAAATCATCTTCTATAATAATGGGGCCTATTTAGCAAAGCGAGCATAATGCAAAAAGGGAACGCATGCGAGCACATCATAATGCATATAACTCGGGGAGGGGGGCATAACCCTAAAACGGCTTAGCGAAGGGGACATGCATGAATGCGACACGTACCGCCTTAAATTTCTATAATTTCTATGTAGTTTATAAGCGAGGTCAAAATTCTATGGGGGTCAGTTTTCAACGTGTGGGGGTCGTAGATCTACAGGTCTGGAATGGTTTTCTACTGTAGAAAAAGGATCCTACATGTCATAAAATATTGACCCTAGGTCAGTTTCCTCCGTAGAAATTTGACCCCCAGGTCAATATTCCACGGGGGTCACATTTCGTCGTTACACCTGCCTTTTAAGAATCACAATTGGCGTATTTTTGGTAAAATTCATTAAAATATATTTTTTGAAAACAGTTCCGTAAAAAGAAAATTTTGCATATTTTTATTATTTCATCTCTCTAAAAAGTATATTTAGCTTTTTGTTAAATAGAAAACATTATTTGAACAAACTCTTGATCAATCTGTATTATATAAATCCCAAAAGATGGTTTTTTTTAAATATCGATCAGTATTATGGATCGAGATCGGTATTCAGAAATTGCAGTCACATATGCGGAAAACGCTAGTTACCTGGTATCCTTCCAAGACAAAACCTATATTGAACTATTTTTCCTGGTTTTAAAGACTGTTCTAAAAAATGAAGTAATTTTTCTTCAACGTATAATTTTAATTCGAAAACAATTTTAGGGAAAATATATTTATGTTCGTTGCTAAGCGTATAGAGTAAAGATCGGGCACGGGCAAGACTTAATAACGCGTGAATTACGTCATACGTTGTTTTGTGACGTATGGAAAATTACCTTAAGGTATCCCACTCCTCAATGTTCTTGTATCTAGAATTTTTTGAGAAGTATATCATTGAAATCTGTAGACAAAATATACTTTAAAATGCAAAGAAAATGGGGGGGGGGGTAAGTGTTCCTCCCTCTGAGTTATGGCCAATTTAATTTGACCTTTTTGAACCTAAAATGCAATTTCAGACTGATTAGGATTTGTTGTCAGTATTTTTGATTAAGCAAACTTTTTTCTTCAAATATTGTTTATAATTATGCATAATAGTCACACTGAATAGAGGTATTACGAAAACATTTTGTAGGAAGCTGCATTAATTTTTGTGTGACCTTTTTGCACTTAAAATAGACAATTTCTATAATAGTTAAAATTTTATTTGAAATTAAATCTTTTTAAATATCAAGAATTTTATAAGATTAACCCTGTTGCCTAGATAATGTATTCAGTATCATTTTGACATAATAAAACATGGGGGTCAGTGATGTCAAATTCTAGATATAAGGCTTCAAAGGTAAAATTCTCGCAAAATTTGGCATAAAAAATTCAGACATTTTCTATATATTTGTATGATTTTATGCAAAACTTCCATCACTCTCTCAAGATTTAATTTTGTACATGTCACACAGAACCTATATAATATGTTACAATCCTATCAAATGTTTAAAATGTGAATAATGAATAAAGTTTAATTAAAAGAAAAGTACAGCAAAACTCGAATATAACGAACACGGATATAGCGAATTTACGGCTATAACGAATTATTATTCATGTCCCGGCAAATTTCGTATATTAACCTATAGAAAATTGATGTATATAACGAACACGGCTATAACGAATTTACGGCTATAACGAAGTAATTTTAAGTCCCCCGCTGGCAAAATTTTAACGTATTTTATCATTTTTATAACGAATCTTTTCCATTTCTGATTTCATTGAAGATACATGCAATTTTAAGACGCATATATAAAATACTGAAATTCAAATAGTACACGGAATTTTTTTAAAAATTGAAATGAAATGGTTATATTGATATTTTTTGTAAATGACGGTAATACTAATTTTATAACTTACGATGGTGTGGAAAACTGTTAGCCGATTATTTCATAACGAATTCGCTATAATATTTTTTACGAATTCGTTATAACCGTATAGCGAATTACGGCTATAACGAAGTTTTTTCTATGGTCCCTTGAAATTCGTTATAAACGAGTTTTGCTGTATATAGAAAAATCATAAAATTGCTTGTTTCTGTAATTTTCGCCTAAAAAACCTTCCGCACGAAATAATAGTTCCCCCGAAAACTTTTTTGTTTCTTGAATTCAGATGGATTTTCTTTATGAATGTTGTATAATTATGAAATAATAATCTTTCTGTTATGATTAAATAAATAAAATCATATTTATTTAAAATATAATGATCATCTGCGCAATGAAATCAAAACGTGAGGAGTGAGATACCTTTAATATAACG
The DNA here is from genome assembly GCA_020458035.1 of Magallana ariakensis. Classification (NCBI taxonomy): domain Eukaryota; kingdom Metazoa; phylum Mollusca; class Bivalvia; order Ostreida; family Ostreidae; genus Magallana; species Magallana ariakensis. The sequence continues at coordinate 10,105,196 of CM035818.1, forward strand.
TTAGAAAAGCTTTAAAATAAAGGTTCAGATTATATTTTGCAAATGCATGAATTTTTAAGAAATTATTTTTGGAAGGAAGTTAGTATAGCTTTTAAAGAAATCCAAGTTAACTCAAATTTAAGTTCAAATTGGCAGGGTTATTGTTGCCAACTATTATGGAACAATAATAAATTTAAAATAGGAAATCAGTCCTTTTTTTATATAAATCTTGGTATGTCAAAGGAGTAAGATGTGTAATTGACTTGTTCGATGAAAATAAAAACTCTTTAGACTTTGGAATGTTAAAAAGAAAATTTAATATTCAAATGAATTATTTAACAGATATGGGAGTAAGACAAGCTGTACTCTCAGATTTAAGAAAATACAACTTCATTAGAAATGAAGTTTTCAAACCTTTTATACCATTTAATATTAAAACATTTGTATTAACAAAAGAAGGTTCAAAACCAATGTATGATATATTAAATCAGACAAATGTTTCACCAGTGGGAAAGGAAACATGGAGTAAGCATTTTGTTATTACAGAAAAACAATGGATTTCAATCTTTCATTTACCTTTTATTAATACCTCAGACTCTAAATTTCAATGGTTGCAGTACAGAATAAACCATTATATATTAATTACAAACAGTTTTATGAATAAAATTGGTAACATGGATACTAATCTATGTACCTTTTGTGAAAATGCTGAGGAAACAATATATCACTTATTATGGGAATGTCCAAAGGTAAAACATTTACTAGCAGAATTTGTTAGAGTTTGCAACTCTAAAGGAACTAGAATAGACTTTGATAATAAAACTTTTATTTTTGGTGATTTAGATTGTTGGAAGTCAAAAGTGTTCAATATTGTACTCATCATGATAAAAAAAATCATAAACAGAAGTAGATGCCAGAAAATCCAATTAACAGTAAATGCCTTTATAAATGATTTAAAACAGTTATATAAAGTATTCAAATTCAGTGCAAAGGAAAGAAGTGAGATACATGTAGATAGGTTCAAAACAGACTGGGAAAATTGGACCCTGTGATTAACTCACTCTACAGTGCTCTCTCTCTCTCTCTCTCTCTCTCTCTCTCTCTCTCTCTCTCTCTCTCTCTCTTTTAATAAAAAATGTGTTCTTATATGTAATTTGTTTTTTTTCTTAGTAAACTTTCATTATTATATAAATAGTGCCTGATTGTGAGGGTACCAGTTGAAATTGACACCCCGAGAAAACCATTGTCAACCGACGCGAAGCGGAGGTTGACAATGGTTTTCGACGGGTGTCAATTTCTGCGTCTAAACCCAATCAGATTTCAGTATTTAACATGAAAGTATAATAAATATACAATGTTGATGCAATTGTTTCATTGCACTGTTAAACACACTTTGTATCCTTGAAAATTTGTGATGCATGCAGAAGCAATTGGCTAATTAATGTTTGTATCATAAAATTTAAAAAAAAAAAAAAGTATGTAAAACGTGATCAGCACAGTGACGTCATAATGTTTATGTCTTATTTTGAAAATTAAAGTTTTGGAACAAAAATGGGTGTTTTCCGACGGTTTTTCGACTGGGAAACATCGAGCGCATGCTTGCTCAAATACTATTTTCAACTATGATGTGTATTATTATAAGAACAAAAACATATTTAAAAAACGTACTTGAGCAGACCTGCGCTCTATACTATCAAATGCAAAATATGAAGGAAAAATGACAATATTTTCATTTGTTTGCAAATTGCGGGAATTTGCCCTTTTTTGTGACGTCATATATGAACAGCTTTTGGACAATGATGACTAATATCAAGATAAATGTGATAGACATCCTCTGTATAATGTGTTATGAAGGTTTGATTTTGATACGATACTATTTAAATATTGTTTAAATTTGGGGGCAGATATTTGACGGTACCAAATACCGTATATCCGGTGTTTTTTAAAATGGGGAAAAATGTAGCACTTTTAATTTGCGTCAGTCATTCTTTGCGATTTTGACAGTTTCTTATAGAAAATAATATAGAATATAATTCTTGCGTATTCAATAATTTGCAAAAACTAGATCATACCGAAAATTACCGGATATACGGTATAGTCCTTTGATTCCTTTGGTCATTAAATCAAGATGAGAAGAAATTAAAATATCATATATTTCTTTCATTTTTACAATCATACAACTTGGCATAGAAATAGTAATCAAAGTTTGGAATCTAACAATTACTATATTTTGGGCGGGAAAAAAGTTGAGGAAAAATGTAGTGACCTTAACCTGACCTTGATGCAAAAACAAGAAGGTCAAAATTGCTTATACTGATAGAATCATTTGGTTATATGATCTGTTTGACTGTGTCAAAATTTTAAGAATTTCTTAATAAGAAGGATGTCTGATAACGAGAATACTCCTTCTTTAAGTGTTTGAATTTTCGCATGTTGAAAAGTTAACAAAGTAAAATCAATGTGTATTTTTTTCGCGATCTCGAATTTTTTATGGAACACAATAAGTGACACGCCCATTTTTCTTTGATACGAAAATAAAATCGCAAAAAAATGCGAAATGATAGATAATTGAACATAAAAAGTTTTTGATCATACGGTGAAGTAGTTTTTTTTCCTGACAAGCCATATGTCCGTAAAGAATTCTAGAATTCTAGCATAACGGAAGAATGCTGGCATGTGTTCAAAAGGGTTTCACGACCAAATTATCTTTGCAGAGGAGTTTCATGGATTAACAGGAAATCTAAGCTTAGATCGCCAGGGAGATAGAGATCTAAATTTTCAAGTCTTGGACATGACTGAAAACGGCACATTTGAGATTATTATGACTATCAGATACCAAACTAAAACTATTGAAGTCCAATTTGAGGTAAGTACCGCTCCCTACTCTCAATTTTCATTCTGTAATACTGCGGGTTTATCGGTGTCAAAGCTTTCTGAAATCTGTATTCCCATTCATACTGTATTTAATGCATTTTAAATAATAATTTTGGGATAAAAGTTTTTATAATTTTTTTATCAGATCTTTTTAGCTTTAGACATATAACAATTTGACAATTTTTTTTCAATGAAAAGAACAATAAAAGTGAGAAAATCGGCCGCTGGCCAAACGGTAAAGACGCTCCTCCAGACGAACCAATCTGTGGCTTTGATGGAAAGAAGTGCCCAGAACAAAACGAACAGCCAGGTAAGGATCACACTTCTATTAGTATCGAAAACAAAACTCAAATTCAATTGTGTAAATAAATAGTTAGAACAAATTTAACATAAGGCTTATCCTCTGTGTGCACATATTGACGGAGGTGTGCGACAGATTATTGGTAAGTTATTAGTATTTGGGGTGCCAATGGCCATCTTCTACGCCAGTCATGGAGGTCATTGACGCTAGGCATACCTAAGAATTTCGTCATTGTTACTAAATTCGATAGTGATCCATCGTTAAGCAAACGTTTCGATCTGTTTTGTAAAAAGATGAATTAATATCATAGCAGTATTCATTTGGTACATAAACCAGAGGGAATCGATATTTTGCCAAACTGTGTAGAATCTACAAAAAGTATAGCCAAATTTAATTAAGGCTTGCAAAACAATAATTTTATAGATAAAACAAAATCTAAATTATACAACAATGGACGAGGAAATTTAAATTTATTCTCAATTAAAAAGAAATTCTTCCAGTTATCTTAATGCAGATTTGTATAATCATAATCTAGTTGAATCATCAAGACCCTATTGTTATTCTACGGTTTCTTTTTCTTTATTATTCTTTTTTTTCTTTTTCTGACTTTTTTGGAGCGTTATATTTCAAAAACTATACAACCGATTTGCACGAAATTTTCAGAACTTATAGAGCTACATATTATAAAATTTTCAATTGATGACGTCACTTCCGGTTTCATATATTGACGATTTTGTAAATTTTTAAGGGTCATTTTGTCAACGCATCTCCTACGAAACTAATTAAGATAGAGGCTTGAAATTTTTCAAGGATTGTAGATTAATGTCTGAAGTTGTACCCCCATGCTTCCAATTATAAAAATTGCGCAAGGCCTCGAAGCTCGCCTGAACCTGAAAATAAGCACCAAATTTTTTCACGAAATTTTCGAACATTTTCTGTAATATCTTTTGATGTATAAATATTTTGTTAAAACATATAATGCAAAAGTTGTTTCAATTTCCACGGGCTTTCATTTGATATCAAAAAAAGGGGCTGGCCCCTCAAATTAGGGGCCAAGAGGGCTTTACAGTATTTTTGCAATAACTCTTTACTGATCAATAATTTGTTATTAATTATAGAAGCAAAAATGTTTATTATACAGCTGTTTATCTATACAGTACCACACCTTAATCATAGGTTACGTAATTAGGGGTTTCAAGGGTCAGAAATCCAAAACTTTGATCATTAATATCTAGAAAAGGAGAAATATTTTGAAAAGCATTGTAGAACAAAAAATGTTTAGAATATTGTTCTCAACAATATGCTACCTAAAAAAATTTGTTGGTGGCCCCAGTAAGGAGTTTAAGGGTCGGCCCCTAAAAAAAATTTGTTCAGATATCTTTAGAACGGTCAAAATTCCTGAACACTTGTTGAACAAAATATGTTTATATTTGCGAGACCTTTTATTTGATATCAAGAAAAAGGGCTGGCCCCTTAAATTAGGGGCCAAAAGGGCTCTAAAGTCCTTTTATAATAACTCTTTACTGAAAATACTTTGTTATTAATTATAGAAGCAAAAATGTTCATTGCAAAGCTTTTTATCTATACAGTGCCATACCTAAGTCATATGTTACGTAATTAGGGGTTTCAAGGGGCCAGAAGTCCTAAACTCTGATCATCAATATCTAGGAAAGGAGAAATATTTTGAAAAGCATTGTAGAAGAAAAGTTGCTCAGAATAATGTTTTTAACAATATGATACCTTAAATTTTTTGTCGGTGGCCCCGGTAAGGAGTTGAAGGGTCGGATCCTAAAACACAGTCGTTCAGATATCTCTAGAACGGCTAACAATTCGTAAATAGTTGTTTAACAAAATATGTTTATATTTGCGAGACCTTTCATTTGATATCAAGAAAAAGGGGCTGACCCCTTAAATTAGGGGCCAATAGGGCTACAGATTCTTTTTATAATAACTGTTTTTGAGCGATAATTTGTTATAAATCATAAAAGCAAAAATAAGAGCTTATTAAACTTGATTTAAATCTGAAGTCCGTTTTAAAATCAGACGATGCATTACAGAGATATAGGGGTTTAAAATTGATTTTTCCGGAAATTTTGATTTTGCATTCTTGGTTAAGAAAATATTGTTATGTTCAAAGTGAAATTAACTCGTACCTAAAATAATTCGAATATTGTTAAGTCGTACTTCAACACATTTGGATTTGTATTCGCTAAGTCGTTCTTGAAATCGATAAGCTTTTTGTTAATTCGTACTTAGAATAATTCGGATTTTATTAACTCGTACCAAGAATAATTCGATTTTTTTCTTTTTGTTTTACTTACTTATGTTTATTGGTTTAAGAACTCTGCTTCTTAGAGGAACTTCTAGCTTTACTTTCGATATTAACGGATGACCCACTCGTTGCTTTGCAACGAGCTTTGCTCTAGTTTTTTCTTTCATTGTCAATATTATAATCCCCAGAGAAGTTCTCTGTTTAGATACATGAATGATCATGACATACCAAAAGATATTAATATTGTACTACATGGATATGATTGTCTATCTCTCTCAGAAAATATGTCATTTTTTTTACCAAGTTCATAAATTAAAAAAAACCCAGTTGATCAACTTTTCATACTTCCTTTTGTTTATGGTTGTTTGTTTCAGACAGGACATTCATCTACGTCTTTTCTGCTGGTGGAGTTGTGTTTGTGGTCATTGTGGCTACTATTCTATATTGCATTCTAAAGTAAGGACTAACTGCATGTCATCTCTAACTCAAGTAGCTAAAAATACTTTTTAATATGTTCTTTGGTGTCTTTTTGTACTTTAAGTGTTGGCATTTCAGGATTATTTCTTGATCGATCGAAACTGAAGCTACATTGAGAGGACGAACTCAACTGACTTAAATGATCTGGTCTTAGACTTCCAAGTAGTTGTTGTAACCTAAACATATATGGAATATTGGCTGTTCTTTTTGTGTAATGTTTTGTTCAACGATAATAATTACTAATGTAATTTTACTCACTTTTTTAAATAATTGATTGCTTTAGCTTGTCGTTGCCGAAGCTACGATTCTATATTGCACCATAAAGTAAGAACTGATTGTATGCCAACTTTAACCAAAGTAACAATTAGGCAATCCTTTAATATGTTTGTTTGTAATGGCGCCTGGAGGTTTCTAAACCAGGAGGGGTTTTTTTTTTAACTTAAAGTTTAACTAATTAAAAAATTGTAAAAAATAAAATAAAAATCTCCACGGAAAAAACAAAATATTTCTTGCTTATAAAATTTTATCAGCGAGGGGTATTTCAATGAGGCGGGAGGCAATTCCAAACAAACAATAATTTTATTTTGGCCTTATAGTGAATACTTAATACATCGTCCGTTGATTTTTTGATTATCATTTGTACTTTTAGGGTTGACCTTGTCTGGATTATGTTAAACGATCAGAACAATACACAGATTGATCAACCAATTTTCGCATACATATTTCCATTGTTCTGATTGTAAAATCCTTAATGTCTGATCCTCAAGATTCCAATACACACATGCCCCCTGTTTTCTATTCAATGTGAGCATAATCAATTCTTACGAATTTAACGAGAGAAATAAATGATTGCTATTCCTATTGCTAACAAACTTTAAACATTGTGCAGGATAATTATGCCATAATTATGCATTTTTGCACCCGTCTAATCTGCATATATCGAAAAATTCAAATATGCCATATGATATACCATTGTTTCAAGAGTTTACAATCAACTTTGTTATCATTGTATCTCATATGTCAGGTGAGATATTTACCTTTCAAAAATAAATTCCTACAGGAAAATAATTTTTCCCATAGGAAAAACAATATTCCTATAGGAAATCTCAAATTTCCTATCGGAATACAAGGAAATCTTAATTTCCTATAGGAAAATTACCTGTCTGAATCAAATTCCTACAAGAAATACCTCTCTCCTATAGGAAATATAATTCCGATAGGATTTTTAGAAAATCCTATAGGATTGTCAATATTTCCTGTAAGAGAATCATTTGTCCTATGGGAGTTATCATTTTCCTATAGGATATTAATTTTCAAAGGTAAATATCTCACCTGTCAGGTGAAACACAATAAAACCAAAAGTGGTTATATACTCTCTAGACAATGGCATTATTATCTGGCACACTGTTATTATCCTCTCAATATTTTCTATTATCTCCTGTAATGCGTTAAAATAAATGTTTTGAACAAAAAAAGTTAGCTGAGTCATCAAACGTTTGTATGTCTGTATTTAAATACGTAAGTTTATCGGAATTTTATCTTGTCAGAACAAATATTTTATAAATTAAAGAAATAATCTAATAATTTGGGGCATTTTGTTAGTGTTTTCTCAGAAAATTTCGGTTGCTTAACGCTTTTAATTTCATTTGAAGGCGATACAGAAGGATTAAAACATTAAAAAGTATGATCTGGCAAGTTCGGTTTGAGGAGATTGACTTTGTCACAGCGTTGTTAACCGGAAGTGTAAGGGTAAGACAACACAAAGTAGACTATGTTTGTACATTGATTATCATAGATACGAGACAAAATTGTGAAATTCTTAAAAGTTCTTTTTTAATACATTAAAGCGACTAGTGTTATTTTCCTTTGAGGAAAAATTCGCAAGTTTTAACTTGTTCAATTTGCTCTCAGTCGACGTCTTTACCTGTTTACGGTCGAAAATAAGCTAATCGATTCAAAACTTTGGGTACATGTACAAATCGTGTTGCGGTGAATTTTAAAATGATGCAAAATTTTATGTATACATGTAAAATATGGATTGTAAAATTATTGTTTATTCTGAAAAATATATTTGAAAAATCATAATTGTTCAGTTTCATCGTGATTTTTTAGTATAAATTGAACTATATTTTGAGAAAACCTAGTCTCAGGTCTGTGTTTCTTCATTGAAGGAAGCCTTGTGTCGGTGAAGCGACTCACAAGGAGCAATATCAACTTGACCAACATGCCAAAGCAAGTGTTGGAGGAACTCAACAGAGTGAGTTCATATTTATAATTGTACAATTTTTTATTTGATTGGGTTGTGGGTTTTTTTAGGGGAGGGGGGTTTAAAATATGGTGTTTGAAAATTTAAGAATTCAAATTAATTTTATAATTGAACTTTGATATTTCTATGTCAAATTTACACCTTAACAGCTCATGGAGATGAAACACCAAAATTGTTGTGCTTTCGTTGGAGCATGTATAGATCCAGGTCGAATTCTTCTACTGTGGGAATACTGTCACAAAGGAAGTTTACAGGTAAAACTACTTTATCAATTTTTATTTAATATATAGTAGTATTTAATTTAAGCATCAAATGCCTATTTTTGGATGTCGTCGGTCCTATAACAGTAACACGCCAAAAATTGAATACCGCTTTAGCGCGGAATGATAATTTATCCGCACCGCCTTGGTGTGTTATAGAACCAACAACATCCAAACATAAGCATTCAATGCTTATATTTATATTCATATTGATGTTAATGTGTATGCAGTATTTGTGCATCGTTGCTTAAGCCTTTATACGCGCTCATAGCCAGGGATATGAAACATACATGGAACAGCCATATTAATTAAGGTAGTACAAAACAGATAATCTAATTTCATCCTATCATTCAATTTATCTGGAAATTTAATAATTTGTTCTTTTGAATAAAATCTTTAAATATTTCAAATTTTAAAAAAATCTGACCTGTCGATTTTTGCCTACATCACCCCAAACCTACCAATTTTACCTCCTTTGAGTGGAGAGTAAAATAAAATAGTGATCGTTTTGATTTGCTATGCCAATTATTCACTTTTCAAGATATTACAAATGTCTGTGCTGCCTTTTAAACAGGAGATCTTTTTGTTACTTAAGGACACTGAAATAAGTTATCACTGCCAATTTTTAAAAGGAGGTTGGCACCTGAACTACTAGTAATGTCAATCAACCAAAAACCATTTGGATATAAAGGTGTGTACCTAAAATGTTCATTTGTTTTATTTGTGACCCATGTCACATGCCATTTTTTGGAAATATAGGGCCCCAAACAGAAATGATAATTTTCCTGAAATTTTTGCTAAAATTTGGCTTGGAAATTGATTATTTAAAGAAATCAAACAAATATTTATAGTTTAAACTATTATTTAATTGTGATTTTGAGAGAGTATAAAGTTGAACACATTTAGTGACTATGAAAGTAATATCTAAGTCAAAGTTTAAAAAATCTTGCTTCACTGGTGGCTTCAAATGCCAGTACATAATGAACACAACAACAGATGTTAAGATTATTACAAAATTTTGGAGTAATCAAATTATAAAGCAAATAAAACAAATATTAGTAATGTCATCTTTCCAAAACGTTGCATACAAATAGACATACATTTAATATCTCGTGTAAAAGTAAAAAATGTAGGGGTCACATCTCAAAAATTTGAGATATAGCATGAAATAAGCTAATTTTAGGCCAAAATTGGAGTTAATTTTTTCTTAACTTCTATTGAATATAAGCTTAATATGCCAAACTATATCAATAGAAATATCAAAATATTGCTCTATTATGTTTTTCAGAACATCATGAATATATCGTAATACACAAACTATCTAGAAGATTGGTCTGCGCTAAAAATTATTAAGCTAAAGTAACAGTACTCTAAAACTATTGAGTTATGAAAATTGTTCATTTTCTTCTTGAAAACCTTCCGCCACAAAATATAGTTCCTTATTAAACCCTGAAAAAATGTAATTTTATTTAAACAATTTTATTCAATAAAGTTTGTTTGGCATTGTAAAATATGAATAAACTACTAGAATTAATATGTGATGCGGAATTTTCATACAAGAGGTGACCCAAAATGGCTACCTAAAACCTGAGGAGCGAACCCCTTTAAGGTAACTTAAAGGCGCTCGTGAATTCTATTTTAAGACGATGATTTGCATCCCTTAGCAGTCTCTAAAAAGAAATTGTATAATTCAAATTTAATTAAAATTTAACAGTATGATTGCCATGACCCTGTTATTAAAATATATCAAAATAATAAAAATTTGACAATTGATTTTAGATTAATTGAGGTTTAAGTATATTTGACGGAGATAAAAATTAATAAATGTCCTAGATGACGTCATCATATTTGACCTTTGACCTTTTGATATGACCTTGAAATTTATTGGGTATAAAGTCTAAACACTAGAGAGAGTTGTGACCAAATTTCAAATATTTATTATGAAAGAAACACAAGTTACACATTTTGCAATGATAGAAGGCTAAATTGCACAAATATCACGCAAATTCAATTCAAATGTAGGTTTCGAAATTGTCAAAATCCCCTGTACCTCAATTTGTTTATGCTTTGAATGATTGATGGGAATGATTTACATTATTTTCTTTGGATAATGGATTGAAATTAACTTTTACCTAATATTAAGCCATTATTTTGATTATTTGAGAAAATATATCATAATATTGATTTCACGGGTGTTTCGTACTACCTTAACATGTTATATAGTTCGCTTCCGCGGCTAAAAGTATAGTGCTAGGAACTTTGTAGAGAAAGATCTTTTTGTTAACGAATAGATATGGTTTAGTGATTATTTTTCATAAGAACTTATCAATTCAAAACGCGTGATGACTTTTATATTTGTGCTCATGACGCATCAATAGGCTAAATGTATTCACAGGAAATTGAACGTCGCATATTTCCAATGCAAACATAAGGGGAAATATACACTGAATGTAGATATTTTCAAATGAATTATTCTAAATGGTTTACGTCGTATTTTATATATTGTTGATATTTTTTGCGTTACATCCAAAACATCTTATTTTACAGGATGTAATTTGGAATCAAAACATCAAACTAGATAGAATGTTCATGTTCGCGCTGTCTCAGGATATAGCAAAGGTAATCAAGGGGGACAAAATCATTCTCATTCATGTCAAAAATATTATGTTAATATTATTATTACATTACACAAAAAAGTTCCATAAATTGAAGTATATTTCCTGTTTTTGTTTTCAGAATGTTTTTATGTTTTCTTTAAGGGGTTAGATTTCATTCACAAGAGCTCAATTCATTACCATGGAAACTTGAAGAGTTCTAACTGCGTAGTGGACAGTCGATGGACGTGCAAGTTGGCGGACTTTGGAGTTCTAAGACTACGTCACTCTGACAAGTGTCAAAAAGAAGATGAGAACCCAGACAGTATGTAGTATTCTACATGTATCTTCAAAAGAGCCTTCCTCATCATCGTAATGTTGACATTTATAATTAAGGTCTTCCGTTTCCAACGGAAGACCTTATAGTGATTGTAGTGTTTTTTTTGTTCCTTTCTTAAGGTCTTCCGTTTCCAACGGAAGACCTTATAGTGATTGTAGTGTTTTTTTCTTTCTTATTATTTTTTCCCCCTTTTTTGTCGGCAGAATTTCTCAGAGATGGCTTTATGGATTTCCCTGAAATTTTTAGGGATGATAGATAATGATAATATCTCGAGGCGATTTTTTCATTTTGTCAAAATTCCTTTCCGTTCGACCGTTTCCTGTCCCGCGACAAAAACCTTGTTCCCTCAAGATCTCAGAATCGGCAAAGACTTGAACTTTCAGTCTTTGTTGGATGATAGACCTATATCTGTAGATGTGTTTAAACTATTTTGTTTTGTTCGTCGTAACTTCCGGTCGTCACCGGAAGTACTTCAAAAATTATTTTATTTATGTATTAAACTTATTTTACATAAAATGAATCTGATTTTATAAATCCTTACATGTGTCATCTAAGCGATGATATATAAACAAAAACATTCTACTTCCGGTGAGATATCTCAATTATCTCAAGTAACTTTTTTATAACCAATTTTGTTCCCGCGAGATCTCAAAAATGATAAGTGATGAAGACACGAAACTTTCATGGATGATAGACATTTGATAGAAGATGTGTTTAACTGGTTTTATTTTGTCGACCGTCACTTCCGGTCCACACCGGAAGAGTTCAAACAAATCAAGCTGTTAATCAGTTTAACTGTTTTCCTTTGATATTATTAGTTAGTTCGATGAACAATAATGTGCGATGGGCAAGTAAACAAGAAATAATGAACTAATTTTTCATTGAGCACTTCCGTTTGTCCGTTTCCTGTCCCGAGACAAAAAAAACTTATTTCGACGAGATTTCAAAAACGGGAACGACTTGAACAACCAACCTTAGTGGGATGATAGACCTAAGTATGAACATGTGTTTACAATATTTTGTTTTATCCGGCGTAACTTTCGGTCGTCACAGGAAGTTCACCAAAATTTGATTATTTAAAAAAGTTGGTTATTTAGCATGGAAGTAACATTTTAGCAATAGAAATACAAAAGTTCATCTACACATGGATAAATAGAGGAAAAAATTCTACTTCCGGTGAGATATCTCAATTATCTCAGGTAGCTTTCTTTTACAAAAATTTTGTACCCAGAGATCTCAGAAACTGTAAGAGACCAAGATACAAAACTTATAAAGATGATAGACATTTGATTGAACATGTGTTTAATGGGTTTCATTTGGTCGTCCGTCACTTCCGGTTCTCACTCGAAGCGTTCAAGCAAAATGAAGATTTTTTTTAAAGTTTATAATTTTTTTTAACAATTTACTCAGTGTGATGAACAGTAACGTACCGTAGGTAAATGTACTAAAAATATCTACTTTTAATTTCCTTAATCACTTCCGTTTGTCCGTTTCCGGTCCTAAGACAAAAACTTTTTCTCAGCGAGGTCTCCAAACTAACAAAACTTGAACATCCAAACTTTGAGGAAAGACAGAACAATGTATGAAGATATGTTTACTATGATCTGTCTGATCCGGCGTAATTTCTGGTCGTCACAAAAAGTACTCAAAAATTGACTTTTTGTCTTTGTTTTACATAGAAATAATTACTGGGAAATTCCATCACAGTATAAATTATATACATTTTCGTTTTACAAGAGAAATGAATTGGTTTTTTTCAGATTAATACATTAGGAACGGAAGACCTCTTTGTTGCTATAGCAACAAGAGTCTAGTTAAGGTCTTCCGTTTCCAACGGAAGACCTTATTGTTATTGCTTTGTTTTTTTTCCTCTATTATTATTATTAAGGTCTTCCGTTTCCAACGGAAGACCTTATTGTTTTTGCTTTGTTTCTTTTCCTCTATTATTATTATTAAGGTCTTCCGTTTCCAACGGAAGACCTTATTGTTATTGCTTTGTTTCTTTTCCTCTATTATTATTATTATTTTTTTTTTTCTGTCACGTTTTCTCAAAAACGCTTCAGCCGATTTTTATAAAACCTTCAGATCTTAATCATGACGAAATTTGTAAGAAAATTACACGAGATATTTTTGGTCGTTACTTCCGGTCCCGAGATATTAAAGATTTTATGTTTTTGCTTGTTCACGGTTTTTCTCCAAAAGTAATTAAGATAGGACTTTCAAATTTTCAGAGATGGTAGAGAGTTAACGGCCGCAGTGCCCTTCGCATATCCGAACGTCCGCCGTTACTTCCGGTCGTCACCGGAAGGAAACAACAATAAGTCATTTTTCAACTTTTTTGATTTGAATTTTTTTAATGTTTGAATTTGATAGAGACGCGTTCAAAACTTCAGAATATGAAATCCGTTTTAAAATCGATCCACACATTATCGAGATTTTGAGCTCCAAACTCCTGAAGCGAGAGTCCGCGTAGCTCAGTCGTTAAAGTGGTGGACTTGTGCCCAGGCGACCCGGGTTCGGTACCCGAGTGTCGAACGTTTTTTCTTTCTTACTTGTGGTTTGTTTAACGATTTTATCTTTAAAACAATGGATTTAAATGTTTTCCGTTCATATTTTATCATAAATCAAAATAATCTCGTGGTTTTTTTCAGTACAAATATAGAGCCCGGTTAAAAATACAGTTAATTTCCTGCTTTGTCACAGTCTTGTTTTTATCAGCAGCTATCTAAATTCAGACGCTCGTAGCATCGCCGGCATCAAAGTCATGCCGCCGAAGCACCCGTGCAATACGACCGCATTAGACCTCGCCGGGTCGCTTTGCCGGCATCAAAGAAATGCCGCCATCTCAATGACTGTATGCACACAACAATTAGCGACTGCGGGTAGGAAATTACCGTTCTCCTAACAAAATGCCCATGTTTCAATTATTATACATGACTTTAAACTGAGGGTTGTTTAATGTTTCTCTACATACGTGGATACAGGCATACATGTATACATGCGTTTATTGACAAATGTTTTTTTTTACAGATTATATACATGTTTGAATTGTACATTTACTTCTCTCTCTCTCTCTCTCTCTCTCTCTCTCTCTCTCTATCTCTATCTCTCTCTCTCTCTCTCTCCGTCAAGTCATGAGCAGTGAATGTCTGAACTCCGCCTCTACGATGGCATGTGGTGATAACGAACTGTGTTCAAACTCAAAATTACAAAGAAAAAAATACAAAACTCTCTCTGTCTCTCTCTCTCTCTCAGTCAAATGTCTGAACTCCGCCTCTACGATGACATGTGGTGATATCGAACTCTCTCTCTCTCTCTCTCTCTTTCTCTCTCTCGCTTGACATACTATTGAAAAAAGTCATTCTCAACATAAGAATAATTTTAAATGTTAGTACATGTATAAATATGAAACATATTTGTTTTTCGACCCGCGGTAAGCTAGTTTATCTATTTGTAATGCAGTTGCATCGTTGGAACCTGATTCACTGTTGTTGCGGCGGAATGTCTTTGATGCCGTCGAATTGACCGAGGATCGAAATACGTCACAATACGGATTTTACAATATTGGTTTGACTTTTACATAGCGTTTTAGATATCCGGTATTGGTTTTGCTCTATGTTAAAGAGTGTAAAGAAATAGTAGAAAAGAACAACTTTCTCTATAGTCTTTTTTAAGGTCTATTCAAACGGAAGACCTCTTGTTGCTCGCAACGAGCGTCTAGTTAAGGTCTTCCGTTTCCAACGGAAGACCTTATTGTTATTGCTTTGTTTCTTTTCCTCTATTATTAAGGTCTTCCGTTTCCAACGGAAGACCTTATTGTTTTTGCTTTGTTTCTTTTCCTCTATTATTATTATTATTTTTTTTTTTCTGTCACGGTTTCTCAAAAACGCTTTAACCGATTTTGATTAAACTTTCAAATCTTATTCATGACTAAATTTGTAAGAAAATTACACGAGGTTTTTTCGGTAGTCACTTCCGGTCCCGCGATATTAAAAAGTTTATGTTTTTGCTTGTTCACGATTTTTCTCCAAAAGTATTTCAGATAGAACTTTCAAATTTTCAGGGATGATAGAGAGTTGTCAGCCGCAGTGCCCTTCGCATATCCGAACGTCCGTCGTCACTTCCGGTCGTCACCGGAAGGAAACAAAAAATTATCATTTTTCAACTTTTTTGACTTGAATTTTTTTTATTTTATTATTCGATAGAGACGCGTTCAAACCTTTAGAATATGAAATCCGTTTTAAAATCGATCTACGCATTCTCGAGATATTAGGCTTCAAAGTCTTGAAGTGAGAGTCCGCGTAGCTCAGTCGTTAGAGTGGTGGACTTGTGCCCAGGCGACCCGGGTTCGGTCCCCGAGTGTCGAACGTTTTTTCTTTTTTAATTGTGGTTTGTTTTACGATTTTATCTTGAAAATGATGGTTTAAAATGTTTTCCGGTTAAATTTTATCATAAATCAAAATAATATCGGGGTTTTTAAACAGTACAAATATAGAGCCCGGTTAGAAATACCGTTAATTTCCTGCTATGTGACAGTCTTTTTTTTTTATCAGCAGCTATTTAAATTCAGACGCTCAAAGCATCGCCGGCATCAAAGTCATGCCGCCGATGCACCCCTGTTATACGACCGCATTAGAGCTCGCCGGGTCGCTTTGCCGGCATTATAGAAATGCCGCTATCTCATTGACTGTGTGCACACAACAATTAGCGACTGCGGGTAGGAAATAACCGTTCTCCTAACAATATGCTTATGTTTCGATTATTATACATGACTTTAAATTAATGTTTAATGTTTCTCGACATTCTTGGATACAGGCATGCATGTATACATGCGTTTATTGACAAATGTTTTTTTTACAGATTATATACATGTTTGAATTGTATATTTACCCCCCCCCCTCTCTCTCTCTCTCTCGCTCTCTCTCTCTCTCTCTCAAATGTCTGAACTCCGCCTCTACGATGACATGTGATGATAACTCTCTCTCTCTCTCTCTCTCTCTCTCTCTCTCTCTCTCTCTTGACATACTTTGAAAAAAGTCATTCTAAATATAAGAATAATTTTAAATGTTAGAACATGTATAATATGAAAAAATATTTGTTTTTCGACCCGTGGTTAGCTATTTTATCTATTTGTAATGCAGTTGCATCGTTGGAACCTGATTCACTGTTGTTGCAGCGGAATGTCTTTGATGCCGGCAAAGTGACCGAGGATCGAAATAAATCACAATATGGATTTTGCAATATTGGTTTGACTTTTACATAGCGTTTTAGATATCCAGTATTGGTTTAGCTCTATATTTAAAGAGTGTTAAGAAATGGTAGAAAAGAACAGTTTTCTCTATAGTCTTTTTTAAGGTGTATTCAAACGGAAGACCTCTTGTTGCTCGCAACGAGCGTCTAGTTATTATTATTTTTTTTTTTTTCTGTCACGGTTTCTCAAAAATGCTTTAACCGATTTTGATAAAACTTTCAAATCCTATTCATGACTAAATTTGTAAGAAAATTACACGAGGTTTTCTTGGTCGTCACTTCCGGTCCCGCGATATTAAAAAATTTATGTTTTCGCTTGTTCACAGTTTTTCTCCAAACGTTTTTAAGATAGAACTTTCAAATTTTCAGGGATGATAGAGAGTGTTCTGCCGCAGTGCCCTTCGCATATCCGAACGTCCGCCGTCACTTCCGGTCGTCACCGGAAGGAAACAAAAAATTATCATTTTTCAACTTTTTTTACTTGAATTTTTTTTATTTTATTTTTCGATAGAGACGCGTTTAAAACTTCAGAATATGAAATCCGTTTTAAAATCGATCCACGCATTCTCGAGATATTAGGCTTCAAAGTCTTGAAGCGAGAGTCCGCGTAGCTCAGTCGTTAGAGTGGTGGACTTGTGCCCAGGCGACCCGGGTTCAGTCCCCGAATGTCGAACGTTTTTTCTTTCGTAATTGTGGTTTGTTTTACGATTTTATCTTCAAAATGATGGCTTAAAATGTTTTCCGTTTAAATTTTATCATAAATCAAATTAATATCGGTGTGTTTATTCAGTACAAATATAGAGCCCGGTTAGAAATACCGTTAATTTCCTGCTTTGTGACATTTTTTTTTTATCAGCAGCTATCTAAATTCAGACGCTCGTAGTAACGCCGGCATCAAAGTCATGCCGCTAAAGCACCCCTGTAATACGACCGCATTAGAGCTCGCCGGATCACTTTGCCGGCATCAAAGAAATGCCGCTATCTCAATGTCTGTGTGCACACAACAATTCCCGACTGCGGGTAGGAAATAACCCGTTCTCCTAACAATATGCTTATGTTTCAATTATTATACACGACTTTAAATTGAGGGTTGTTTAATGTTTCTCCACATACTTGGATACATAAACGCATGTATACATGCGTTTATTGACAAATGTGTTTTTTTACAGCTTATATACATGTTTGAATTGTATATTTATCTCTCTCTCTCTCTCTCTCTCTCTCTCTCTCTCTCTCAGTCAAGTCATGAGCAGTGAATGTCTGAACTCCGCCTCTACGATGACATGTGGTGAGAACTCTCTCTCTCTCTCTCTCTCTCTCTCTCTCTCTCTCTCTCTCTCTCTCTCTCTCTTGACTTACTATTGAAAAAGTCATTCTAAACATAACAATAATTTTAAATGTTAGTACATGTATAAATATGAAACATATTTGTTTCTCGACCCGCGGTTAGCTATTTTATCTATTTGTAATGCAGTTGCATCGTTGGAACCTGATTCAATGTTGTTGCGGCGGAATGTCTTTGATGTCGGCGAAGTGACCGAGGATCGAAATACGTCACAATACGGATTTTACAATATTAGTTTGACTTTTACGTAGCGTTTTAGATATCCGGTATTATTTTTGCTCTATGTTTAAGAGTGTTAAGAAATGGTAGAAAAGAACAACTATCTCTATAGTCTTTTTTAAGGTGTATTCAAACGGAAGACCTCTTGTTGCTCGCAACGAGCGTCTAGTTAAGGTCTTCCGTTTCCAACGGAAGACCTTATTGTTATTGCTTTGATTCTTTTCCTCTATTATTATTATTATTTTTTTTTCTCCCACGTTTTCTCAAAAACGCTTCAGCCGATTTTAATGAAACTTTCAGATCTTATTTATGACTAAATTTGTAAGAAAATTACACGAGATTTTTTTGGTCGTCACTTCCGGTCCCGCTATATTAAAGATTTTATGTTTTTGCTTGTTCACGATTTTTCTTCAAAAGTATTTAAGATAGAACTTTCAAATTTTCAGAGATGGTAGAGAGTCTTCTGCCGCAGTGCCCTTTGCATATCCGAACGTCCGCCGTCACTTCCGGTCATCACCGGAAGGAAACAAAAATAAGTCATTTTTCAATTTTTTTGAGTTGAATTTTTATTATGTTTGTATTCGATAGAGACGCTTTCAACACTTCAGAATATGAAATCCGTTTTTAAATCGATCCACGCATTCTCGAGATTTTGGGGTCCAAAGTCTTGAAGCGAGAGTCCGCGTAGCTCAGTCGTTAGAGTGGTGGACTTGTGCCCAGGCGACCCGGGTTCAGTCCCCGAGTGTCGAACGCTTTTTTATTTCTTAGCTGTGGTTTGTTTTACGATTTTATCTTGAAAATGATGGTTTAAAATGTTTTCCGTTTAAAATTTATCATAAATCAAAATAATATCGGGGTTTTTTTTTCAGTACAAATATAGAGCCCGGTTACAAATACCGTTTATTTCCTGATTTGTGACAGTCTTTTTTTTATCAGCAGCTATCTAAATTCAGACGCTCGTAGCATCGCCGGCATCAAAGTCATGCCGCCGAAGCACCCCTGTAATACGACCGCATTAGAGCTCGCCGGGTCGCTTTGCAGGCATCAAAGAAATGCCGCCATCTCAATGACTGTGTGCACACAACAATTAGCGACTGTGGGTAGGAAATAACTGTGTCCTAACAATATGCTTATGTTTCAATTATTATACATGACTTTAAACTGAGGGTTGTTTAATGTTTCTCCACATACTTGGATACAAGCACTCATGAATACATGCGTTTATTGACAGATGTTTTTTGTACAGATTATATGCATGTTTGAATTGTACATTTACCTCTCTCTCGTTCTCTCTCTCTCTCTCTCTCTCTCTCTCTCTCTCTGTCAAGTCAAGAGTAAACACGGATCTAAACAATTCGTTGAAACTTTTCTGCAGTTGTAGCCTTGCTTGTGCGTAGTTCTCTAACCTATTTTGGATTCAAGGGTCAACCCAGCCCAGAAAGATGTCGATACTAAATATAAAGTTGCATTCAAATAAGCAAAATAAAAATTGCTTAGCTGAGCTCTTTCTCTCTCTCTCTCTCTCTCTCTCTCTCTCATTCTAAACATAAGAATAATTTTAAGTGTTAGTACATGTAAAAATATGAAAAATATTTGTTTTTCGACCCGTGGTTAGCTATTTTATCTATTTGTAATGCAGTTGCATCGTTGGAACCTGATTCACTGTTGTTTCGGAGGAATGTCTTTGATGCCGGCGAAGTGACCGATGATCGAAATACGTCACAATACGGATTTTACAATATTGGTTTGAATTCTACATAGCGTTTTAGATATCCGGTATTGGTTTTGCTCTATGTTAAAGAGTGTTAAGAAATGGTAGAAAAGAACAACTATCTCTATAGTCTTTTTTAAGGTGTATTCAAACGGAAGACCTCTTGTTGCTCGCAACGAGCGTCTAGTTATTATTATTTTTTTTTCTGTCACGGTTTCTCAAAAACGCTTCAGCCGATATTGATGAAACTTTCAAATCTTATTCATGACTAAATTTGTAAGAAAATTACACGAGGTTTTCTTGGTCGTCACTTCCGGTCCCGCGATATTAAAAATTTTATGTTTTTGCTTGTTCACGATTTTTCTTAAAAAGTATTTAAGATAGAACTTTCAAATTTTCAGGGATGATAGAGAGTGTTCTGCCGCAGTGCCCTTCGCATATCCGAACGTCCGCCGTCACTTCCGGTCGTCACCGGAAGGAAACAAAAAATTATTATTTTTCAATTTTTTTGACTTGAATTTTTTTTATTTTATTATTCGATAGAGACGCGTTCAAAACTTCAGAATATGAAATCCGTTTTAAAATCGATCCACGCATTCTCGAGATTTTAAGCCCCAAAGTCTTGAAGCGAGAGTCCGCGTAGCTCAGTCGTTAGAGTGGTGGACTTGTGCCCAGGCGACCCGGGTTCAGTCCCCGAGTGTCGAACGTTTTTTCTTTCGTAATTGTGGTTTGTTATACGATTTTATCTTATAAATGATGGTTTAAAATGTTTTCCGTAAATTTTATCATAAATCAAAATAATTTCGGGGGTTTTTTTCAGTACAAATATAGAGCCTTGTTAGAAATACCGTAAATTTCCTGCTTTGTGACAGTCCTTTTTTTATCAGCAGCTATTTAAATTCAGACGCTCGTAGCAACGCCGACATCAAAGTCATGCCGCCGAAGCACTCCTGTAATACGACCGCATTTGCCGGCTTTAAAGAAATGCCGCCATCTCAATGTCTTTGTGCATACAACAATTAGCGACTGCGGGTAGGAAATAACCCGTTCTCCTAACAATATGCTTATGTTTCAATTATTATACATGACTTTAAATTCAGGGTTGTTCAATGTTTCTCCACATACTTGGATACAGGCATGCATGTATACATGCGTTTATTGACAAATGTGTTTTTTAAAAGCTTACATACATGTTTGAATTGTATATTTACTTCCTCTCTCTCTCTCTCTCTCTCTCTCTCTCTCTCTCTCTCTCTCTCTCTCTCTCTCTCTCTGTCAAGTCATGAGTAGTGAATGTCTGAACTCCGCCACTACAATGACATGTGGTGATAACTCTCTCTCTCTCTCTCTCTCTCTCTCTCTCTCTCTCTCTCTCTCGACATACTATTGAAAAAAGTCATTCTAAATATAAGAATAATTTTAAATGTTAGTACATGTATAAATATGAAAAATATTTGTTTCTCGACCAGCGGTTAGCTATTTTATCTATTTGTAATGCAGTTGCATCGTTGGAACCTGATTCACTGTTGTTGCGGCGGAATGTCTTTGATGCCGGCGAAGTGACCGAGGATCGAAATACGTCACAATACGGATTTTACAATATCAGTTAAGAAATGGTAGAAAAGAACAGCTATCTCTATAGTCTTTTTTAAGGTGTATTCAAACGGAAGACCTCTTGTTGCTCGCAACGAGCGTCTAGTTATTATTATTTTTTTTTTTCTATAACGTTTTCTCAAAAACGCTTTGGCCGATTTTCATGAAACTTTCAGATCTTACTCTAGACAAAATTTGTAAGAAAACTGTCGATCAGTTTTTTGATCGTCACTTCCGGTCCCGAGATATTAAGGATTTTATGTTTTTGCTTGTGGCTCATTTTTCTAAAAAATTATAAAAGATGGAACTTTCAAATTTTCAGGGATGGTAGAGAGTCGTCAGCCGCAGTGCCCTTCGCATATCCGAACGTCCGCCGTCACTTCCGGTCGTCACCGGAAGGAAGCAAAAATTAGTCATTTTTAAACTTTTTTGATTTGAATTTTTTTTATGTTTTTACTCGATAGAAACCCTTTCAAAACTTCAGAATATGAAATCCGTTTTAAAATCGATCCACGCATTCTCGAGATTTCGGGCTCCAAAGTTCTGAAGCGAGAGTCCGCGTAGCTCAGTCGTTAGAGTGGTGGACTTATGCCCAGGCGACCCGGGTTCAGTCCCCGAGTGCCGAATGTTTTTTCTTCCTTTGTTGTGTTAAGAATAATGATTTTATATTTGAAATGATAGATTTTACTTATTTCCAATTTTATTTTATCAAAAATCACAATAATAGCGACTTTTTAAGTATAATTTAAGTATAATTATATGTCTATTGAAATTCATATAGAGGGTTTTAAATGGATTTTGATGAAGTTTTAAGAAATGATAGAAAAGAACAACTATCCCTTTTGTCTACTTTACGGTGCAACCAAACGGAAGACCTCTTGTTGCTCGCAACGAGCGTCTAGTTTCTTCTTATTTTTTTTTCTCCTTTTTTGTCGGCGGAATTTCTCAGAGATGACTGGATAGATTTCCCTGAAATTTTCAGGGATGATTGAAAAGGATAATATCTCGAGGCGTTTTTTCCATTTTTTCAGAAATCAGTTCCGGTCGTCCGTTTCCTGTCCCGCGTCAAAAAACCTTGTTCCCTCGAGATCTCAAAAACGGCTAATACTTGAACATCTAGACTTTGTGGGATGATAGACCTATAGTTGTAGATGTGTTTAAACTATTTTGCTTTGTTCGTCGTAACTGCCGGTCGTCACCGGAAGCACTTTAATTTTTTTTTTTTTTTATGTATTTAATTTATTTAACATAGAATGAATATATAAGTATAAATCTTTATATATGTCATCTAAGCGATGTTCAATCAACAGAAAAATTCCACTTCCGGTAAGATATCTCAAATATCTCAGGTAGCTTTTTAAGAGTAAATTTTGTACCCGCGATAACTCAAAAAGTATAAGTGATCAAGGCACGAAACTTTAATGGATGATAGATATTTGACTGAAGATGTGTTTCACTGCTTTTATTTTATCGACTGTCACTTCCGGTCCACACCGGAAGAGTGCAAACAAATCAAGCTGTTTATAAGTTTAACTGATTTTCTTTGCCAATTTTAGATAAACTGATAGGCAATAAAGTCCTGTTGTCAAATCTATAAGAACTAGTAACTTTAAATTTTTACTGAGTACTTCCGTTTGTCCGTTTCCTGTCCCAAAACAAAAAACTTGACTCCTCGAGATCTCAAATATGGTAATGACTTGAACAATCAAACTTTGCAGGATGATAGACCTATATAAGTAAACGTGTTTACGCTATATTGTTTTGTTCGGCGTAACTTCCGGTCGTCACCGGAATCACTTCAAAATTTTTTTTTTTTTTGCCTTATTTAGTTATTTTACATAGAATGATTATTTTAGTATGGATCTTTTCAAAAGTCGTTTATGCGATGTTTAATAACAAAAACAGATCTATTTCCGGTGAGATATATCAAATATCTCAAGTAGCTTTTTTATACTAAATTGTGTATCCGCCGTTAATCAGAAACTGTTAGTGATCAAAACACAAAACTTACGTAGGTGATAGACATTTGATAGTTGATGTGTCTAACGTGTTTCATTTTGTCAGCCGTCACTTCCGGTCCTCACCGGAAGAGTTCAAACAAATGCCATTGTTGATAAGTTTAACTGGTTTTTTTTACACTGTTTCAGTAAGCTTGATAAACGGTAGAGTACGAGAGGAAAATGTTCAAGATATATTAACATTTTTTTTCATTAAGCAACTCTGTCCGTTTCCTGTCCCGAGACAATAAACCTTTTCTCAACGAGATCTCATAACTGACAAAAGTTTAAGCATCCACACTTTGAGGAAAAATAAAACAATGTATGAAGATATGTTTACCATATTCCATTTGATCCGGCATAACTTCCGGTCGTCAGAGCAAATTTCAAAAATGACTTTTTCTCGTTTTGTTTTGTTTCACATAGGAAAAGTGACTGAAATATTCCATCACAGTATCGATTATATCCTTTTTCTTTTTATAAGAGAAATGTATTTTTTACAGACTTATACATGAGGAACGGAAGACCTTTTTGTTGCTATAGCAACAAGACTCTAGTTATAATACTTTTTGTTTTTATCATCAATTGCAAATGGGTAACATATTCTGATCTGCACTGCACGATCACACCAATAAAATAAAAGAAATAATATGTAATCCTAATTTGTTGAATTTTGTAACAGAACTGCAATGGACTGCGCCTGAACTTCTTCGATTAGAGAAGTCGATTGACGAACAGAAAGTCGATATCCTTTCTCTGGGGATCATCTTTAAAGAGATCTTCACTCGATCAGGACCCTATACAGAATATTCTTTCATAAGAATACACGGTGAGGAAGTTATCAAATATTTTCGTATGGTTGTTTTTTTGTTGTTGTTGTTGAGATTATCTGACAGATGGTGGAAAAGGGGATGTAATAAATCTGCTGTCTGTGATCGAATTCAAGAGTATATGCGTCGTTTCACTTGGTTTTATTTATATGATGTATCATGACGATTCTCTGAAAGAATTAAATACAAATACAATTTTACAAATCATTCTCACACACATTTATATGTACGCAACAAATATAACAAACAATACCGCTTTTTAAGTATTTAAATAAAAAATAAAGGTTCACAGATGTAATTGTTGTTCAATAAACTTGCTTACGTACTATAGACTAATATCTATAACAAACAATATACATCAGTAAATAATTTAATTTTGGTTGTAACGCGCGGTTTATAAAGCGTAAACGGCCCCAAATTTTATATCGTATAAAACAAATAAATATTGAATTCATTCCTTGAATAATTATAATTTCTTACCAAAATTTGATCTCTGTAGACACTAGTAAACAGCAGTTACATTTCAATATACAAATAAACAAGTAATAAGTAAACGTCAACGACGTCATAGTCATAACGTTGTGCCAAAAATGTAACGCGCCAATTATTTAACGTATAAACATATAAATAAGAAAAAACAATTCTTACAGGGGATTAAGAAGAAACTTCCCACTGTATATTTCATGTAACAAAGATATTTTTTCTCGTCTCAGAAATAATAGAAAGAGTACGATACCCGGTGTGTGGGGCTCCAACATTCCGTCCAAAGCTCTCTGTGGAGGTCCAGCAAACACCAGAGTTACACGCCTTGATTGAAGATTGCTGGAATGAACATGTCTTGATTAGACCTTCTTCTGGAAAAATAATGAAAACTCTGGCTAGAATTAATCCTTCTAAGTAAGTGTTTCTTTAAAATTGTATTTTTTGCTTTTGTTTTGATACGGTTGTGTGGTTTTATGTTTACTGACAGCAGTTGATATTCAAGTACAATGGCAAACAGTAGCAAAATATAAGTATTCTGGAGTTGTCCTAAAATAGCACCATTGTTACAATTGCAAACTTTTTGTCTTATTTCAAAAATGTTACATAGTTTATGGTAATACGTATCATATATAAGTATTGCCGTGAACAGTGCCAAAAATAAACAATGCAAACTGTTGTCTCGTCTTTTAAACAATTTTACAAATGTAAAATACGGTATTACGTGATCAAGACATTCCAAAAACAGTAATATTTACTGTAAAATTTTGAGTTAATCAACATATGCAGTAACATTAACAATTTAATAATTTTTTTCCTGAACACGTCATGAATGCATATAGTAATTGTTGTGGGTTGTTTTATGAAACAAGTATTTACGTGTTTTCTTATCTAATGCTTCAGAATGACAATGATCGACAATATGATCGCCATTTTGGAGAAACATGCCAACCATCTCGAGGAGTTGGTGGCAGAGAGGACCAGTGAACTAGACGCCGAGAAGAAAAAGACCGAGAACCTGCTGTACAGGATGCTCCCACAGTGAGTACACCATAAAACACGAAGGGTTCCGAATGGTCGTCCCTTTATTTCTTACCATTAAAAAGGTTGTTGAATAAAACCCCATTGGTTGTTATACGATTGTGTTTCGTTATAGGTCTGTTGCGGATGATTTGAAGAAAGGAAAGCCTATTGAAGCAGAACATTTTGACGAAACAACGATTTATTTCTCTGATATTGTCGGATTTACAACAATATGTGCCGGAAGTACACCAATACAAGTAAACAGACTCACGGAAAATTGTAAATAAATGTTTCCTTTCAAATTTTGTTTTGAAGCATCATTCTTAAACAAACATTTTCTTCTCCTCAGGTGGTCAACTTGCTCAACAGTTTGTACACGCTCTTCGATGACATCATCACAAGATACGATGTTTACAAGGTAAGCTTTTACAGTAAATTATTTTTCTTCTCTAATGAGAAATGATGGTTGTGTCGTTTATTGCGTATTATAACGATGACAGAGAGAGAGACCTAATACAATCATTATGTATAACCATAGATCAAAATCCTTTTCAATGTTACTATATATTGCAAATTGAATTCAAATGGGGTGAAATTTTTTTATGGTTTTGAAGTTAAACGGGGGAAAAAACCAAAACACATAAAATACATGTAATATATATAGCTATCGGAATTATTTCTATTAGTAAAAACTGAAACTTAACCATATTGCAGGTTGAAACAATAGGGGATGCATACATGTTGGTAAGTGGTCTGCCAAAACGGAACGGAAACCGACACTCCAAAGAAATAGCAGATTGTGCTATGGATATTATGGCCTCTATTGGCACTTTCTGTATTCCACATCAGCCAAACGCAAAAGTGAAAATAAGAATAGGTAAGAATTCAGTGACCTAAATAAGAAGTATATTTGGGGGGAAAGTTTTTTTTTGTATATTTTGTTCTTTAATATTGCTTGTAACAAAAAACCAATCTTACTTTCATGTTTGTAGGAATTCACTCTGGCCCGGTTGTCGCAGGAGTTGTCGGCCTTGCTATGCCACGATATTGTCTCTTTGGTGATACTGTAAACACGGCCTCTCGCATGGAGTCAACTGGTTTACGTAAGAAAATTTAATCTAGAGATAGAGAAAAACAGGCCAAAATGTACACTAGGGCATGGTAATCAAAGTGTTTTCTTAATTTTTAGCTCTAAAGATCCACTTAAGTTCCATGACAAGAGACCAGCTGGAAACATTTGGTTGCTATCACTTATTATACAGAGGAGAAATCAACGTCAAAGGCAAAGGAATCATGAAAACCTATTTTTTGAATGGCAGGGATGGTTTTACCAAAGAATTGCCAAGTGTTTCTGAAGACGGGAAGTGTTTAAAATTTTTACCACCTGCCACAAGTGATCTACACTATATGGGGGTAGCTAACTCTCCCGGGACACCCAAAACAAGCATAACTGCATTTGGCGAAGGACTTAATATAGAAAGTAAGGAAACACCGTCTGTGAAGGAAACACTCCAAGGACTTTCTGGAGAAGGCACTAAGGAAAGGTTTGCTTCTGGAGTCATGTCTCTGACTTTAGGTGACGTCTTACCAGACTCCGTTAAGAGACCTGTAGAGAGATTTCGAAAAACGGGGTTGAAATCCTTTTCGCCCGATAAAAATGAAAAAAGAATATCTCGAACGCAAGGCTACAATGATACACCAAAGAAAAATTGTTTCTTCCATGCATCGAATGATGCTGGGCCAATTTATGAACATGAGTCTGATGATATTAGAAAGAAAAAAAGTACAGGTAGTCAGGCGACAGATTCCGGGATAGGAAGCTTCCGGCGAACGGGTAGCAGCAGCAGCTCTTTGAATGACGTCTCAACCTCGTCACCTAAGAATAAAACTTGCTTGGATGAAATCAATGTCAATTGTTTAATGAACAGAAACGTGAAATCTTTCCCAGACATGATGAATTCGACCCCAAGAGAAAATGGTAAACTCCACAAGCGGAAGTTTAGCACAGGAGATGTTATAGACAGCATTCAGAGTTACAGGAATGGATATAGTGCTGGAAAGCTCAAAATACGAAAACTAAGTGCCGAGAGTTTCTTTGAAGGATATTGCTTAAGTAAGAAAACTCCAAAGCAAGAAGAAACTCGAGGGAGGAAATTCAGCATAGAGAGTTTTATCCGGGGGTTACTGGGGAACAAAACAAAACTTATTAAATCACAATCAACGGTGAAAGAACCTTGCATGGTAAAAAGCATAGAAAAACACACCAAAGACTCGCATCCTGTGAAGAGTTGTTCACTAACAGAAAATTGTCATGAAAACCTGGCTTTCCAGAGCGACCAAAACGAATTACATACACACGACGAAACAACAGTGCAGGAAATTGTGAACGAACTACACGAAATTGCAACTGATCCGAACAATATGGTGCCTGGTGTCTTACCGGCGGATAAATTGCCAATTTCCCTCAGACACATCTTTCCTCGGCACAGAGTTCTAGCCAAGTTGGACTCGGGATACGGTACAACTGAAAACTTGAGCATCGCGAACGCAACAACTTTTCTGTGATAAGTTAGCATTTTAACAATATTGCCGACGCGCTTTTGTCTCGTCATATATGCATGCATGAACGATCATCAATTTTGTTTCTTTTGTACTTAACTGTGTCAAATATCATATTAAAACTTACAAAAATGCACTTTGCGTCTTTAAATAGCCTAAATTTTTTCTCAATCAAGCTGTTCACTAGAAAATAAAAATGTATTTTCTATATATTAATGTATAACAAATGTCTTAACAAATGGTAATTTCTATTTTTTCGGTAGAGAAAACTCGACTGACAACATATATAATTATAGAAACCCCTTAAATTTCATTAGTATACAACACAGTTAATCCAACTTTTAAAACCAACCATTTAACACATCGAACACGCTAATGAAAAAAAAAAACAAGAACCATAGAAAAACACATTCACAATACAGACGCACATTGGCAAAAGACAATTTTCTTAATTCTTATTCAGACTAAGAAATATGGAATCAAATATCATATAATAATGCACTTTTCGTATCAGCTTTTAAAGAAGACAAAGAGTTAGCTTCGAAAAAGTTATCTTTTCGTAAGCTCAATGGTCGATACAACGACCTTGTCAGCAAATACAATCTTCCACTGAGTCGCATGCTGACTGACGTTTTTAATACTAATTGTTAGACCATAATTACTTACCTAATTGTCTACGGACTTTTGCGGTTTTTATTTTCCGATTACGACAAAGAGCACACGGCGGGTGTGACCGGTCAGCAGAGGATGCTCACTCCTCCATGGCACCTGATCCAGCCTCTAAGGTTTTCCAGACGTCCGTTATTGCTCTGCTTGATTTGAACATATTTTATTGTAAAGATGGTATATATATATATATATATATATATATATATATATATATATATATATATATATATATATATATATATATATTGCTCTGCTCTTGACTATTGATTGAATACCGAATTGTCCACGGATTTTTCTCCGTTTTTCCCGATCATGATATTTTTCCCAAATTACGACATTTACCCCGATAATGACATTTTTACCAATATGACATTGGGCGCACGGCGGGTGTGACCGGTCAGCAGAGGATGCTTACTCCTCCATGGCACCTGATCCTACCTCTATCTTGGAGGTCCGTGTTGCTCCGCTTTGAATTTGTATTTCGTTTTACGGATTTTTGAGATGGTTGACGGTTTGTTATTGTCATTTTTTCATACTTCATGGCAAAGCAGGATTTTTAATCTTCAACAAAAACTAAACTTAAGTTAACATCTTTAGATATTTCTCACAAGGACTTGAGGTTTAGATTAATAAAACTTTTGTTGATATGATCTTCGAACAATTGAACAAAATCTCATCTTCTGACTCAGGAAAATTTCATTTTTACTATAGCATTGAATCATGATTTTTTGAAGTATACACTCTCATAACTGCAGCGGTGTGTACATACAAATTGAGTAACGCGCGTTAGCGCGTTATGAAATTTTGTATGCATACATCGCTGCAGTTATGAGACTGTACACTTAAAAAAATCATGATTCAATGCTATAGTAAAAATGAAATTTTCCCGAGTCAGAAGATGAGATTTTGTCTGCAAATGTGATTCATACCTTAAAATTCCTATCTTATCCTAAGGGTAAGTTAATATTAATGGAAGAGCCACAGTAACAGCCACAAGTTTGAACTTTGATTTTCGCTTGTGACGTTGCAGTTTACAGCGTTCAACGTTTGTGACGTCATAATAAAACTCGTCATTTTAACCTTAGAGTACCCAGTGATTACTTGTTGCATTTAGAGGCATTTAAAGATCACAGAATTTAATGGGAAAACACAGTAGAATGTAAATATAGTAAAATATAAAATTCTACAAAGTATAAGTTGCAAGATTACTTAACGTTTACCTTGAAAAAGCGTGAAAGATCCCAGCTAACAAGATTAAGAGTAAGTGCACATTCACAATTTATTGAAACAGGTAGATATTGTAAACCAATTATTCCTAAGGAAACACGTTTATGCTATGCTTGTAAATAATTAGTCGAAAATGAAAAGCATTTTGAAATTTACTGTCCTGTGTATGACAATCTTCGATTTCATTTTTGTGATATTTTTAATGATAAATTATACTGTGGTATTGATCCCATTAAAAAAATTGTTAATCTATGTGATTATAATATATGATGGCATATATCTGCACCTTGTGTGCAAGTTATTTTTCTGTCAAATATGTCGACATGCAATATAAATAAGTTGACATGCAAGATAATTATGTCAACATGCAACATAACTATGTTGACATGCAAGAAAATTGCTTCATGCAGAGAATAGTGCCAGGGACTTCGGATAATTTTATAAAACTGTCTTGCATGCTATAGCCTTTATATTATACTATTATACTTTCATGTTAAATACTGAAATCTGATTGGTTAAGACGCAGTTGATAATCCGTTCTATTATCCTCAGCGTTGGCAACACACTTGACAACGGGTAACACAACGAATTACATGCGCGTACGGTTCGACGTAGAATTCACGGCAATTCTATACAAAAGCAGTAAAATTTTCTCTAAAATTAAGGCATTCAGTATAATAAAATAAACAGTGCCTATTTGGAAGGGCTACAGTTTAAAATTTCAACTGTTACCCTCCAAAATTAAGTAGCACTATTTATATAACATTATTTTGTCTGACATTTTATTTCATCTTGACTGTATGCCATCATGATGATGTCAATAAACTATTCAATTAAATATTTGCATATTACTGAAATTGATACACTGCATCATTAGAAACGTTTTACAATAATCTTACCAGGTATCCAGTATCAATTTCGGGGAAAAAACAACCCAGTTCAAGAAATGTTTACATTCTTATCCACAAATGTACAACATGGCCGCACATTTGAACATAAAAATGTAAACATTTCTTGAACTGGCTTGTTTCTGCCCGGAACTGACCAAAATTGTTACCAAAAGATATAAAAAAGCAATAAATATGAGATTCTACATGTTGTTTTGTATGCAAATTATGCATACAAGAACAGGACTTTGCCTTTTTAATCACTTAAAACATCATAAATAAGTTGCATGTCGACATAAATAGGTAGAATCTAGCATCTTGGATGTCACATGTGGGCGATATTTGAGATTTTTTGAGATTTTTTATAATTCTTATTTGATTGCAATTTTCTTGCATGTCAACATAGTTATGTTGCATGTTGACATAACTATCTTGCATGTCAACATATTTATCTTGCATGTCGACATAATTTATAGAAAAATAACTTGCAAACAAGGGGCAGAGATATGCCACCATAGTATACTATTTTTATCAGTCGGCATTTTATCTATTTTTAGAACAAAAAAATTCCAGGCTATACTTACTTGTAGAACTCCCGTGTCTATGGAGGCACATTGACGTTATCTTTTCATCGATAAAAATAAATGTCAATTCAAAACAATCTGGACTAAATGTGACAGACATCTCTATACCAGTTCCAATTGTTTTGTTTTAGTTCTATGAGTACAAATTAAATTAAATTCTTTTTTGAAGTAGGATAGGGGTCCAAAATATTTATTCCCTTAAAGAAAAAATGTAAATATATTTTTCAATGAAAATATAACTCTAATGTACCTCCATAGACACAGAAAAAAATATCTCGTGCAAATTGATGGTTTTTGAGACTCATTTTAAAGGGGCATGGTCACGATTTTAGTCAAAAATTATTTTCCCGATTTTAATGTTCACAATGCCTCAGTAAGTCATTTTTTAATAGGCAACCAAAATTTTAGTGTCATTCGTTGAGTTATAAGCAAGTTACAGAGCTTACAATTCTTTGCAATGTAAACAAAGCCTTTGTTTACATTTTGAATACTGAAGTGAAAATTCCAGTTCTAGACCTAAAATAAATATGTTAACCGTTAGGAACTGTTTATTTAATGCTTAAAATGAATAAAAAGATAGACAAATCAGATTGAAAAAGATTCTATATTGGTATGTTGAACCTATGTTAACAAAAACAGGGCACGAGCCTTGTTTACATGACAAAGAATTGTGAGTCCTGTATCTTGCTTATAACTTTACGACTGACTCAAATTTCATTTGGGCATCAGAAATGCATTCCTAAACCATTGTTAATAATAAAAACAGAAAAAAAAAGAATTTGACCAAAATCGTGATCATGCCCCTTTAAGAATGGGGTACCCTCTTTTGAGACAAAGTTACAACTTAAATAAGCAAGCTTTGACCTTTTTCTCAACAAATGGTTGTAGAGTAGACACTAATGACCTCCTTTCATATTTTTTCATATTTTCAAATCTTGAATTTAAGTCTTTAGCTGCGCAGTTCAATGTGATTTAAAAATGCATTGTTCTGCCCTTGTATGCGTATAATTTGCATACAAAACAACATGTAAAACGTCATAATTGTATTGCTTTTGTATCTTTTGACAACAGTTTAAGCAAGATTTGGACAAAAACAAGCCAGTTCAAGAAATGTTTACATTTTTCTTCTAAAATGTAAAAGATGGCCGCACATCCCCCTTAAACTGTATTGTTTTCCATTAGACCTTATTTAGATTATGAGAATTAAATGGAGCACAGACCCACTCTATAAAAGAAAAAGGCCTTCAAGTTCTAAAAATGACACTATTTGGAGGTTTTGATATAAATACGCCTGTTTGAGTCAACATATTCCAAGTATTGAACATATTTAAAGGTTAAGAATCGATATGTTAAATACAAATACATATGTATTTTTATTGGCACAAACACAATTACAATAGTTGGCAAAGGCCCAATATATGCATAAACAAAAGTATTGTTCTTATTACATATCAGTATGATTTAAAGTTATCAGTTAAATACAATATATATATATTTTTGAATATTTTTTTTTTAAATATCAGATTTACTGATATTTTAATTTTTCAGTATCTTATCCCTCCCTGTGTAGGCATTTTACTCGCCTTATCCACCCATGTTCTTTACTAACCAATTTAAATTTCTAAACATTTTTATTTACTGCCATGTACTGCATTTAATAAGTTTTTATGAAGAAAAAAGTCTCTTTTTTTTCAACCTCATTCCTTTGAAATTACTAGCTTTAACTGAGCCAGCAGTTATGTGAACATCAATTTTTTTTTTGTAGGGATGAAAGTCTCTCAATTCCTCTTGTATAAATTTTGTGTATGAAATAAAATCATTTTACTGTGAATATTCTTACTACAAATAGGAAAACAGCGTTTAACTTTAATTTTTCCTTTTATTCAACAGATACATGTATGCATTCTTCATATGTGAATAAAAAAAATTATATAAAATGCAAGCACCATTGCTTTTATTAACATCCGCTAACAAATACAAGTACTGTATATGCACGTGTTTCTGGCCGATGGTTCTTAAATAAAAAAAAAACTCATGTGTCTATTGTCATCTTTGATTATTTAAAACGCACATAATGAAATATCTATAAGTAGTGCATTTAAAAAAATATTCTTTTGGGCAGATACCTTTATGGTTTGTAATTTTTATCAACTTTTTTGGGGGATTGTTACATGTGGATGTAACTGCACCAGTGCCATTACAGTTTACAAATGCATGAATAAGGCATAAAATAGTAGAAGGACACCTTAAAACCTGACAGATGGAAAAAAGGTCCATTTTACCACAAAAATAAAATTCAATGAACTATTTTTTCATCTTGCAGATAATAAATACAATATTGTGTCAGTAGTAACAATTGACTTAAATATATTGTGCACCAAAAAATAGTTGCTGGTTTTAAAAAGGAATAATCAACAATATATGGCACTATATTATACAATTTAATATAGTAAAATTAAAATTTATAGTAACAATTAAATATGTGGTTAAAACAAGTTGTTTCCAAAACAGAAGTAAATTCAACTTAATTTTTTTTTAAAAATCTTCCTCCAGATTTCCATGTAAATATACATGTACAATTCAATATATTTAATATATATTTAACTTGGCAAATTATTTCATAAGAATACAAAACATGTATATAATTATGATGAAACCAATACACTAAATAACAGCACTTAGTATTACATACTAATTAACCTATTAATACTGTTACCTTTCAATACAGAAAGATGTGTTAATGCCGTTTGTCAAATGAAATACTATACACTCTTAAGCGAAAGATCTGTTTCTTTTTGTGTTATATATGTGCTCCTCTGGCTGATCTTTCGAAATGTGTTTACATCTTTTGCAGTTGCTTAAAACAAAGTCAATGCTGATATTGGGAAATCATCAACTTTCTCTTTCACAACCTCTGGCCAAATCCAAAATTTACCAATAAACTGAAGTCAATTGAATTTCACTATGAATTAAAAACACTTCCCAAATAGTGTATAATTGTCAAAATACATATACATGCATGTTAATATTAGGGCTTTATAAATGAAAACAATAGGACCATTTACATTCAAAATGTTTGGACACAAATAGACAAACATTCACAAAGAAAATGTATTTTGCCATTGTACACTAAATAATGAAAATAATTCTCAGCTGAGATGTGAGGCTTTATCAATTTCTGTCTCATGGACAGTGAATATTAATGGTCATGCCTAATAAGTCAAGCCAAAAGTGATCTCAAAAAAGCAAACAATAGGAGTAATATTAATACCATGTACATTAAAAATTTAAAATGGTTGGAAGGAAATGGACCAAAGATTTGTCTTTACACTGATGGGTGTGAACTGATTTTGAATCTAAAACTATGGACCTGGTAGGGTTGATTATTTTGCATAGAACCTGGTAGGTAATATCCTTGGTAATGGACAGCTTCAAAATTCAATGCTGAATGGATAGTATTTGTGTGTCAAGGCTCTGGAAAAAGAGAACACAAACAATGCACTATGATTACATGTAGCCAAAATTTGATTACCATTACATAACAAAATTAATTAATGTACATGAAAAATATCCATATAGATGTTCATGTAGAGTAAAACTTGGCTATAATGATTTTTTTTGTATCCCCCCCCCCCTAAAAATAATCTTGTATTTTTTTTTTTTTTTACTTTTCAACCAGATTTCGATCCTTATACATTTTAATAAAATGTGTGCTTAATATCATAATGTAAAATGATATGTTTCAGGACAACTCCAAAATGACAATGGATGAAAAAAAAAATCTATGAATTTTGTCAGCTGAGGTGTAAAAATCTACCTACATTTTAAAGAAAAATCCATGTTCATTATATACAACGCTTTTATTAACCTTAAACAAGATCATTGCTAAGACAAATTAAACTTCATTATAGCTGCAAATTCACACTGTCTATGTTTGTTATATCTATAATATGCATATACTTACATGTCCTCTGTATTAGTTCTGTGATTTTTATTTAAAGCAAGTATCTTCTTCATTTCATCATCACTCAACTCAAAATCAAATACCTAAAGTAATGCATACTTTTGTTAATGAGAAATTAAAGTTAATTATTGTAAACCAATTTTTATTGGTGTGCGAGAAATATTCACGAGGTTCGCCAGAGCCTCGTCTTCGCGTATATTTCTTGTCGCGAACCAGTCCTTAGCGCCACATGATTGTAATTACAACACTTGTATGTACAAGGCTTACTCGCAAGATTAATCCTCACGAACCAGTTTATCTTCAGTAAATCGCGAAATAATGTCTTCGCAAATAAATGTTGGTTTACAGTATTCTTAAAACTCAACAGAATAATATAACAATTATGCTACAAGTTATACGTATCAAAGAAAACAGATTTTACCTGAAAGTTTTCAATAACTTTGTCTGGACTGACAGATTTAGGAATCACTACAAGGCCCCTCTGCAGCAAAAATCTAATGATGACCTGAAATAAGAATGTTGTCTACTGACAAGAGCTCTGTTCAAGTTGACTGACATTGATACAGTGTATTGCCCTAGAATGTCAAAATAGTTTCATGTTTGATACTGAGTCATTCCACAAAAAAACTGATTAAACAAGATATCTGTGAGCCAATGCTCACTAGTGATACCCCCGCTCTGATGTGAATATGCAAAATAAGCAAAGTCGACATTTAACAGGAATTGACATCCGATTGGTACAAAAATATATCCCACGATATGGCATGCCTATAAAAATACTGTGTAAAAATTTCAAGCATCTACGATAAACAGTTGCTGAGAAATCTTTGACGAAAATTTATTTGAAAATTTTGGTTAAAAAATAAGCAAAGTCGTCATTTAACAGGAAGTTGACGTCCGATTGGTACAAAAATATATCCCACGATATGGCATGCCTTAACAAATATAGTGTTAAAATTTCAAGCATCTGCGATAAATAGTTGCTGAGATAAATGCGACAGAAATTTTTGTTACGGACAGACGGACGGACGGACAGACACACAAGGGTAAAACAGTATACCCCCTTCTCCTTCGGAGCGGGCCTGGGGTATAAAAATTTCTACTCATTTTTACTGCCAGTATTTTTATGCATCTGCATGTCACAAAGATATGCAGTATCACACATTTTAACTAAATATCGAAAACCGGGGAGCAGATGATGTCTTCATGTACCGTAATTTTAATTAGATTGACTCTCATATCGAGTCTAATAAGATAATTATTAGATGATTTTTGGTATCTGGAATTGTTATATTATTTGTATTAATCAACAATTGCAGAACTTTTAAGGTATTTGTAACAGTTTACCAAAATTTAAAAGTTGGTTGTCAAATTATAAGTGAGATAAAAAGCTCACCAGACTTTGTTATGCAAAGTGAGCCAAAGATTGGAAAAAAAAAAATTTCAAATTGTGACTATGTACCACAATGTCTCACAAAGCCTTATCAATACCCATCCCATCAGAGCTTATTACTGTTCTTACCTGTGACGGTTTTTTTCCTTTGCTTTTAGCAATTTCAAGGATGGTTGGCTCTTGCATACAAGGAGTGTAAGGCATCCTGAAGCAGCAAGATCAAAAAGTTTCATTGATTTCAAACACTCATTCAAAACACCAAGGTCAAATGTTCACAAAATTCTATATTAAATCTTAATCAATGTTCATTTCATGTATTATAGTGAAAAAAAACCCCAGTTTAATGGTAATATTCTTTTAAGAATAACGATACCAGTAACTGAAAGAATACAAAGTTAATCCAATACATAATATCAATCTAACTTCTTGTGTCCAGGACTAGCGAATGGAGAATAAGCAGTAACTATGATTCCTTTAGATTTGCAGAATTCAATCAGTTTCTCTTGACTAAGGTAAATATGGCATTCAACCTGTGAAAAAAATGGATCCCAGAGATGCATATATATGTATTTGCAGTTCTTATTAAATAATAAGTTTTTTAACTTGAATGGACACAGTGGACGTGAACATGTCCATACCTGATTTATCACTGGTTTTATTCTTGCTACATCCAGAATTCTCTGAATTTGTTCACTATTAAAGTTGGATAAACCAATATGTTTCACTAGTCCTTCATCGACACAGTCCTCCATTGCCTGAAACCAAACAAAAATCATTATTATGTTCATCTTTGAGCAAAATAAATGCATATCAAAATAACTGTCAATATCTTGGAGCAAAATACATTTATATCAAGGTACCTTCCAAGTGTCAACAAAGTCAACATCAGAGAATAAAACATTATCTTTTTCATCTTTAGGAATAAAGTCCCCTCCTTCCTGAAAAAAAAATCAAATTCAGTTAAACTATATATAGTGATGAACAACATCACAGTCCATGTACATGTATGTATACACTCATCTGATGATCATATTATCCACTCCACAAATTTATTTGGTCCATCCTGACCAAAGATCAAACAATTGTGCATGATGATGATTCCCCAGTACAAATGTACCTGTATATTCCACATGAAATTTCAAATATGTTCTATCTACATGTATATCAAAACTTCAATTTTGATATGCATCTATGAATTGGTTAAATGATTCATAAAGAAAAGAAGAACCCACTTACCTTTAAACCTATTGGCCAGTGAATCAGATACAAGTCTAGGTACTGAAGTCCCAAGTCTTCAAGACTCTTCTTCAGACTGGCTCTTACTAAATCGGGTTTGTGACAAGTGTTCCACAGCTGAAATATTTAGAACAATATGACATTAAAGGAGCATGGTCACATGTTTAGTCAAATTCTATTTTTATTATTTACAATGCTTTAGGAATGCATTTCTAATAATCAAATGAAATTTGAGAGTCAGTTGTAGAGTTATAAGCAAGATACAGGGCTCACAATTCTTTGTCATGTAAACAAGGCTGTGCCTTGTTTTTGTTAACATAGGTTCAATCTTTTTGAAGCTAATTTGTCTATCTTATTCATTTTATGCATAAATAAACAGTTCCTAACGTTTAACACATTCATTCTAGGTCTAAAACTTGAATTTTCACTTCAACATTCAAAATATAAACAAAAGCTTTGTTTACATAGCAAAGAATTGTAAGCTCTGTAACTTGCTTATAACTAAAACAAATGACACTCAAATTTTGGTTGCCTATGAAAAATGCCTTATAAGGCATGATAATGTATACTGAAGCACTGTATATAAACACTTAATTCAGAAAAATAATTTTGACTGAAATTGTGACCATGCCCCCTTTATCGGTAAATCATTCTAGTAATGTTTTGTAATATATAGAAACATTTCCTTTAGTCTGTTAGGGCTGTCTTAACTTCCTAGAGCTAAACCAACTTTTACTGTTATTACACAGCAATATGATTGTTCTATATATCGCATCATCTGACTGGTCTAAAGTAACGTACATGTAACAAGGCGAACAAAACGTCATGTCTCACGAGAAATAAATATCATATTCCTCCTCTTCACAATCTCGTGATTTTTCATTCAAATTTATGAAAGAAAAGAGAGACGGTAACATACAAAATTAACAATCACAACGTTATTTGCTTTCAAATAGTCGAAAAATTATCAGAAATTGATGTACTGGTATTTTGTATAGTCATATGTTGTGCGGTATATATAACACAACGTTTATTGCATAAAAATTCAGGAAATTTTAAGATTTATTCCGCCAGATTGAGAAAAATCAAATTTTCCTCCAGCAATGGGCTCGAAAAATATGGGTTTTCGTGGGGGAATAAATCTTCATATTTCCCTCATGATCATACAATATCGGGTAAATGTACAATGTTTCCCTATATACTACTGAATGTATGTACAGCTGTCCTATAGAAATACACTACCACACTAGCTTACCAGGTTATAGTTCTTTGAAATTATTTTAATGTACCTTGCTAACAATAAACAGGTCCTCTCTTGTAACTTTATCCTCCACAATGGTTTTCTTTATGGCTTGACCGACTCCTCTCTCATTCCTGTAGATTGCTGCACAATCTAAATGGCGATATCCTGCCTTAATGGCCACCTGAACAGCTCTGTACATATCATCTTCACTCTGTCAATCAAAAATATTTCAAAGGTATTCAAAGGTACTCATACATTGATCTGCCTCAATGCCATTTATTCTATTGTGAAACGTTTTGAATTTTGCTCTAAAAATATATGTACCATAATTGTTGAGCCAATAAAATATTCACAAAAAAAAAATAAAATATTTATATATATATATATATATATATAGTCATTCTGCTTTGATTTTTTTTCGCCTTACTACACTTGCAAATGGTTTTGCCCTGTCTTGTATTCACCCAGACACAGAAATACATGTATATACTCTTTCTAATTAACACTGTTATTTAAAAAATTGTAATGTATTCGCCCAATCTAAAATTTGCCTGCTGACAATGAGGGCGAAAGGGCGAAAAATAAAATGGGGGAGTGTGGCCAAAATTTCCCATTAGTAATCAATCTTTCTCTTATGCTTAACGCAACTGTCAATGATTTAGGTTAAAGTATCACAAGGGAATTTGCAATACAAATATATAACATGTATAAATCTCTTATAAACATTGTCGCACAAACTTAAAATTATCTTTGAACAGCCAACCTATACGTTTGAGTTATTTTAATATTTTAGATTATTTCAATATAACCTTGAGATAAATCTTAAATAAATACTGTCTTTATTACCTGTCATACATGTAAGTGTATCTAAGGACAACTGTGTTTATGAATTGGCTCTGATAATGATAAATAGGTCAATAGATTGGTCTGAACACAGTCACACTTTACTAACCTTGTCTATCTTTGACTATAATTATTATCATTATAGTATACATGTCTTACAATCCATTTAGTATTTTCTCCTCTATTTCTTAAGAAACCGATTGTGATTCATAGCTCTATAGAAACTGACAGAGCTGAAATCTACATGATCCAGTTCTAACCAATTTATAGATCAGTCATGCAAACCTTTTAAATTACATGTAGCAACCTAAGAAAACATCACAGGCTTCACAAAATAATTATGATGATATATCGGACTCAAATTCCAAAAAAACATGTAAAAGACAATTAAGCTATTTCATTTATCTAACGTACTGATGTATATTATGTAAATGTAATCAACAATAATTTAGTTATTTAGAAAGATGTAAATATTAACAATAAAATGCTTTCTTTGATGATTCATGTGGGTTATGTAGGTAGCATTTATACCATTGCAGAAATTTTTTTACATAACCCGCATTAAACCCGCTGCATAATGGTTATGCATTTTTTCTGCAATTCAGCTACTTTCATGTCCTGCAGGAATCACCAACGAAAGCATTTTATTGTTTAAATGCAAATACGACCACACATGTCTGATGAACACTATATTCAATTATTTAATAGTTGTCTTGATTTCAAATTAATTGACAAGCAATTTATATTGCTTTCTTTGTGACTGTTTTAATTCAAATATCAAAACTATAATCATTAACTCAGTCAGTTTGTAAATTAATTAACAACTACAGTGAGTGTTAATTAAAACTAAACATTATTCTGACATTATTCTTTTTTGAAAAGTGGACAGGACAGTCCTGTGACTTCTCAAGAGACAAATACTCTGACATATGTAAACACAAAGTGGTTAAATTTTATTTCTTCGTGAACATGCACGTTTTTTTATCAATGTAGCTTTAAATATAACCATTTAATCCTTTGCCTGTGGCGTGTCAAATTCTGTGAAGATCGAGGTCATAATCTTCATGATCTTAATTTGCAGAAAAATCATGATCAGCCCAAATCAATTTTGATTTCTTTCTTTCAATAACGTTATAATTTACCTCTCTGGGGGCATACGTTCCAAATCCCAAAGCAGGAATGGTGCCTTTATCCAACTTCAGTCTAATTTGGTTCTGGTCGTCAGTAGCCATTGCATAAATTTTTTTTACAGTTTTAACCTGAGTAAATTCGGTCAAGATTTTTGCAAGGCACGTGCTTTCGTCGGCAAAGAGATGGCAGGATTTACAAATATCTGTAGAGTAGAGTAGAGTTAGATACTGGAGAACACGTGCTCAGTGTGTGCTATTCAGGATTGCATTTATCGTAAGCTGGACGTCTTCGTCCCAGATTACAAGCGTCCTTGACCGTGACATATTTCTCTGAAGTTTCCGCGCGAAAATTTAAAACGCGTATACGTTATATTACGTAACGATAACTCCTCCCCTTCGTTTGAAAGATTTATCTCCC
Source organism: Magallana ariakensis (assembly GCA_020458035.1). Classification (NCBI taxonomy): domain Eukaryota; kingdom Metazoa; phylum Mollusca; class Bivalvia; order Ostreida; family Ostreidae; genus Magallana; species Magallana ariakensis. The sequence goes on from CM035818.1 coordinate 10,147,160, forward strand.
CTTTGTAGAATGAAAGCGTACGTTCAACATTGATTTACAACGGACGATTTCCTATCCGTCGATTTAAAAAAGATTTGTTACATTTGGTATGTAGCTTTAAAGTTGTTCGTATTAATTTTCAGACTCGCCATATGTATGTTAAGTTATATTGTTTAGGGTATTGGTCCGCAAAAAACTGTCTGTTTGTGGTAACAGGCATGTCATTGAAATAAATGTGCGTAGCTGATTGCCCATATGGAATGGAAGTCTCTTCATTAAAATATGATAGATTTATAATTACAATGTACATAATAGATTGTCGCCGTATTTTAGTAATAGTTTCATTTATTTTGAGAAAATTGAGAACATTAATATATATGTACCCTATAGATCTAGACCAACAAAACGCCTGCATCACCTGCATTTTTTGTAAATAAGACGATACCCATGAACAGTCTTTCAATAAGACGATGCACAGTTTGACCTAGAAAAACTGACCAGTTTTATAATATCTTTTAATTTCTCTAACAAGGACTGTCTAATAACTTCTCAGAAGGCCGCGGGCTGACTAATGAATGGTTTCCATGATTAATAATATTAATGTTAAATTAAGGAGTAAATTTTCATTGCAGAAACAATTTTCAGTGCATGTGGGTATGATTCACTTATTGTATCACTCGAGTTTCTAACGGCATACGCACTGTAGTTTTATACTGAATGTTGTATTTTTTACAGTCGCTTTAATTGTAGACGATACTCATTGCTGAGAAGTAAACTGCATAATATGGCTTCAAAATTATCATGTGTCAAATACGTGGTGGTTATATTCAACTTCCTTTTTCTGGTAAGTAAGCATGTCATAACTTTTTTATTTGAGGGACGGGGCGAAAATAGAATTTACAAACCACCTCACCTCTAAACCCCCAAAATAAAGAGAAAAAGCAACATCATTGCACAAATAAGCCACCCAACTACAAAAACAGCTAAACTGTAAAACATTATTTTCCAAAATGAAAGTGATGATTTCGGGAAGCAAGTACTCTAAATTATAGGATCTTTTTGTACCCATGTATAAAGAATACATATGCGGACCCAGGCGGGTCAGGGAGGCCCCTCCCGGAAAATTAAAACTTGTTAAAGTTGCCAAAAATAGGCCTCGGATCCCCCCTCCCCAGCTAGCGAAATTATCCATGGAGATTATCTAATTCTGAAATAGAATACATGTACATAATTATGCAATATATGGGTAATGGGAGAGGGTGGTCTATGTGTTGGAACTTAATTTGTGCCCAATCCTAATTTAATATAATGAAATGATTTCTTGCTTTGGTAACGACGTTATAAATTTTGATCCCCAGCTTTGCGGTATTGCGGTGGCTGCAATGGGTGCCTACACGATCTTCAACACTGAAGATTTGTCGGCCCTTATAGGGGACAGTTTGTTGAAGAAAGGGGCATATCTACTACTGGCGGCAGGGGGCGCTGTTATCCTGGTTTCTACGGTCGGCTGCTTTGGCGCCCTTACTGAGAATAAATGTCTACTTGTGCTGGTAATTAAAAATCACATGTTTTACTTCAAGAATTCATCATAGGAGCACAAAATATATGGCTGTTTTTCTCAATTTGCGTAATAATATTTTTTTTGGGGGGGGGGGGGGTATCAATGTATACATGTTTTAAACTCTTTTTTCAAACATTTTATTTAAGATATATATACCATTTGAGTTTCTGTTATATATTTCAGTATTTTGTTGTGCTCCTGGTGACGTTTTTGGTGCAAGCTGTAGCCGGTATCATGGGATTTGTCTTTTACGGACAAGTAAGACATTATTCACTATTTTGTTCTCTGATGATTTTTTTAAAAATCCTATCAAACTGCATCAAAGAAATAAGTTTTTGAAATAGTTATAAGCTAGTTTAAGTAACATAAAAAAATATGATTGAATATTACATATTTGCTTAAATCCTCATCATTGCATACAGTGTTAAATTCTTATTTTTTGCGAAGTGATCTTTTGAACTTTTATTGAGAGAAACTGCACACATGTATAAAAAGTTATGAAATCACTAATTTAAGCTGTATTATATAGGGAACTTATGGCTACTGAGGGTATATGTACATGTATATATAAAGTATATTATATATTTTATTGTGTTTCCATTGAAGCTGGAGTCGTACTTAAAGAGTCATGTTGAGGAGACAATGAACACTAAATACGGGAGGAAGGAGTTCAACCTGATCACTCTGGCGGTCAATAAACTGCAGATGGAGGTTCAATGACTTCTTTACACATGCACGGATCTAGAGGGGGTCGGGGGGGGGGTCCCCGGACCCCCCCTCCACCCGAAAAATAAAAATTATTAAATTTACATAAAGTTAAATTATCGCAAATATGCCTTGCCATCCCCCCCCCCCCGGCAAACACAAGTATTCTTTAAACCCCTCCCCCCTCTCCTGGAAAAAATTCTGGATCCGCGCATGAATCATACATCTATATGTATATGTGTTTCAAACGTTAATCAAACATTACTTTAAGAAAAAATAATAATTAGATAGAGGATGAATTGTGTTGATAGTTTCAAAGTCTAAATATACTATGACCTTTCCCTCCGCCAGTTTGAGTGTTGTGGTTTCAAATCGCCCGAAGACTGGAAAAACGCCACATACTTCAACTCCAGTTCCGCCGTACCGATATCTTGTTGTGTGGACATGACGGTGAATGATTGTAACAAGGTCATCAACAACAGTACCATGTTTACACAGGTACCACACCTGATCAATCAGATGTCAATCAAATCAATCAAACCTATTGATTAATGTGGTTTCATTTATATATTCAAGAGTATCAATTTTCGCGGATTTTGGGATGAATGGATAGTTACGTAAATTCGTGGCCAATGATGAAATCAATGTTATTTGATGTTGCTCTCCATTGAATATTTTAATTTCGTGAAACAAGTGAAAAACGAAATCCTCGAAAATTGGTATTCGACGAATATTAATGAAACCACAGAATTATTAAAGCCATAATATGATCCGGTTTCAAATATAAAATTTTCTTTACTTTTTTATGCATAACACTCTCATTACAATTCAAATGAAACATATGTTAATGAATTACATGTTTTACTCTCTGATAATGATATGGCTACTTTTTTGTATGTCAAAGGGATGCTTTCCAAAGCTCCTGTCGTGGGTCAAAGGAAACATCGACATTGTGGGTGGTCTCGGTATCGGAGTAGCCCTATTTCAGGTGGGATGACTTATCAACAATGCTGTAGAATTTAGTGGCTAACATCAACTGAAAGTTTTTTTTTTTTTAATTTTGTTCTTTATATATCAATTTTCAAATTGAAATAGTAGGCCTAAAGGTCAGACGAGACCTATCTTCCATTATGTTCTATTTTTTCCTATCTCCGCAATGTGAAGATTTCCAATACGTAATTCCAAAATTTATAATTTCGTGTTATAAGATATTTATTTTTCTATTCGGATATATAGTTTCAATTGAAAATATATATTATGACTTTATAAATAAGTATATATTTAATTGCATTTTGCATGATATTTAAAGAAAAAATCAATTACTCTAAAAGTAGCCTAGTAGTGCATCCTGAATTTTGGGGCAGAAACAGGTTTCTATGCAAATAAAGAAGAAATAATCTATCACAGAAAATCTAAAACGCGTGTGTCCTTAGGCATTTGCTTGACTTAAACGATAACACCAATGATTATGGCATTAAAAACATTTGATCTATTTTTTTTTATATTATATAAATAAAATGTTTCTTACTATAATTTTATTCATATTATGATTATATATATATATGTTTATATACGGAAATTAATTTCATCTATTTCTACGGAAGCGTATTAGTGCCACATTGTAATTTTTTTTTCTTTAAAATTCCAACTTTAAAGTTGGAATTTCCAACTTTAATCTTGGAATTTCCAACTTTAAAGTTGGAATTTCCAACTTTAAAGTTGATTTTTCCAACTTTGGAATTTCCAACTTTAATGTTGGAATTTCCAACTTTAAAGTTGATTTTTCCAACTTTAATCTTGGAATTTCCAACTTTTTTGTTTGACTTTATTTTTTTGTAAATATAACAGTATACATTATATGACAGGCAAACTGGGCATAAACTTATTGTTGTATATGTCTGAACTAGAAGTTTTCATATAAATATATAAGATTAAAACGTTTAAATACATTCGGTATCAGATATCAAATATCGAATAATTTTGAATCAAATACATGAATATATATATATATATATATATATATGTATATATATATATATATATATATATATATATATATATATATATATATATATATATATATATATATATATATATAACAGTATGTATTATATTACATGCAAACTGTGCATAAACTTATAGTTGTGTATGTCTGAACTAGAAGTTTTCATATATATATATAAGATTAAAACGTTTAAATGTATGCAGTATCAGATATTAAATATCGAAATAATTTTGAATCAAATAAATGTTATCTTAATATGTAAAACAAGAGGGTGTCGTTAATTAAATGCAGGATTAGAAAGAAGAACACTAAGAGACAATTAAGATCAAAACAAAGCCTTGGAATTTGTATCTACATGGCGTTAATAAAGATCACTTATTAAAAGAAATTCGTCTGAAATTGAAAGACTTATCGTACTAACAACAGAAGATTAAAGTTGGAAATTCCAAGATTTAAGTTGGAAAATCCAACTTTAAAGTTGGAAAAATCAACTTTGAAGTTGGAAAAATCAACTTTAAAGTTGGAAATTCCAAGATTAAAGTTGGAAATTCCAACTTTAAAGTTGGAAAAATCAACATTAAAGTTGGAAATTCCAAGATTAAAGTTGGAAAATCCAACTTTAAAGTTGGAAAAATCAACTTTAAAGTTGGAAATTCCAAGATTAAAGTTGGAAATTCCAACTTTAAAGAAATTCCAAGATTAAAGTTGGAAATTCCAACTTTAAAGTTGGAAAAATCAACTTTAAAGTTGGAAATTCCAAGATTAAAGTTGGAAATTCCAACTTTAAAGTTGGAAAAATCAACTTTAAAGTTGGAATTTTAAAGAAAAAAAAAATTTACAATGTGGCACTAATACGCTTCCGTATATTTCAGCTTTTGGGGCTTAGCTTCACATTCTGCCTGTGTCTGCGCGCCGGAAAAGATTCCCGCTCCTGAGCCATTGCAAAGAGACATGATCTTTTTATTTCTTAAATAATCCTGAATAAAACACCCATTCCGTATTTTTTGTTGTTGTACATTTTCATTATTTAATTACCTGTTTGTTGGGTTATTTATTCCTTTCTTTTTAAAAGTTTGTGATATTGCGGCCTTTATGCCTATAAGCATGACTTCAAATGTGTAATGTTATTATAAAATAAAGAGGAAAAAAATCAATGTTGTTATTGTTCTTTCAGAGAAAGTATTTTATAGTATTGGACACGTGTACATCGGTTTTAAACTGCTAACAGTTGTCATAGTAACCGTTTTCCCAGTATATGAATGTTTACGTTTAGATGGTCTGGGATCAATATTATCCATACAGCTACATGTAATGGACGGGTGCCTAAGTATCACGCCTCTAAAAATCCCTCGTCCTTCCTACCTGTCTTTTGTGGATTTAGCCATCATTGAAGAAAAAGAAAAGGTGGGTTTATTTATGAAATAAAACTATAAAATAGAATCCAATATGATTATTGGAAGAATATTTACGTAAGTAATTATGTTGCAGAACATGCACGCACAATATTCTTTCACAGTACAAGGAACAAACAGTTTTTTTTTTTTTTACTGCAGATTGATTTATCATTTTTATACTGCATGAACTACATGTATGTATTCGACAGATACCACGATATCTATCTTTCGTTAACATCACTGTGATTACATATATACATGTAAGAATGATAAAAGTGGATTTTGTTTTTCAATCGAAATCTGGCATTATGTTTAAATATGTATGGTTGATATAGGAGGAAGAAATTTTAGCCAATGCCAAAAAGAGGTATGGAGACATCGCCCTGGAATTCGTCATCATCTACAAAACTAAGCCCACTCTTGGAGTAGCGATAGAGGGGGGTATCAACACACGCCAGCCGGAGCCTACGGTCATCAGCATACAGGTTGTTAATTAGGGTCTTCCGTCTTCAGCGGAAGACCCTACTATTATTCTATTGTTTCTTTTTCAATTTTCTTATTAGGGTCTTCCGTCTTCAGCGGAAGACCCTACTATTATTCTATTGTTTCTTTTTCAATTTTCTTATTATTATTCTTTTTTTCCTCGCATATTTTGTGCAGGCGATTTCTCGGAGATGGCTCGTTTGATTTCCTTCAAATTTTCAGGGTTGATGTGTCGTTATTTGAAGTTTGTACCGCCGTGAAAGTTTTTCAAAATTTACTTCCGTTCGGAAGTTATCGTCGTTAAACAATTTTTTAAAGTCAATTTTGTCTGCAACGTTTCTCAAAAATGAGTAAAGATAGAGGGCTGAAATTTTCAGTGATGATAGACGTCCCGTTTTCCTGGTGCAACATGGTCAGAAAAACGTCGGCCGTAACTTCCGGTCGTCACCAGAAGGAAAAACAAAAAATTGATTTTTTCAACTTTTTTCTTTTTTAATATTTTTCTAAAGGGTTGATAGTGACCCTTTTACTGATTCAGAATATGTAATTTGTTTTAAAATCGATCAACGCATTCTCGAGATATTAAGGGTCAAAGTCCTGAAGCGAGAGCCCGAGTAGCTCAGTCGTTATGGTCGTGGACAGTGCCCAGGCGACCCGGGTTCAAGTCCCGAGTGCCGAAAATTTTTTTTTCGTTTTTTTTGCGTAGACTTATAATTTTATCTTTAAAACGATGAGTTTTATCTCATTTATTCAAAAATCGGACGGAAGACCCACTCGTTGCTCGCAACGAGAACGATCTAGTTATTATTCTTTTTTTCCTCGCAAATTTTGTGCAGGCGATTTCTCGGACATGGCTCGTTCAATTTGCTTCAAATTTTCAGGGCTGATGCCTCCTTATCTGAAGTTTGTACCGCCGTGACAAATTTTCAAAATTTACTTCCGGTCGGAAGTTATCGTCGTTAAACAATTTTTAAAAGTCAATTTTGTCTGCGACGTTTCTCAAAAACGAGAAAAGATAGAGGGCTGAAATTTTCAGTGATGATAGATATACCGATTTTCTGGTGCATCATGGTCATAAAAGCGTCCTCCGTCACTTCCGGTCGTCACCGGATGGAAAGACAAAAAATCGATTTTTTCGATTTTTTTCTTTTTTTATATTTTTCTGCAGGGTTGATAGTGACCCTTTTACTGATTCAAAATATGTAATTTGTTTTAAAATCGATCAACGCATTCTCGAGATATTAAGCATCAAAGTCCTGAAGCGAGAGTCCGAGTAGCTCAGTCGATAGAGTCGTTGACATCTGCCCAGGCGACCCGGGTTCAAGCCTAGAGTGCCGAAAAAAATTTTCACTCATTTTTCGTCTAGATTTACGATTTTATCTTTAGAATGATGAGTTTAATCTAATTTATACAAAAATCGGACGGAAGACCCACTCGTTGCTCGCAACGAGAACGATCTAGTTTGTCTTCCTTTTTTACACCCTAGAAGACTTGTCCATGCATCATATTTCCTAGCTCTAAAAGTTTAAGTATTTGCGCTTGGAAAAATTTAAAATATAAAATATGAGTAGACATCCCGAATTGCAAAAAATTTATTTAATGTGGGTTAACACAGATTATCATCTTTGCTAGTTCTTGTTTTTGATCTACAAAAGCAAAATTAATGAGGAAAAAAACTTCATTTTCGATTACTTTTAGCGTGGAGGATCGGCATTCGAGTCGGGTCGTTTGAAATGTGGTCACACGATCCTGGAGGTCAACGGTCAGAGTTTACGCGGCATGGAGCATCGTGATGCGGTCAAGGCCATTGCTGACGCCTTCCGCGACACATCCACAAACCGATTGCATCTGTTAGTCACCGTGAATCAACAGTAATATCCATAATTGTGATGTCATGCACTGTAGCAACCTTTCTGGACCTCCAAACGAACTATATGTGTTAGTTACACAGAAATTATACTAGAACTTCACAATACTCAGCAGAAAAAACAACGATACCCAAGCATAAGATTCCTATAAATTAATTGACTATAATATCACACTGTTGGTTTTATTTCTGCCTTGGTACCGTATCAGCTCGAGAGGTTGGTTTTTGTCCAAGCCTGACTTTGTACTCCAAATTAAGTATTGTCATTATGGACAGTTTTTGTACAGTACTTAATTTGTACTGTACAAAAACTGTCCATAATGACAATACCTGAATGATTAATTACAGCAATCTGGTCCTTACTTAGTCTCTCATTTGCAGGACAAACAGAACTCACCAGTGAGAAAATCAGGCATGAACAATTAAAATTATTACACACTGATACCTAGTTCTAAAGTCCCCAAATTAATTCAACAAAAATTATGTATCATATGGACTTCTACTTCAAAACTTAAAGTTAAAGCTGCTGTACAAAAACACAATCAATAAACAATAAAAACTCATATAGCTTACAATTTTTTAATATTTAATATTCACATCAATTTGGTTTTATAATAACTTAATATGAGGAAACAATACTTATCTCCCCTTTTAGTGAAAGATATGGTTAAAAAAAGGTAAACACTTTAACCTTTTGAACCACTCTTGATGTACGTAATATGACAAAACATTTAAAATCCTGATTTGTAAAATCTAACAGTTATGTACAAATATAGCAAAGAATGGTTTGGACAGAATCTGTATCTGTATTGCAATGATAAAAAAGGTTTCTTTTGTCACATATCACAGTAGAAGGGTTAATTAACATGTTTTCTTCATGAACTTTCCACAAATCTTCTGAAGTCTTCTAAGCTGATCTTTCCTTCAGGATCAGATGTGCACTGTCCAATTAGCTGTTCAAATAAAAATATTATGTTAAAGTAATACATGTATGTATACATATTCTATACTTGTAACACATTCTAATTAAGGCACTATATGATCCTCTGCTAAGGGAAATAACTCACTTCAATGGCTAAAGATTTACCTCTTTGAATAAGTTGTGCACCTTTCAGTCTAATTTAGATTTCTTTGTATAATTAGGATAAAAAGGTACAGAGGAATGATGCACCTTACTATACCATATGCAAAAATGTTTTAAAATTTGTCTATAATTGAGGTCTAAAGTATACTAATACTTACAGCTGCTATGACGTCATCATCCACTGGCAACTGTAAGCTACGACATAGGTTCCTCATGTTGGCTGCATCAATGAACCCACTGCGATCCTTGTTGTAGCGAAGGAACATCTCATCCACGCGAGTTTTGTCCGTGATGGCAATCTTCTTCAATTGAGCTCTTACTTGTTTTACAAGGATATCCAAATCTCCAGGGCTGCAAAACAAACAATATATAATTATTTTAATATGGCTAATGGACTTTTTTCATTGCAATACATGTTTTACAGACTAATAATATTGAATTATGAATGTCAAGTTTTATTATTTTACAGCAGAATTTGATTTAATTAAGTTACCTTCTTCTAACTTTCATGGGTCCACCTTTGATCATTTCTTTCTGTGCTCTCGCTTGGCCCAGATGATCCCGGAGTGTTTGAATGGTGGCCTCTGAAATCATAATGATACATAGGGTTGCGAATGATGACAATGCTAGAGATAATTATGACTCTGAATAAATTGTCAAGCAGTGATGGTTGGACCACAGGGCAAAGAATATTAGGATTTGACAGAGTGAGCATTGAAGCAGCATTCACATAAAGTAACTGTTATAGGTCTGAAGTGAACATACCTGGGAACTGAGATCTGTGCTCCTCCATATATTTCAGCACATACTCATCAGCACTGATGATAACAAAGCGATGTTTGAAGATATCAACGACAGCACCAATGTAGAAGTCCTGAGGACCATAGAATGTGGGCTGGTCTGGGGCAGAGCTGGGCTTTGCCACCCTGGTTCTTTCTAGGAACTTTCCTCCAATGATACCAGAGTTCCTGACAGGAGGTTCATAGATGGTCATCATGTCATCAGCCAGTCTGTAGCATATGATGAATCTACGTCCATTATCCTCAGGCCTGACAGAATCCTAGAGAACAAAACACAATGATCAAGATTAACTTTCCATGCACAATGATGTCATCAATTTAGTAAAATCAGGGGAAAATGACAATGAATTGCCTACCATGACTGCTTCAAATCGAAGGACTTTGTGGTCATTCTCTAGCATCTTAATGAAGTCTTTCTTTGGGGGCTGGGGAATCAGAGACAGGCAGGACTGTAGGGAGTCTTCCAGGGATCCAAAGTGATTGTATGGGGGAATCTCCTGCAAAATTTCATTTGATGGATGAGAATAGTCAAATAAAAATACCTTTATGATTTTAGCTGGAAATTATAATTGAGCTTTCTACTATGCTGTCAAATTCATTTGTCAAAACTGTAGGAACACTTAATAAAAGAAAAAGAATTTGCTTCACAATTCTTTTTTAGATTAGATTTCTAATAAAGATTATTACCCGTATGAAACATTCAATAAATTTATGCTGACTGGCTAGAAAACAAAATAATTTTTTATGGAAGAACTATTACTATCAGTTTTGCTGGGGAAACGTTTCCTCTCAGCAAGACTAGTATAACTTACCATTTTAGGTAGTTCCCTCAGTTTTTCTTTGACATCCAAGGAGTTGAATTCTGTTTGTCCAAAGTGATGGTAGTAGAAAGCTTTTGTGAAGTTATCACAATCATAAATAAGGAATTTTCTTCCATAGATTGGAACAGTTGCTCCTAATTTGAAGTCTTTTGGTGTGTAATATTCTTTGATTTCATTATCTGATAATTCCATCACTACTGCTGGGAAGGAGGACTCCACATTGTATCTGTTTTTGGGGACCTTGTGTCTTCCAATCAGGACAGGGAAGGGATCTCTTCCATCATTAGGTGTGTGCACTTCTCTAACTTCCAGAGTATCATCCACCAAGTAATACTATAATTTCAAAGATGAAAATATACATTTAAAATGAACTGTGAAAAAAAAAACAACATTAGTTTAATACATGTATGAAACAATTTGCAATGAAACTCACATGAATGACATAGGGGCGTGTTTCTCCAAACATGTTATCCCTGTCATCCCAGACGCAATAGAATCGAAGCACTTTGCGGTCCATCTCCAGAAACTGCTTGGTTTTATCAAATGCTGATGGAGTTTGGTACGTTCTGAGGGCTGCAGCATCCTTCCTCCTCTCAATGTAAGGATCTGTTGGCATTTCCTCTGAGGGGTTAACCTCCAAACCTTCACTCTCAAGGAAATCCTGTCAATGAAATTAAAACATATATAACTAAAATTCAATGATGTCATCTTTTATAATAGTAACAAAAAAGGTCACAGGTTTTTACTCCTGAACAAATTTCTAGATTTTTATCAAATTTCAATTTCAACCCCATGTAAAAGAATGAGCAAGTTCTTACTTTTGTAAATTTGTCGCAGTTTACAATGTGGAAAACCTTTCCATAGAAGGTGGCATTGTTCCCATTGTTCAGATCTTTCCAGTGCCAGTTGTCTCCCTGGTCATTCTTTGGAAGTCTCTGTCTCTTGATGAGTTTTCCTATATAGTAACAAAAATATTCTGTTTATTAATTTCTCTGTTGTCAAGAGGTTTTAGAAAATTAACTACCATCATAATTACTGGATTGAATGCCTTTATTAGACATGATAAAGTAACACAGATATAAAGATATACTGTACCTTGTGGCATTCCGCTGTTTTCTACATGAGGTTCTACTACAGATATGCTGTCATCTTCCAGGTAATAATAGATATCTACTGGTCGGACTCTGAAATACTCTGCAGGAGACTCATGTACAGTTTGCTTGAAGTAAGCAAAAAACCGCAAAACCTAATGAAAAATAAGACCAATAGTGAATACCTTAAGAATATTTATAAAATTAAAACTCAAAAATAGTATGGTACTTTAAATTAAATAAATTATTTAGTACTTAAAAATGATGAAATTTTCTGTTAAAATACCTTCTTGTCCCAAGCTTTGTGTGCTGGTACAAAATCCTCAGGTGGAGCCTGTTTTGCCTGTCCATATGTCAGAGTTGGGTTAAAGTTGGCCAGTTCATCTAGCTCTTGTTCACTCAGTTGGTTGTACATGATGGGTTCTCCCCCAATACCAGATGTTGGTAGTGTGGGGATAGAATAACCATTCTTATAGTTTAAAGAATGGCTTCTGTGGTACTTATTTTTCTACAAATATTATCATGAAAATTGAATGATACATTTTTATTTTATCAATGGACAAATTAGATATGTATTTTTTTTAAAAATGCAGCTCAATAACTCCATTGCAAGTAACACCACTTTCCAAGAAACTGATTATAATACATATAAAAACGTAACACAAAAACAAACACATACGATCTTTGCATTTCTTGACAACCTTTGATTTGTACCTAAACTGTCTGCAGTATAGCAATTTTCAACATATTTCGAAAAATATTTTCTATGTAACAATTTATGAATAAATTATCACAAATAATATTGATACTTACAGTTGGGTCCCTAAAGGAATTCCCTGGAAGAAACGGCAGACCCTCCATTGCGTGTTTCTATTCCTTCAGTTTATCTGCAGTGTGTATCCCAACAACACAGTCGCCCTTACAATAGTTACAACGTGGTTGCTAACCAAACAGAACCAACGCGTGATTTTGCGAGATCTAGTTTGGACCAAAGTTACCTCCCTTTCAGAAGAGTTACATGTAGATTGTAATCGATAGCCAAAATCTGACAGTGACAGTTAATTTTGTTCTTGTTTCACTCTGCACACCGATTATGAGTTTTATATAGGAAAGTTGACCAATAATGAATGAAGTAAGTATAGGAGAATTTTGAGTATATAATTAACATTGGATTCAATAGCAGTTTTTTAAAATTTGATACTTTGACATTTTTAATGCGGTCCGAATTACCTCAGTAAAACATTTTTTATATACACTAATACAGTTAATATGCTAGAGCAGCAAAGTCAGATGTGTTACAGAATAACCATATTGCCCTTCACTACTTTGGGTTATTCGTGTTTGTATTATACAATGTATACTTACATAATTTAATCACTCAATTTCTCTGTCCACATGTAATGTAAGAGAATGAGAGAAATAATGACAGACCTGACTTGAATTCTGTAGTCAGATGCTTTTCCCACTGAGCTACCAGTATCTAGCACTGATTATTGAACTGGTCATACTTGCCAACTGACCCGATTTCGTCGGGTCACACCCGATTTTTCAACCTTCCACCCGATTATTTTTTATGACCCGGCAGGTCATGCTTTTCACCTGATTTTTGTCGAACAACCCGAAAATCTCCCGATTTCCGGATTTGGTTCGTAATTTAGGTTGCGCATTGGACTTCCAGTTATGAACCCAAGCTGAGCTTGGATTGACGTAAACAATGCCGATGGCTACTGTTTGGCTTAATTATTATCGTGAGTTGTTTTGACAAACAGAGGGTTTAAATTATGAAGTGCGATGGCTTCCAAAAGGAAGATTGAGATCTTTATCGAGGCCAGCGGAATCAAAACCAAAAACGATTTTTTTTACCATAACAGTGTAACGTCATAAAATAATCTGATGACCGAAGCTTTTTGAAAAGTAACATTTAGAAGAAGTGTGATTTTAGAAAGTCATGGGCTTTTAGAAACAATAAAAAAAAATAATATTAAAAAAACTTGCACTCAGAAGCTAAAATTTAACATTCTTGCCAAATCAGCAAAGACTATTCTTAAGCTACCAAACAGTAATACTGATTCAGAAAGAGCTTTTAGCCTTGTTAGCATTCGCTTGGAACTTAACATTGAAAATTGAATGCCCAACTGTCTTGTAAACTTAACTAGTCTGTTGATTGCTTTGAGTACATAGCAACAAAGGAAGTATTAAACAATTCAAAATCAGCAACTGTTTATAGTTACAATGCTTCTTTGCAACAAAATATTACACATACATTTTAACACACATTTCTGTTGTATATACCTTTGAAATGCATAGTAAATATGTTGTGAATGTCGTTTCGCGCTATGACCAGATTTTTTACTTTCCAAATCTGGTCATGACCAGATTTTCACATGTTGGAGGTTGGCAAGTATGGAACTGGTCTGTCACACTTATAGTGTATTATCATTTACCGTACGGTTATTAGAGCATAAGGACAACTCGCTATATTGTCAGCTAGCTTTCATTCAGTGCTTAACCAACTAACACCCAACCTAATTCAATATTTCAGTTTTTCAAGGAATGATTCATCAGTCATCAGTCATATTTGATAAACAGCTATTAGGAACAAATTAAGGAATTCTTGGATGTAGTAAAAAGAAAAATTAATGTTTTAATTAGCTGTTGTTTGTCCCATGCATAAGAGCTCCCTTCACTCACAAGGACTTCATGCTTGCAAGCTTGGTGCACTGTTTCATAAAAGTTTAGTTGCAATGTATCTGATTTTAAAATTGTTCTTTTTTTTTAATTTAGGATAAGACTGGCCTTGTTACTATTCTTGACCCTGTTGGAAAGCCTAGAACAACCAAACTTGTCCTCACTACAGACACACTGAGTGTCCTTAGGGAGGAAATTGTGTCAACAGACAGCAATGGAAATGACCAAATGCTTAGTCAGGTGCTTCTTAATAATATGATTCAGAGTTATTTAGTACTGGTACATGTATGATTCAACATGTGTTTTTGAAGTCTGCGTGAAATATTTTAGCTGATTGGTTTACCGGTAAATCTTTGTGTTTTAAATGAAAATAAATCATCAGGTCGCATACAATATGTTTTGTAAAACAAGGTTTAGACATGATGGTTGTTTGGTTTTACTAGATTCGGGAGGTGTGTCTGTGCAGAGATGAAACAGGAGGGTTGGGTCTGAGTCTGAAAGGAGGGGCTGACTGTGGCCTGCCTGTGTTTATATCAAAGATGCCTCCCAACTTACCAGCTTCCAACTCTGGCAAGTTGCTAATAGGAGATGCCATCTTAAAGGTATTCATGAACAGGATCTTCAAAGCTCAATAACTCTTCATATTTGATTTTATAAATCCCAGAATCTTTTGAACTTACCAAGAATTTGAGACTCATTGTTCAAATTCCATTATTGCTGCTTTGACAGCACTTTGATTTTTTTCATACAATTGAAATAAAATTAAGAAAGAATTTCTTCCATTACAGATCAATGATGTAGTCTGTGAAAAAATGGAGCATGATGCTGTCATTGAAACATTGAAGTCTGCAGGGCAAACAGTTTATCTAACAGTCAGATACTTCAAACCAGCAGCACTTTTCCTCAAAAGGGGTAAAATACATTTCTTGTACTAAGAATAAATTGAATCCTTGTCAAACATGTATAAATTCTTATTTCTGCTACAACGCTCCAGTGCATGTGTTGATATAGCAGTTTAATTTTTGGTTGTCTTTTTTCTAGAGTCACAAAGCAGTTCAAGTTCCCCAGGAGTAAGTTTTATATCCTAAAACTCAGTCTGACTAAAGCCAGCCCCTAACAAAGTGAATTAGTAGGGGCTGGCTTTAGTCAGACTGTCCTAAAACTCATTTTTTTTCCTCATAGAAAATCGTAAAAGTTAATTGAAATACTTTGTGTGTTAATAATTGTAAACCCTGTGCCTTCTTTAATAATGTGTTTTCCTGTTTTTGACCCCAGAGTTCCCAATCTCCGTCCCTGCCTGACCTAGAGAGACAGTGGGTGGTCTGTGTTACCATCCCCCTGCTGTTTGCTTACCTGTCCAGATTCATCCCAGGAACAGACAAACTCAGGTATGATGTAACACTTGCTCAGGTATGATGTAACACAAGCTCAGGTATGATGTGACACAAGCTCAGATATGATGTGACACAAGCTCAGGTATGATGTGACACAAGCTCAGGTATGATGTGACACAAGCTCAGATAGACTGTAATACAAGGAACTAATGTACATGTATATACATATATATGTACATATATTTTCCACTATTGCCTATTTGATAAATTTCATCATCTACCGGTAATAATCACTTCCTAAACATTTAGCTGTTGAGCTTATAGATCTATTAAACTTTTTCAAACTGATAGCAATTGAAAAATATACATGATTTACAGGTGGATTTATCAATATTCATGATTGTATATCTTTTCAGAACCAATGCTTTTGAAGTTGTTGGGGTGAACTCAGCATCAACAGGGGTTGTCTTGTGTGAAGACAGCAGATCATTGGCTGATTGGATCAGAGCAATAACCAATAACATTTCAGCTTTACTCAGTCACATGGTAAGCAGACACTTTAGTATATCTTATATACATGTAAATCACCTAAAGTTGGGAAAGGAGAGATCTTAAATTTTGCCTGCTATTCATTAACTTTTTACCTTTCCCACATTGAGATTTTATTTTGGATGTTTGAAAGTCAACAGGGTCCTTAACACTGGGGTATTATTATTATTATGTTCATGGATTTTTTTATTACATCATTTTGACAATATTTTTCAAGATTTCCATGAGTATTCTAAATGCATGTCAATAAAATGGGAATAATGATTTGCATTACAGATCAAAATGAGTAATAGGTTGTTGATTCCTGAAGACCAGGTGAGTGAAAGGCATGAATTACTCTATAAACATGAAATATTCTATTAAATGCATATACCAAGATGTGTGTAGGTTTTGAAATTAAAAGGCATAGTTTGTGTACTAGTGACAAACTGACACGGTTTATAATGGCCTAGTTTGTGTAGTTCATGACTCTATGAATGCTATTTTGGTTATTTCTTCAGGTTGTACACATGACATGGACACAAGAACGAGTATCTCCAATGCGACATTTCCAAGCATGGAAACCAAAATTTCTTTGTCTTAAAGGAGCCGAAATATGTCTATTTGATGTACCCCCAGTAAGACTTTGATCTAAACTTTTCGTTGCAAATTTATTTCTAGAATGCTTTTATAGACTGACTTACAATATGTCTGTATGTTTTGACAGATGCAGACAAGAGATTGGGTTCGTTGTGACACAGTGTTTAAGGTTTACGAGTGCATGTTCAAGGTTCTGAAGGTACATGTACTTTGAATATCTTTTGCAATAGTTTCAGATTTATCATTTAAAAAATGATTTAGGTTCACCATTTCCATTATTATTCTAGACTCTTCAGTAGTAATCTAATTAAACGTAGATCCTTAGATATTCTCTTTTTGCGATCTTCAATTAAAAATTTCCACATACATACTCTGATCTAAGTTATAGAAATATCAAAATTTTTCAAGCAAAAGAGATTTGTTTTGTAATTAAGTCAGGATTTCTCTACACATCTGTGTCAATGTAAATTTTATCAGTTAGGACATAAGATTTAAACTGTTTGATTAATCAGGATGTAGAGCTGTTGGATGATCGGCAGCACTGTTGTACCATACACTGTGGGACAGGGGAGAAGTTTTATCTGAGTGCAGAGAGCCGCTCAGACCTCCTCCAGCTTGAGAAAGCCTGGTACAAGACCAATCACACCAGCATAACCAGCATGAAGGTGAGCATAACAACAGCAGATAAACAGGTAAAAGTATTCAATCACAGCAGCGTAACCAGCATTAAGGTGAGCATAACAACAGCAGATATACAGGTAGAAGTATATAATCACAGTAGCATTACCAACATAAAGGTGAGCATAACAACAGCAGATATACAGGTAGAAGTATATAATCACAGTAGCATTACAAACATGAAGGTGAGCATAACAACAGCAGATATACAGGTAGAAGTATATAATCACAGTAGCATTACCAACATAAAGGTGAGCATAACAACAGCAGATATACAGGTAGAAGTATATAATCACAGTAGCATTACAAACATGAAGGTGAGCATAACAACAGCAGATATACAGGTAGAAGTATATAATCACAGTAGCATTACCAACATGAAGGTGAGCATAACAACAGCAGATATACAGGTAGAAGTATATAATCACAGTAGCATTACAAACATGAAGGTGAGCATAACAACAGCAGATATACAGGTAGAAGTATATAATCACAGTAGCATTACCAACATAAAGGTGAGCATAACAACAGCAGATATACAGGTAGAAGTATATAATCACAGTAGCATTACCAACATGAAGGTGAGCATAACAACAGCAGATATACAGGTAGAAGTATATAATCACAGTAGCATTACCAACATATAGTGGGCATAACTACAGCAGATATACAGGTAGAAGTATTCAATAACAGCAGCATGAAGGTGAGCATAACAACAGCAGATATACAGGTAGAAGTATACGATCACAGCAGCATTACCAGCATGAAAGTGAGCATAACAAAAACAGCTACACTAGAAATGTACAATCACACTAGTGTCACCAGCATGAAAAAAGCAAAATAAAAGCAGATACTTGTAGAAATATACCAATATACCAGCATTATCGGCATAAAGGGATGAATTATGACAGCAGATATGTAAGCTGAAACAACCCAATCACCCCGTCATGTCATATTCCAAGAAGTACAGTATAAGTTAAGGGTAACTTGCTGGCATCCATATTATGCTGGTGCACATATACCGGTATACATGTATCTTGACAAAGGATGACTGCACTTAGCGCCGGGTTTTGGGCCCTTTTCGGTCGCTTCTGTTGCGTTTATTTCTTAGCCTAATATCACTTTTGTTAAAAAAAGAGTCTAGTCTATTTCCAACATGAATTAAGATTTTAGAGTGTGATACAATAAGCTCATTCTATGTTTTTCTCCTTACAACTTTCGAAAAAAGAAGAATTTTTGCTTGTCTGCCCTTGATCAAACATTAGATCGATATTAATATGCATGAGAGGTGGAGCTGACATTATCAGAATGGTACTAAAATTAGACTAGCATAAATAACAATGCCATGTATAAAAGTTTATGTGATCACTCTTTCATCATAACCCTATCTATTCTATATGGTACAAGTATATTATTTACTATGGTTTCAACAATTAGACCACGCTCATGTAAGTACAGAAGACTTTAAATCAATGCTTGACAACTTAACGTGTTTGAAAACATTGTCCTCGTTAGCACATTACACGCTACCTTGCACGCCACGTGATAGAAGTTTGTCTTCACAAAGTTACCTTAGGTGAGAAATCACGTGATGAATTATAATATTCAACATGCATCAACCCTTGGTTACAACAGGGAAAGCGAAAGTAAGAAGAAGCAGTTTTTTCTCATTTAAACCATGAGTGCATGTTTGTCTATTAATCTCCTTTTGACATAACTTTAATAATGCAAATATACAACTACTGTTAAACGGAGAACAATAGACAAACATGCGCTGACTATGTACGAAGTCAGTATAAAAGTGGGCGTCCTCATTATCGTATGGAGATTCAAGAAATCGTGATGACCCCCGCCTATGAAAACAAATTCGTACTTGGTAACAACCTACTTTTATTGAACGCAATTACGTAAAGTTGCAGTTTAGATGTTGACCATTTCTGCAATGGAAAGAAAAATTCTTCTTTTAAAAGTTTATTTTCTCGCAAATATCGCGTGTCCTTAAGTGCAGTCATCCTTTTCTGGTATTTCAGAATGCTATTCAGCTCCGACATGTATACATGTATGTGTGTTCTTTTTTTAGAGCAAAACCTTTGGGTGTACCTGGAGGGGGATGCTGTCTGGATTGACACTGGATCTGGAATCAGGATTTTCGTTGTATGATAACACAACAAAGGTAATTGATTAGTTGAAAGATACTGGTTTTCTTAGATTAAAGAGTTGTTAATATCTGAAAAGTTGGCAAGAATGTCATAAATGTTTAAAGATTGCCCTTTTGTATAGAATCAGCTTGCTTTTTCATGTTTATGGCTCACTTCCCTTAATTGTTTTTCAAATATGTAATTAAACTTATGATGTATGCAAGAATATTGAATTTTTATCTGCTATAGAGTTATATGTGGACATACAAATTCTCCCAACTGAAAGGATCATCTGATGATAACAGATCTAAACTGAGGCTGCATTTTCACAGTGCAGAGAATCCGAACAATGTGGAAACTAGGGTAGGATATCTACTGATTGACAGGTTTTGTATGAATTAACATCTATTAATTATTGGTGTCTCACTGATATGGAGCTCATGCTATTCATACATGTTATTCAATTTTTAGACCAATCTGATTAACTTTTGCTGATAAATCTGCTTTAATATATAATATACAGTACACTATGTTCAAAATTTTACAATACATGTAGATTAGTTTCTGTACAATTGTTACATAATATTAATAGAATTAAAATTTAAGAATTCTCTTTAAACTGGTATATTTTTGTAAGTGTCTTGTATTATTGGTATGGATTTTAATACATCTTGTTATAGTTACATTTTTAATGTTGCAGCATACATGAACTGTCATGAGATAAACTGGCATTTACATTTCTTTTGTAGGAAATCCAGTGCTCTGGTCTTCACACTCTACTTTTCTGCATCCATGCTTTTTTGTCTGCGAAACTGGCATCAGTAGATCCCTTGTTTCTAGGGAGCCATTAAAAGTACTGGGTAATACCTTGAAGCATTTGAGAAACCTGAAAACATTGACATTTTGGGCCATGAATTGTGTGCACATTACAGTGAATAAGTCATTTGCTTTTATGATCTTGTGCAGGTTGGTTCTATTGTGGAATCAATATCTTTATACCGTTAATTTTCCTTCGTACCAGTTCATGTATCTCTCTTTTTCAAGCAAACCTGTTATCATGCATGATGTTCTCTGCATGAGTTTGTTTCCTTTTATTTTTGTGGATATTTTTTCTTACAGGTCAAGATATTTTTTAGTACTTGGCAAAGATTATTTTTATTGTGCCATCTTTGACTACCTTAATTGTTTTAGTTTGTATTTTCTATGAGCTGGAAAAAGAGATCTGTTTGATGGTTTTTGTCAATATCCATGTACTTTAATAATGGCCAGTTATTTTTCATGTTTTATATTTACATCTTATATATAATTTTGTGTATGTGTTCAGTTTTATGAGATTAACCTTTTGCTAGCTTAAGAAATAGATCTTTGATATTCATGTATACCAAGAGATTATTGTATTTATTAAATGCATATGAAGAAGCTAAGAGTGAAGGAAAAAAGAAAATGCATAAGTTTGTATGGCAAAGATAAAATCAATTGTTCATCAATTACATGTACGTTTAAAAAGTTAATCAACAAGCGTCAAATTTAAAAAAATTACAAACACAAGAGTATTACTGTAATGTATTCATAGAGAGAGGGGATTTGATCTTGTGATTTGCATAACGAAATCAATGTGTTAATTAACAATGGCCATGGATTTTGTTTCATTTTTCTAGTCCATTACAAATAAGAAATTAATGCACTTACATTTGAAACTAACCAATAAGTTTGACTGCATTGAGCCAATTGTCAGCATTTAAATATTCTATGAATACCCGGTAGATGCCAGTACTTTTTATTTTATTAGTGCATGTTACTAGAGTAATTTAATACATTTACAAGGCATGAACATGTAACTGTATCTATTAAAGAAGAACTGTTTTTGTTTTTTGCCTGCATTTTCATTCCTCAGTTGAGTTCATCCATTCGATTTATTGGTGCTATTTCTATTATGTTTACATATTTGTATGCAGTGGCTGCTATTCATTTATTTTTTAACCCATTATACATGTAGATCTAGCCATGTTCATGGTATATATTGTCTTTTATTCACTGCACAATTAATGAAATGTTAGATAATGTCCCTCAACTATCTCAGAGTTAAATAGACAGACTTGTTTTTCTTGTGTGAGCTTGTTTAAGCATTGTTGTATTAATATGATTACGGTTTGATTCATCGAATTCTCTTGAAACGGATGTTACTTCGGACAAGCTAGTATTTGAAGATTTAGACTGTTATATAAAGGTTGCTGTTGTGTGAATTTCAATTTGTACATGTTGTTACTAAATGATGTCTTACCGCTTTGTTTAGGCCTCCCAGAGCAGTAGAACAAGCTTGTAATTGTTAAGTTTCTGATTGTCTTCCCACCTATTGACATTGTTGCCAGTTATAGGAATATTTATTATTGTTACTGAGGACAACTCTCTCTCTGATCCGCCCTTATCATCTTCAGATATACAGTGTATCATGTACATGTATTAATGCTTTGAACAATCAGTACAATTGAGTTGTGTACATGTAGCTGTCATGTAACTATCAATTCCCTTCAAAGAAATCTACTGCTGTTAGTAAAAAAAAATTGAAAATTTTGCCCCCATTTTATTTTCCACCATTTGCTCTCATTGCTATAGTACCATAATTTGAATTAATTGGACTTATAATGTATTGAAATTGAATGTTATACTCTTTTTGGACACAAC
The DNA here is from genome assembly GCA_020458035.1 of Magallana ariakensis. Taxonomy (NCBI): domain Eukaryota; kingdom Metazoa; phylum Mollusca; class Bivalvia; order Ostreida; family Ostreidae; genus Magallana; species Magallana ariakensis. The sequence continues at coordinate 10,169,598 of CM035818.1, forward strand.
AGACAAAATGTTGGCGTGAATTTACAACATTGTGAAATCTTTCACATGTTTATGTATGATAGAGAGAAACAGCCTTGTAAGTAGTATGCAGAATGTATGTACATGTATGTTTTAATTCAGCGGTGCACTAGCAGCAGTTGTATACATTTTAAGTGATTATTTGATCAGTTGATTACAAGCAGTTGTATCATCTTTTATCTAACTTTGTTTATTTATTTTAGTTAAATAAAAATATGAAATGTTGAGCATTTTCATTTTATTATTATGTGCACACATGCAGTCACGAGAAAAACTCCTGAAACCATGCAAAGAATATCACGAAATGTAAGATACTTTTTTTATTTGATATTAAGCTAGCAAGAATGTTTCAATCAAGATAGGTATTTAGTACCTACATTTATTTTCTTGCATTTATTATGCAATATTTCCTCCCTGCTGAAGACTACATGTACATGCAGCTGATGATGAATGCATAAAAGTTGCAAATGTGAAACTTTTTCTGAGAAAAATTATACCCCTCCCTCAGTCACCATGGTTACATCATACCAATGTCATTTTGCTTCGTTTGTTTTTAGAAGTTTATTTGTCTATTTGATAATATTAATGGCATGCATTGAGTTAATATTTGAATAGTGATATTAACCTTACGCGCAATCCGGAAAAAAAATTTCCGACCGTCTGTCATATGGTTCCGGGTTCCGGGTAACGTGTAAACAATAGTGGAAACAATGATATGATGACATATTTATAAAAAGAACATGATCTACATGTTTAAGGATGTGTCGTACACTGTTTGTCAGTTGTTAATTGCTCTTCATTTGGTAAGTAGGGGTGTTGTGACGTCCCGTCTGTTGTTTAATTTAAGATGCTTACGTTTTAGGCCTACGTTATCATTGTACAAGGCCTTAAACCACATGTACCAATTGTGTACTGTACTGTATATCCTGATAACATAAGTATCTTACTTTGCGGCTTTGCATACATTTATAAAAGAAAGAACATTTTGATTGATAATATGTTAATGTTTCTTATGCAGCTCTTAATAGGTCTTTAAAAACTAAAACTTAAAAGAGATAGAAAACTGTAAATATTTCCTGTAATGAAATTTTTCCTGTTGAAGAATTAATTATATAGGCATCATTATTTTCTTTATGATATATCGATCCCTATTTTTACAATCATTTGTACTATACACAGAAATTCTTCAGAATCATTTGTTAACACATGCCAATTTTACTGTAATTGTGTTAAAAATGCCAATAAAATATTTATATTTGACAATGGATTTTCATGGTACACAAAAGACATGCATTCATTCACTCTTATATACTCACAGGTATTGGTGTATTAAAGCAGCTGTGGTATATTTTGTGTAGCATATAGTATAGTCTGAAATATAATCTGAGGTTTTCCTGGCATTTTTAACAATTTTGATATTTTACTTACCAGGAAAACATCAGAACCGGTGCCATTACAAAAACTGGAAATTTGCCACCTCCAACTAGAGGCAGCATTCTCGGCTTGATTTTAAATATTTACGAGTTGATCGAATCAATTATGTTTCACTCACAACTAGTTAATAAAACAATGATTTTACTGCACACTATATTATATAAATATCACATATTGGGTGTAGTCAATCAGTAACAATTAAACCTAATTAGTGTTTTGCTTTCCTGAGGACTATCAAGTGACATATTCAGTCACAAATATCAGTGATCTACGCAAAGCCATGTACAAGATGCCTTACATCTGGTCCAATTTAACTCATTTAAACTCTTCAAAATTATCAAATTCTCACCTTTCAAATACTCTTTACAAATCTTTGCTTCACCCATGTTACTTACAATGTTTTGTTGCTATTTAATTTTAAACACTTTCTCCCTTTCCTCTGCAGAGATTTGAGCAAATTTTTACGCAGCCATTTTGTTCGAATTTCCAGTTTTCGTAATGGTGCTGACGTTTTTTCTGGCATGTAAAATATCAAAATCGTTAAAAAAGCCAGGAAAATGTCATATTAACCGGACTAATGGTATATAACATGATAACTCCTGCACGGATATATGTACAGTACCGATCAGACCCAACCCAACAGAAAGTAAACCCCAACTAAACCCTATGGGTTTACTTTCTGTGTTTACTCTGGGTTTATTCCGGATTTTACTTAAGAGTGGACCCAGAGTAAACCCAGAGTAAACCCAAAGTAAACTCAGAGTGGACACAGAGAGTACCAGGTAAACCTGGTTAGAAGTATTCCCCTGAAAGCAGACACTAACTGTGTATTTGGAATATACAAGGGTCAGGAATTAAAGGCAGTAGGATGGTAAGATAAAAGACGGGTCTGCATCACACTTAATTTAGTTCGTACAGTTGACCTCAAAAGCAATTTCCAAGTAAACCCAAAGTAAACCCCGAGTGGACCTAAATTTTCAAAAAGCAAACCCAGAGTAAACCCCAGGTAAACCCGGGGTGTAAGGTTGGGTCTGGTCGGTACTGTATATACTTAGTTCGAAATATCTGGCGTTTTCCTGACTTTTTTTTATGATTTTGACATTTTTCTTGCCTGAGTCCTATAGGCCTGGCAGGTAAAATGCCAGTTCTAGCAAATAAAATTTCAAAATCACTAATATATATATGCTGTAATAATGACACTTTAGATTAATTAAGACTATAAGTCTATAAGTGTTTGTGATTCTTGAAGTAGAGGTCGATATCTTATAGTAACAGTTATGTATATACTATTATAATATTGAACATTTAATTATATAACATATATAATAGTTATATATCATAAATTATATGTTAATTCTTTCTTCAGTCGTAATTAAAGAATAAACACAATGTCTGGAGCTCAGGAAATAGAGGTTGACAGGGATACAGGGAATCCGTCCAAGGCGTGGGAGAGGATCCGAGTCCACCAGAGATACTACCAGTGTGATCCCTTCCCACCGAGTACCCCCATATCTGAGGACAAAATCCGCTTTGTCTGTATCTCTGACACCCATGGGAAGATTGAGGGGTCCAAACTACACATGCCCCCAGGGGATGTACTGTTGCATGCTGGGGACTTTACTCAAAAAGGACATATGAAAGAAATAGAGAAATTTAATTCATATTTAGGTAAATGAAGACACGTTTTACAAAAAGTACCGGTAGAGTGTTAAAATAAATTCATTTTGATCAACCAATCGATCAAATCTTTTTTGTTTCGTTAGAGATGAAATGGAAAGGATTAATTGAACTAGCTGAGACTGTTTTCTATTAAGGGCTTGGGAAAGATAAACAATTTTTAGATTCAATCATTTATTTCTATCAATCATTTTATTTTGTTTACAACTAGTCTATTTGCTTATAATTTTGTGTTAGTAAATGAATGTTTTTATTTACAGTTATGTTTTGCACAAATAAAAATGAGATGTACGTTTCTTTCAGATAGTGTGATAGAGCAATATGACTCAATTTACAAAATAGAAACTAAGATTTGATATTTATATATATGTATACTTTATAGTACATACATTTTATTACTTTTTTACTTTCAACAGGTGCTCTGCCTTATAAAGTAAAAGTAGTCATAGCTGGAAACCACGATTTGACCTTTGATGACAACATCACTGAAGCATCCCTCAGAACTTTTGGTGTTCAGAAATCTACCGTTGAGTCTTACTTGAGTGAAAGGGGACTTAAATCTGTGAAGCAAATGTTGACAAGTGCCATTTACCTTGAAGATTCACTGGTCACAGTCTGTGGAATCAATATCTATGGTGCTCCATGGTATGTCCTAAACACACAATGCAATTTTTGAAACATATTCTCTCAGTCTGTTTAGAAGGAGCAGCTAGGTGAAAAATTGTATAATTCTCATTCTATCAGACATATAAATGTTATACATGTTTAATTGTTCATTGTTACTGGTTGTGACATTAATTAAGGTATTTTTCATTTGTTTTGGAAATTACATAGAGCTCATTTCAAAGTATTTTTGAATTGTTTACTTCGGAGAGTCAATGTTTACATCAGCCGCTAGTCAGAATCGACAGTATTTTGAAACAAGCTCTATATACAATCAGCAAAGCTATATGAAAAGTTAGTGTTGCCATTAAAATATTATATAACAGTTTGCATGTCAATTTTAAGATGTACTCCTCTGTAATGATAGCTGGTAGATTGGTCTAATGGTGATTTGGAATGAATTAAAGTTATATCAAAAAGAGGAAATTTGAAACATTTGATTCAGAAATTCAATAGGATTAAATTAAGACCCTATTACTAAATGTAGAGCAAGAAAGAATTAACAGCAATTGATTGCAATTACAAATTAGTCCTGTCTGTCTCCTCTCTGTTGATCTGTCTTTCTGTATGTATTGCCTCTTTTGATCCCTCTCTCATGTACATGTATATAATACTGTACAATCATTACAGGCAGCCAGTGTTTTGTGACTGGGGCTTCAACCTCAAGAGAGGGGAGGACATTTTAAAGAAATGGCAGACAATACCTACTGATATTGACATTCTTATGACTCATGGTCCTCCAGTTGGTAAGGGCCTGCTTTTGATTGTGCATGATTATATATGCTCAGCTCCTCGGAGATTTTAAATCATGGGTACTTTGGTTTGGGTGGTCGACATTTGTGTAGAATTTTGACCGTCTTCCTCCTGTTGGTAGTTTAAGAACTTTGACTTAATTACCTTAAGTTTGAAGGTTTAAAATTGCATGAGCCATCCAAAAAAATGCTTGTTTTGCTGATTGTATAAAATTCCATTTAGAATGCATTCATATATGCATGACTACTGGTGGTTAGATTAATGATTGTATAAAATTCCCTTTAGAATGCATTCATGTATTGGTGTTCAGATTAATGTTTAATAAGATAATATGGTAAGTGAAATTTCAAGCAAAATACATGTAAAAGGTATATGTAATGAAAAATTTATGATAATTTCAAAATTTTGTCAGTGGTAGCATCTTAATTCTCATTGTCATTTAGAGAATTGACTTTGGAATCTTAGGACCCTCTTCATGAAAGTACATGTACATGAATGTATGCTTGTTATGGTCATTAGATTGTGTATGTTAGATACATATTACAATTACAAAAACCTGAACTTGCAGGTCACCCAAGCACTTCAGGCGGATGGCTTTGCAATTGCGTAGAGGAAAGGAACTGAAAAATGTTTGGGACAAAATACCAAATGAGACTGATATTTTAATATCTCACTCCCCTCCGTGTGGTAAGATAGTACCGGTACATGAACCAGGAGCTTGCACTTAGTTGTATAATGTGTATGTTAAGTCTTGCATTCTTATGAGAAAAATTTGTACATGTGTATTATGAGTTTCTTCAAGTGGGATTACCTAGGTCAAGTCATATTCAAAAGTAATATTTTGAGAGTTTTCCAATAAGTATGATTCTGTGAAGTATTAGTACTCGCGAGCATTCTGTTTAAAATCTCAAGGTCATTTTGATCATATTAGATGTGATGATTCACAGAGTATCACTCACAGGATTTGTATGGCAGGGTTATAAATCTTAATTATGTCACCTTTTTGATCTTGACAATGTCCTTGAAACTGTCTTGTTCAAATTCATGGATTGTTGCAAGCCTTTATAAAGAGGGCGAGTTCGATCATTAACTAGAGTTAAACCACGTTACCAGGTAGTAAGGAAAACTTATGGTGCGCATGTCTGTGTTCGAACGCACATTGGTCGATGTCTGGTTAAAAAAAATGAGAAAGATGTTAATTGCTACACATAATTTTGTTGCTCATGAAAAAGGAAGGATAATACATTGTAAACACATTAAATTATATCTATGCGCGCTAAAATTTAACAGATTGCATGGTGTGCTGATTAAAAAAAGCAAAATTTGGAAGTTTCTCTTTCTGCCGCCAGGATCTTCAAACTACCTGACCATAGTCGGACTATAGAGTCTCTCCGTTGGTTGGACATGGTTTCATTTTAGTCGGACTAAAGTGAGTTTGATCTCATTTTAGTCGAACTACGGCAACCATAGTTTGTGATCGAGCTCGTTCGGAGTTACAGTATCTGGTCTACACAGACCATAAAGCCTGAAGACGAAGTTTTTACAAACCTTGCAAAAATTTCTCACATGCAAATTAAAGTTGGTTTACATTAACTCAGGGTTTATAATGCTAGCTTAAGGACTGTTTTGTAACAGTTTGTAATTTGTGTTTACTTTGATGTTATTTAAGGTCATGGTGATCTGACTGGAGGAAACAACAACGTTGGCTGTGTGGAGCTCCTAAATACTGTACAGAAACGCATCAAACCAAAATTTCATGTGTTTGGACACATTCATGAAGGTATTAACTCCAGGTCCTCACAGTATATCTTCTTGTAAACAACCAGACTTTTGTGATTCCGCAAATTTATTCCAATATATAATATATGTGTCGTTCCTACAAATACATGATATAAATCAGAATTACTAAACTGCAATTATACATGTCGTAATATAACATTTCATATATATGCACGTAAATTTAGGTAAGTATAAAATTATCCATTAAAATATTTTCGTAATAAACAAGAATTAAATAGATGTGAACATTAAGATATAATTCTTTCCTTCTACTTAATTCATGCAAGTATTATGTACCATACTACTGAAGTTATCAAATTAATATGGACATAGTTTACAGTAATTATCAAATATAATAGCGTAGTACAAATTATTATATATACATACCCTAAATAAGGGTGGAACAGAGCGTACAGAAACTCCTGATAGGAATCTATAGGTAGGCTACATACACCTGTTAATAAATATCGTAATTGTACTACCAAAATAAAATATTTTAAAAATCCAAAATAAAATGCAATATTCACGTGCATACTCTTATACTAGTATCATCTAAATAATCACTTATATAAAGTGTATGGTTTATATTTATCCTATATAATCTTGTTTATGTTATTCTATAAATCTGACAAACTGACCAAACCGGTTTATGTTCTGTGATACAATTATAAATAACTATAATTTCTTCTAAATGCATTCATAAATTATTCATATATAAAGGTGAAAGCTATTGTAACAACTAATCATGTTATTTATACATATAGACATAAAATTTCAACTTTTATTCTTACTTACATTTAAATGATGTGTCCCGGTCGAGGGCAATTTTCAAATGGCTGTATAAGTTAGCGACCGGAAGTTTTAGAACAAAGAAAATCTTATATGACCAAAAAACTCTTAAAAATAATTTATATATATCAAAGAAAAATATAAGTAACCAGAGTTTTATCCAAATAAACAACAATCTAAATTTGTTTAGCGTGAAAAATATCGAATTAATATTCGTTTGAAAACATCGATTGACTAATGGACTATCTTTAAAATACTAATAATAAACAGAGCGACACATAGACTAGTGGTTAAGTCACCCGATTCACACTCGATAGGTCCGCGGTTCGACACCCCGTCACGGCAGTGACTTTTTATCTTAATATTTTTATATTATTTTACATTGAAAATTGATGCAAAAATATATTTAAAACACATATGTTACATATTCCCCCTGTTTAACATTGCTTTACACTGCAATGAATAAATTGATACATATATCAATGAATTTTAAACAGTCATTTTACCACTATTTAAACTTTACATAAAACAAATCAAGCTATTGTTTATAATTAGCCCAGGCTTGACTGAGGGTCGAAGCCAAAGAATGTCCTAGGGTAACACCGAGATTTGTGACAGCATCACTTAGCTGCTTAAAATCGCGCACATTTTCGTTTATTTTTTGAGTTCTGATGGCGGAAGATGGTAAGTGATGAAGATTGGAGTGTTTCCCAGCAGTGCTGCGCGTTGTACGTCTTGGTTGTACAATAGGTTTTACCGATGTATCTTGTGAAGACAATATGGTCTCTTCACCATCATCATCACTTTCTGGATCACAATTTTGCACATTTCTTAGAATAAACACGCGGTTTTCACTCTCAGAATCGGAATCAGAAATAGTTGAATCACTGTCATCTTCTGATACCACAATTTCACCCGTGTCTAGGATTTCTCTTCGTGTGACGTTTCTTGTAGGTCCAGAACCATCAGCAAGTTGAATGGTGTACACATTATCACCTGGAGCAGCAATAACTCGATATGGTGTTGAATCCCACGTATCTTGAATTTTGCTTCTACCGATTACTCTCTTTCTAAGTAAAATACGTGATCCAATGGCAATTTCACTCTGCTTTGTAGAACGATTGTAGTGTTTGTTTCTCCGTTTCGCATTTTCTTCCAAATTCTTCTTTGCTTGTTCCATAACGTGACTCATACGTTGTTTATGTTTTTCGATGTACTCGTCCATCGTTCCTGAAGGATTGTCGTCACTAAGGCCAAGGAAATGATCAATCGGTAGTGTTGGCTCTCTACAAAACATTAAGAAATATGGTGTGTAACCCGTTGATGAGTGGATTGTAGAATTGTAAACATAGACAAGTTCTGGTAAATATTCAGGCCATTTTCGTTTCTGTTCTGCTGTTAAAGTTCGGAGTAAATTGTGCATTGTTCTGTTGTACCGCTCAACTTGACCATTTCCTTCTGGGTGGTACGGTGTTGTTCGGCTTTTCGAAATGTTATAAATTTTACAAAGTTCTTGAATTATGGCACTTTCGAAATTTCTGCCCTGATCACTATGGATTCTTCTGGGGATTCCATAACGGAAAAACCATTCTTTGGTCAAAACTTTCGCTACCGTTGTTGCCTTTTGATCTCTTGTTGGAACAGCCTGTGTAAATTTCGAAAAGATATCCGTCATGACGAGAACATTCTCTCTACCATCTGATGCTGGTTCAAGTAGGGTAAAGTCAATGGCTAATATATCTAATGGTTTGAACGCAAGCAGATTTCCAATTGGAGGTTTCACAGAAGGAAGTGGTGCTTTAGAGATCAAACATCTTTCACATTTCTTACAAAACTCTTCAACGTCATTTTTCATGTTCACCCAGTAACATCTTTTCTGAACAAGAGAGAAAGTTCTCTCTACACCTTGATGTCCAGCGTGACTGTGTAAGGATTCTAAAACATGTTGCTTTAATGAAGTTGGAAGAAGTACTTGTCGACATGGCCCAGTTTCTCCATCTGTATATCTGTATATCACGTCCTCTTCAATCTTCAATTTGTTCATATGTTTCAATAACTTTCTAACATTTTTGCTTTCTTTCTTCAAGTCTTCTGAAGTAGGTTTTACATCGCTTTTTATCCAGTAGAGAACACGACTTAGTAAAGGGTCAGATGCTTGTAGAGATGCTATTTCTGTGTGTTCGTATTCTGGTAACGTATTGGTTGCGTTTACAGTCTCTGTATGCATAAAACGAACATGTGCATGAGATATTTCAGTATCTTCCCTGCGAATATCCATTAAAGTTGAGCCTTTCGCTATCGTCTGAAGTACAGACTCAGAGTTGCATGTAACAGTTCTTATTTTGGGTACTGGTTTACGGCTTAATGCATCAGCATTGCGGTTAACTTTTCCTGAGCGGAACTTGACCTCAAAATCGAACTGAGCAAGTTGGCTAGCCCATCGTGTTTCTGTGGCTCCTAATTTCGCAGTTTGAAGATAACTGAGCGGATTATTATCCGTGTAAACGACAAATTTCGCACCAAGTAAATAGTCTCTAAATTTCTCAGTCACGGCCCACTTTAGAGCTAGAAGTTCCAATTTCATCGAACTATAGTTTTCCATGTTTCGTTCTGTGGGTCGCAAAGTTCTCGATGCATACGCAATGACAACGTGACCGTTTTGCTGTTCTTGTGACAAAACGGCGCCTAATCCGTCAAAACTGGCGTCTGTCTCTAATATAAATGTTTTCTTAAAATCTGGATAACCTAGAATTGGTGACGAGATAAGTTTTTCTTTTAGTTCATTAAAAGAAGAATCGCATTCAGTTGTCCATGACTCTTGGAATGGTTTTGTTATCTTTTTTCGTCCATTTTTGTTGTTATGGGTTAGACCGTGCAATGGTTTAGCGATTTTCGAGAAGTCCTTCACAAAACGTCTATAATAGCCTGCTAGACCAAGAAACGATCTGAGTTCCTTTTCTGTGGTTGGTGTTGGCCAGGATTTGATTGCTTCTGTTTTCTCAGGATCTGTGGAAATCCCTTTCTCGGAAACCACGTGTCCAAGGTATTTAACTGATGTATTAAAGAAACTGCATTTAGTTGGTTTCATTTTCAATCCATGGGATTTGAGTTTTGTAAAGACAATATCTAAACGACGTAAATGTTCATCGACTGTGTTTGAAAAGACGAGAATGTCATCTAAATAGAGAAGTAAGATTTCGAAATTTTCTTCTGAGAAACAAGCTTCCATGAGCCTTTGAAAAGTGGCAGGACTGTTGCACAATCCAAACGGCATTCTTAAGTATTCATAAAGGCCACCCGTACCGACACGAAAAGCAGTTTTCTCTATCGACTCTTCATCCATAGCCACTTGATGGTATCCCTGTGCAAGGTCAATCGAACTGAAATATTTTGCTCCGTGTAGGACATCTAGCGTTTCGTCGATTCTTGGGAGAGGATAGGCGTCTTTAATGGTCTTCTTATTCAGTTCTCTGTAGTCCACGCAAAGACGAAGGCTTTTATCTTTCTTTCTTACTATAACTACAGCTGACGCAAATGGACTGTTGCTTTTTCGTATTACACCACTGTCTAAAAGTTTCTTGATATGTTGTCTAACTTCATCGATTTGATGTGGTGGTATTCGACGATGTGGAAGTCTGACTGGTACATCATCTTTGAGTTTGATGGCATGTTTCACTGCTTCGGTGTAACCAAGATCATTGTCATCTTTGCTAAAGGTTTCGCGATGCTTTTGTAATAGATTATCGAATTGTTCTTGTTGACCTTCAGTGAGGATTACATCTCCCATCTTTATTTTCAAATCATCGTTGTAATCGTCTGAGGTTGGGATACATGATGGTTTGGTACTTATCTTACGTATTACAACTTCTGTTTCTTTCACATCAATGTCATATTCGTCGTTGGTAGATCGAATGACATCTACTTTGTGAAGGGTCCCAATTCTGCTCTTAGGTTTCAACCACGTGTCTTCATCTCCAATATTTAGTACTCTTACTGGTATTTTTCCACAGTCTACGGTTCCTAAAGTATCAATAACCATTATGTTTCTCGGAAGTGATCCAAACGTTCCGGATATGGCTTGGACAGCTGCCGTATACGGTTCATTCTTCTTGTTTTGTTTTGTCGATCCGATGACCACTTTCATGGATTTGGCCGGTATGCAGATATCGGATCATCCTGCAACTTTCACAAAACGTATTTTACAATCATCCGTAGATAGGTCGAAAGCAGTTGATGTTATTTTCCAAGGGTCTTTTTCTGATTCATTTTCAAATTTGAATGTCCCATCTTTAATAAGATTGTGAACTTGCTTTAAAATGTTGCAACCAATGATTCCATCTGTTGTTTCTTCATCATTGACTTTAGATACAAGAAATCCAACATTCTGTAATACACACCCACCAATATCAACGTCTACTTCTACAAAACCAAGGTAAGGTATTTGCAAATTATTAGCAGCTACAAGTTTCAGAAAAGGACGGGTGTCACTAAGTTCTAAGTTGGACAGGTAAGTATTGTAAAATTTGGATGTTATAGTAGACACTTCAGACCCTGTGTCTAATAGACACAAAAAGTTACTTCCATTTATTTTTACATGCGTTGCAGGACATTTTTCTTTAAGATTATTTAACGATAGGTTGGAGTCTTCTTGGCGTCCCTCACAAGTTAGACTCGTCACTGAGAGGGTTGAGCTTTTGGGTTGTCCAGAGAAACTTTCTTTGATGTTGCCGATAGTTTTGGGCATTCTGGTTTCTTGTGACCCTCTTCGTGACAGTGATAACATGTGATGGTATTGGATCTGCCTAAACCACGTCCATATCCTCGTCCTCTACTTCTACCTCTGAAGGGATGAATGCCACGCCCTCTGTAATGAAACTGTTGCCGGGGTACATTTTGTGTGAGGAAGTCAATTTGTTTCTGCTGTTTTTCAAGAAGCTCTTGCTGTTTCTTAATCATCTCCAGAATATCCTCGCTTTGAGTTTCTGCCGTTGTTTCTTCAATTGAAACTTTATTGATTGAAGCAGCGTTTTTCGATGAATTTGGCTGTCGATCATCGACCCATAATAACACACGTCCGCGAAATTCTATAAAAGGCATTGATGGATTTTCCATCGAAAACTTTCGTAGTTCCCTCTTGAGTTGATAATCTCTTACACCATCAATAAATTTTTCTGTCAGAATTTTCTCATTGTTTGAATTGTCACCCCCTTCTTTCTTACTAATAATGTGCATAAGTTTCATTAACGATAGGGAATATGATTCTAAACTTTCATTCTCTGTTTGCTCTCTTTCGTAAAATTTGTGTCTGAGTTGGGCTAAATTGTCTTGAATTTTAAATGTTTCTTCTACTATTTTCAATATGTCATCCGCTGATTTTTTCATATCGGATGGACGCATTCGGATTTCCGATTTAGCATTTCCGGTGAGGTGGTCCAATACAAACTCAATTCTTTCATCATTTGTTGGAATATTTACAATATGATCCCTCATGTCTGTTACCCAATCTTCGACATCTGGATCGGAGTCTTTAACGGGTCTTCCAGCTAATTTAGGGAGTTTTCGTTCGGACTTTATGTAAACTGGCGGTATTGACTTGGATGTAGCAGCTTGCCTCGCTTCAACATGAAGAAGTTTTATCCGCAGTTGTTCTATTTCTTCTTTCAGCTTTTCCTCCATGTTTATGGCGTATGTTTATTTCTTTATTATACAATATATATTTAAAAATGTTCAATAGTTAATAAATATGTACAATCATTCAATTGCAAAATCTGTAGGCTCTCTTGTCCACGACACCATTGGGGAAATCATCAGGCATCTGGCGATCCCACTTCTGACACCATTGTAAACAACCAGACTTTTGTGATTCCGCAAATTTATTCCAATATATAATATATGTGTCGTTCCTACAAATACATGATATAAATCAGAATTACTAAACTGCAATTATACATGTCGTAATATAACATTTCATATATATGCACGTAAATTTAGGTAAGTATAAAATTATCCATTAAAATATTTTCGTAATAAACAAGAATTAAATAGATGTGAACATTAAGATATAATTCTTTCCTTCTACTTAATTCATGCAAGTATTATGTACCATACTACTGAAGTTATCAAATTAATATGGACATAGTTTACAGTAATTATCAAATATAATAGCGTAGTACAAATTATTATATATACATACCCTAAATAAGGGTGGAACAGAGCGTACAGAAACTCCTGATAGGAATCTATAGGTAGGCTACATACACCTGTTAATAAATATCGTAATTGTACTACCAAAATAAAATATTTTAAAAATCCAAAATAAAATGCAATATTCACGTGCATACTCTTATACTAGTATCATCTAAATAATCACTTATATAAAGTGTATGGTTTATATTTATCCTATATAATCTTGTTTATGTTATTCTATAAATCTGACAAACTGACCAAACCGGTTTATGTTCTGTGATACAATTATAAATAACTATAATTTCTTCTAAATGCATTCATAAATTATTCATATATAAAGGTGAAAGCTATTGTAACAACTAATCATGTTATTTATACATATAGACATAAAATTTCAACTTTTATTCTTACTTACATTTAAATGATGTGTCCCGGTCGAGGGCAATTTTCAAATGGCTGTATAAGTTAGCGACCGGAAGTTTTAGAACAAAGAAAATCTTATATGACCAAAAAACTCTTAAAAATAATTTATATATATCAAAGAAAAATATAAGTAACCAGAGTTTTATCCAAATAAACAACAATCTAAATTTGTTTAGCGTGAAAAATATCGAATTAATATTCGTTTGAAAACATCGATTGACTAATGGACTATCTTTAAAATACTAATAATAAACAGAGCGACACATAGACTAGTGGTTAAGTCACCCGATTCACACTCGATAGGTCCGCGGTTCGACACCCCGTCACGGCAGTGACTTTTTATCTTAATATTTTTATATTATTTTACATTGAAAATTGATGCAAAAATATATTTAAAACACATATGTTACATTCTTACTCTGGTGAAATTCATAGTACCAGAGTTAATCTGACAAAATGAAAACTTAAGGTCTGCATTTGATCATCAAAAGAGATCAAGAGCTAATTTTTAAATTAATATCATTTCCTTCATGTAGCAGACATGTACTCATTATTTGCTGATCTTTAAGGAGGAGAGAAAACTTTCAATGGAATATTATCTAAAACCACAATTATTGACTTATTGTTTATAAATCTCATGAAGTTCTCCTCCTTCCATGCCTGTTAACCTTTCATAGCTGCTATGTAGGAGAATCTCCCACATACCAACTTAATTATAAGAGAGGGATTTTAAACAGTCATTTTCTTGCTTAAGAACAAGTTTTTTTTCAATATTTTGTCTAATTTGCATTCATTCTAAACTGAATTATTTCTATGACTGCCAATATGCAAGGATACCTTGTTGTGCTGCCTTTCAAACATCATTTTTTTTTTTGGCTCTTTAGGATATGGTGTGACTTCTGATGGGTATACAACCTTCATCAATGCCTCAACATGCACCAGGAGGTATCTCCCAACCAACGCTCCGATTGTGTTTGACTTTATCATTCCGGAGGGACATACCAAAGAAGAACTCTTGCATATGGAAGGACATTCCTGATAGATAATAGAGCTTAAAATTAAAGGACTCTCTATGGCAATTATTTAAGTACAACATTCATCAAAACATTAGCATGCATGTCAAGAAAGGAAGGGCAGATTTGCCTACATGGCTGTGTATACATTGATTATGCCTCCTTGATTGATTGATGAATTCATTTTTCACTTTTCATAGGAGAATATAATCTGAGATGTATTTGAATGTACCAGTACTAATATGTTAATTGAGTTACTATAAAATGAGAGAGAGAGAGAGAGAGAGAGAGAGAGAGAGAGAGAGAGTTTTATTTAATATAAAGTCATAATTATGAGCAAATTATTTAATTCTTTGTTCTTAATTTGAGAAAACACCCTGTCTGGACTTTTAATATGTAAATTATATAATAAATTATTTTTTCTCCTTCTTTCTCCTTATCTTATTCAACTTTGAAACAATGGGTCTGCCAATTAGCAGACCAATTAA
The DNA here is from genome assembly GCA_020458035.1 of Magallana ariakensis. Lineage (NCBI taxonomy): Eukaryota > Metazoa > Mollusca > Bivalvia > Ostreida > Ostreidae > Magallana > Magallana ariakensis. The sequence goes on from CM035818.1 coordinate 10,184,821, forward strand.
ATGTTGTCCAATCAATACTGATATCTTAAGAACCCTTTGCTGGACAGAAAGCAAAATTGGTATCCCAAAAGGAGTGCATGGATGATTCCTATTCCTCTTGAGATCCCAAGGTCAAGGGTGGAACATTGTCATTGCATGGACACTCCCAGGCTGTATTCTCTTCTACGAAGTGGACAGGCATACCCTAGTCCCTACATCCACTACATGGATTTAGGCTATGCCTGTCCACTTCTCAAAAGAGAATACAGGTTTATCATAATAATAGATCAAGTTCAATTTTGGGTACGATCGAGCGTTTTCCGACAGAGTTATGTCCCTGAAATGCTTGGTATACAGGTTTACCATAACAATATCTAGGTCAAGTTCGATTTTGGGTGATTTTTTTCACAAACAAAAAATAATGTATACTAAGTAAGTCTTTTATTTCAATATGTGTGGAAAAAATCAAACAAATTATCTATAAATGCTGCTAATGCAAGATTGATTTCATCAATATGAGCATAATAACAAATACAAAATGTATAATGTACAATTACACAGTAAACAGGAGATGTTACCCTTAATCTTAATAACACACCATAACTGGAAAATATACAAAAAATATATCAATATTATGTCACCAATAAAAAACGTAACAAAATTGAGCCTTGTAAAAACTTTTGTGTCTATCATTAAATGTGCAGGATACAGTGTACTAATATAAAACATCACACGTGGTGTATCACAGCAAAGGTGGGCTATAAGTTAATATTTAGGGTTTTATAATGATTAAAACCACATTGAATGTACATGTTCAACAATCAAACATAATATAACAAGTAACTATAATTATGACAACCAAAATGTTAGAAGATTTGAGAATGCATTCATATAAAAGTCACAATTATTCATAGTCAATAAAAATACCTCATATTTGACCATGTTGAGTGTTATCAAAGGAAAGGCAAAAAAAACATTGACAGAAAAAATACAGGGTATAATAATATTGCATAAATATATATGATTATGAAAAGCACCGGTTAATTATCTTTCCACATATTCATCACAAATGATTCATGTGTGGATCAAGCAAGGGGGTTAAATTTAAATTTATTAAATTCACAGAGTAAAACTACCAAAATTAATGAGCCTTGGATCCCTCCCCCCTCGACAAACAAAATTATCACCCAGTGCACACCCCGTCTGTAGACTTGAAAAATCCTAAATCTGCATGTGCATATGGATGATAAAAGAAATGGCAGCATCATTATAGACTTAAAAAAAAAAATTCTAAAATTGCTTAAATCATGTTATATTTAATTGTGTCGTTAATGTCTTCATATGATATACTGTATCTCTGCTAGCTTAGGCCTGATCAACCAAATGCTACAATCAATCGATCTCTGCTACTAGCTTAAAAACACTTCAAGACTAATATAATTAGGTTATTGAATCATATCTTAATTGACAAGCTTGAATTATTATATATGCACTGCAACTACATGTGTCATTAGAGCTGAATATGCAACAAGCAGGCAACACAATATACGGACCTTATGTTAGGTATTGGTTTAATGAAGATAACCAATACCTAACAATGAGGTCCATATATATGCATACAAAATCACTGTTACATAATCAAAAGTCAGTACGGTATCTGCTTTATCAAATCATGATTATGTGGAATTTTACTATGACCTTTAATTGTTTTTAGGTTTGTTCTTTTTATTTTTAAAATTTGATATTTTCACTAGATTATTTTGGTAACAATATGTTTTAAATCTGATTTTATCTATCGGCCATCATGATGATTTCATTATAAATTAATATTTGTGGGAATCATTCTTTGTGGATTCATGTGAAAATCCCTGTTTCAATAATATGCATTGTATTACGTAAATTTCAGGGGCCAATGATCCAGCATATGTGATATTGCATTTTGGTAAACAATTAATTTGGTTACCGGGTATATAAGGCCACCTTTTAAATTTAAACAAGCATAAAATTATTTCAACAGTAATTCACAAAAAAGGTTTTCATGTCATAACATTGTAATCTGACAAAATCATTACATGAATAGCATCCATCACATTTTAAGGCACACACGTGATAAATGGACTAACTAATGGATCTCTACATGACCACACAGACCTTGGACTTTTTCTCCTTCTCCTCGTGTGATATTCTAGCTTCAAACATGTCTTCTTGTCTCTTTAGTCTTTCCTCCAATATCTGTATCTTTTTCTGGTGTTTCTGAATTAAGCAACACATGAATAATATTTTTCTTAAAATATGATTACCCTGGTATAATGCGCAGTTTGATTTTAAACAATTATTTTCTTTTTATTTTAATAGATATAAATATGATATAGATTAGTATATACTGTAGTAAAAATTACAATGAAATTGTATTGAACTCAACTTACTCCAAGTTCTAAAGTTTCACTATGATTTTATTGATGATTATAAATTATCATGCATGAAATTCCTATTTGGGTATTTCAAAGAGGAAAAATGAAAAGCATATTCAATAGATAATCAAGATTGAAGATAATTTAATTCCATCACAACTGAGTAACATGATTATGAAAGATATATGTCCGCACAGGTATTGCCTGTACATACATGTACTACAGCAAAATAATAAAAACTTTTTGGTAGAAATTAATTGACTTACGCGCAGGTTACCCCTTACATACAGGCATTTTTATTTAATCTGAGCAAGATTAGGAAATGAGAAATAATCTATGGTCTAAAACTGATTATAAAAAGATCCACTATGACCCTCATATTGGCTTGGTTCAAGGTCACTGCATGCCATTAACCAGAAAGCTCTGTTTAAGTAAAGTATTATCCAAATAGGGCTTAGTGGTGAGTAAATATATGTATGCTCTTTCAGGATTTTTGTGTAATCTGTATGACCTTGACACTTGACATACAAACATCATTCAAGGTGACTGAATACCTTTGATCATAGGCACCATGTGGGTGAAGTATGAGCCAGATTGAAGCAAAGGGAGAGAAGATATGCTCCGGCCAAGGACTTTTCATATAATTCTGCTATGACCTTCACATTTGACCTTGAAAATTGGTTCTCAAAGTCACTACACAACCTTTACTCATAAGCTCAGTTAAAATGAAGTATGAGCCAAATAAGGCTTAGTGGAAAGTATATATGCACTAAAAAAAAGATTTTTGCGTGGTTCAATATGGCCTTGACCCTTGACCTACAAACTTCATTCAAGCAAGGAGGAGAGAAGATATGCCCCAGACAAGGATTTTATATATAATTCTGCTATGACCTTAACCTTAGACCTAGAAACATGGTTCAAAGTCACTGCACAACCTTTACCCAAAGGCACTCTGCGGGTGAAGTATGAACCAGATTGGGCCAAGGGGAGAGAAGATATGCTCCGGACAAGCAATCTTGGACGGACAGACTGATCACTATATATAGTCTGTCCGTTCGTCTTCCCGTCCACAGAGCAGGGCCCTAATGATCCATTAAACCACATTCTGGTAGATATGCTTTCCCAAAAATGAAGTTTGGGTGGTTGTTGGAATTGCCATGTCCTTATAAGCATGCATAATGCTTTAACCTTAATGACATTAGAGAGTATATTCATCATGGGTGGCCAAATGCCATAATGTTTTGCCTGCAGCCTTATACACATGTATGCTACAAAAAGAGTATGGATAACTTACTTGAACTGACCACTCCTGGACTTCTGCCACCCCTAGTTTCTGCACCCCTCCATCCCTTCTCAGGAAAACCCCGTGGGGAGAGTGGTACAGTCTATCTATGTCTCCAGTGCCATGGACAATTATTTCTATAACCTTATGATTCTCTGAAATTAAAAGCATGGATCCTTATCTTTACTAGATAGCTGAAATGATCTGGCTGTCTTTGGAAAAAGCAATAGGAGAATATCTTGGTCACAATTTTGCGCACATCTTTCACAATACCGGTACTTAATAATGATTTCATCCCATCCATTCTCCAAAAAGAAATTATAACTAAATAAAATTGTTTACCTTTAGGAACTCCTACTTGAAAATATACAGGTGTGAACTTGACAGTATAGATGTTGGTAAACACAGATGGCTGAATGGCCTTTATTGCTTCATCAATAAACAACCTCACTTCATCTTCCAAAGATTGCGGACAAAGAATTCCTTCCACATAACCTGGAATTTGACAAATCATGACAACTAAATAATGGACTTATAAAAGTTTTAGTTAATCTTACATAATATTAAATAATCTTGTTTAAGAAACATGCCATATCACATCATGAAGCAGACATATTGACTTATTAAACTCACAGACCATTCCCCTGGCTTTTAGTTTACCGTACTACTTACCATCATCATTGACTCCAATGTACAATGTCCCTTCTTCCCCGCTATTTAAAAATGCACATACATATTTTGAAACATGCTTCTTCATTACATTCTTTATATATTCTCCACCTCCCTTTTTAAATTCTTTGTTTCTTGTTTCATTCCCAAGCTGCTCCCCTTCTAAATAAATTCCAAGCACTGAGTCATTAGATTTCTTTGAATTCCGAAAACCATTACTTAAAGGAGCACTAAAGAAATTTTCCTCTTGATATGAGTTTTGGTAGTCAATATCCTCTCCACCTTTGTGTTTTGGCTTCTTCCGTGATTTCTTTTTCCGCACTGTCTCAGTTTTGTACCCTGATGCCAGTGACTGAGAAACTGCACAAATAGAGGTGTAATTGAATCTAGTACGACGCCTTGAATCCCAAGATTTTAGCTGATCGAGGACATATTCTGCCTGATGTTCCTCATGGCAATTGACATAAGCGTACCAGGAATCTTTTCCATGGTTGGTGTGTATGAAGATGTCATTGGAAGCAATGTCTATGCCCAGGAAATGGACAAACAAATTGTAAATGTTATCTTTGAGGTTCTTCAAGCCGATATCACTGCGCAAATTGTCTAGGTAAACCACCCTAGGGTTGATTACATCCATATTGTCAATCTTCTACCATATCACTCTTTTTTCATACTAATATCTAGAATAAAAAGCAATCAAATACAAAACACTTGTAATTAATAAAGAAATTAATTGTGATACATATTGGAAAATTTTTCATCTAAATCGAACAGGCCATGTTGTTTCAGGTCAAACCAGATAGCAGCACATCGTTGGCCCAATCTCAAAATATGGTTGTATTATCACCGTTGGGTTATCTTTATTGGGCCAACGGTGGTCCAACATGAAATATTGATAGTTGGTTATGTATTATGGGGCCAATGTTGGGCTAACTGTTGGCATAATATCATAAAACTCTTGTAGTTAGAGAGAGTATTTGTTGCAGAGTAGACATCGGCCCTGGGTTGGCCCAATGTCATGAATCTGGCTAAAGCATCATGGGTAAACAACATCCGGTCTACTTTTCGTAATATTGTACATGTACCTGCGCCATTTTTCATTTGACATGAGAGTAATGAGACCGATAACTTGGATATCTGCATCCAAATCATAAGTATTTATGGGAAAGGGAAAAACTTTTCTTCCAATGATTGTCTTAAAGGACAGTCATTGAAAGTAAGTACAAATGTAGAATTTAAAAGGTTACTTCCAGTTATTTTAGTATAAACATCTTTACTTTAGCAAGTATGATGTAAACTCAATGACTTGTTATAAATAATTCTTGTTAAATTCTTATTTGAAAGCTTAATCGTAATGTATTAATTTTTACTCTTTACTGAGAAAAGTAACAAATGTTTTTAAATACTAAATACTAGTTTTAGAGATTGTTCGAAAAAACAGAGCATGCAACGGCTGATTCTATAAACAAAGGACATTGAGAACAATATCAATGGGAAAGATATGCCAAAGAGAGGGGAAAGAAGTAACGGGCACTGCCGCAGAGAAGAAAGGAAGGGAGAAGGAGACTCGGGAGAGGGAGCAGATGGAAAGTGGCAGTGCATAATTTTTAATATTTTAAAAGATACTATGGCATACCTGTGGTTTTACCCTTTTTGTTTTTTAAGACTTGCTTATTGATATCTTAAGTTTACTGAACTTGTGCATTCACATCAGATCAGGGATAACAACATACATGTATTACTACAAGTGAGCATAAACTTCTTGTTTTTTTTATAAATGTTTTCTTCATGAAGTGCATTCATGGGCAATAAAATATGTTACAATTTAATTATATTTTACTCTTTGCTTTTTGCTCAGGCATTTTTTGTCTTATATTGAAAGAATACAGTGGTCCAACAATGGCCCAATATTGTTCGTTTCATTGGCCCATTTCAATAAGACAGCAAGTTGGTTCGATTAAGGGCCGATGAGCAAATTGCGGTTGGCCCAATGTTAATTGCTTACAATGGCCCAACCGTACAAAAGTGACGTTTGCCCAATATAAAAAGAATACAGTGGCCCAACAATGGCCCAATATTGTCTGTTACATTGGCCCAACAATAAGCCAACAAGTTGGTCTGATTAAGGGCCGATGAGCAAATTGCCGCTGGCCCAATGTTAAATGCATACGATGGCCCAACATAAGGAGCATTGTTGGCCCAACAAAGGTCCAATGACGTTCTGCTATCTGGGATATATGTGGAGGGGGGGGGGATTTACTAATTCTAAACTTCCAGCGATCCATCTGAGATTTTCACATTTGGTGCAAATGAAAAAATAGTAGTCTTAATTTTCTTTTTAGAAGATAGCCCTCCTTATATTGATTTTTTAATGAACGTTAATTATATTGTACAGCACAATTATTTTTTTATTTATTACAAAGAATCGATGACATATTGTCTATGAGCTCACAAACCATATTTTGAACAATCTCATAATTCAAGAAATACCTTTATAATTTTTTGAAGTGTCATTTACTCTATGTGTAGTGTGCACTGTTAGTGTTAGCAGTAGGGTACACAAGGAAGTCCAATATAAACATAACAGGTGCGCGGTGAATGCATATTTATTTTTGTTGCCCTTCGTTTAGCTTTTTTTAATAATAATTATAATGATAAAAAGGGTTAAGACAAAGAATATATGATTCTCGACTATGTTAACAAATAACAAGTAAAATAATGGTTTTGATAATTACGAAATATCTTACGTACAAATTAAGGAAAACCTACCAGAGCGGAAGTGAATTTTGGACTGACAGCTGTAAGATTTGTTTTTTGACACGTATGTTTTGTTTGTTGGAATTGTTGGTATAGATTAATTCTTGATTTCATTGCACTGATTAGAATTAGTTCCATGGAGTCATTATACACAAATACAAACAAGCTAATCCAAGAAGTGCAGGGAGATTTAGGGAAACTAGCCAAGAATACCGACAAAGATGGAATTCACTTGTTTGAGAATGAAATACAAGCCAAGATTGACATCATAGTCAGCAACTGTGAGCGTCTTACGATTCTAGTCAACAAGGAACAACCCACCAGGAGGGCAAGTGCAAAATTGCGAGTTGATCAGCTGAAATATGACTGCCAACATATCCAGGCTGGGCTTAAACAGCTGCAACAGAAAAGGTGTCAACATTGTTGTTTAATTTATATCAGTCTAAAATATCTCATGAGAAACAGTTACGACTGATTGTTAAATGTCAAAGAAAAAACAGTGTTGGTTAGATATTTACGATAGGAATAGGCATTTAGTTTTATAGGTGATTGACTATTTTGTTTTTCGTTTATATAGTGAGTATTACATGTAAGATAACCCCCTAAGAAGAAATAAATGTAGGTGAACAAATATTTATAATGTTAAAACAATGTTTATGAAGACTAGACCAGGTTATAGGCTCATATATGGTAAGACGAATCATATGCTTACAATGTAGCAGTTAAGCCAATCTTTGTTCCCCTCAATTTAAACAGATAGAGAGAAAAAATATATTAAATGTACTCTACAATCCTATCATATATATTTAACATTATTTGAGTGATATTCTGACTCTTGCTTCTCTCAGAAGAGCTAGCTTATGATACCAATGAAAAAAATAGTTTCCTCTTATTTTTGTAATTTGAAAGTGCGAGTGTTAAATGAAAGTTTAAAGTTAAATTTCTCAAGTTGTTTTCTTGTTCAGAAACAGCAGTATGCAAAAATTATGGCTATTTTAATGTATGTTGGAACTAAATTTACTAAAATGAATGTATATGATTCAGATTAATTTCATTTTGCTCTATTACGGATATCTGTTGATATATTGTACTCCTGTTTAAACACATTCTGTATGTTTATCCATTATTATTAAACAGCTTTTTACAGCTTTAAAAACGGTAAGAATTACATGTAGATCTGTTGAAGGCAGCATTCCAAATGTTATATACGTCTGCAAAGTTTAAGGCGGCGTATGTAAGTCTCACCTTGATTTAACACCAGATTTCTTTTCATTTTATCAGATATATGCTGGAGAAGCAAGAACGAGACCGTGAGGAACTGATGTCGAGAACATTTGCTGCCAACGACCAAGACACAGCCATCCAGATAGACCATGCAGTTCAGCACCATGACAGACTAGCATTCTCCAACAGAGAGATGGACAACATGATTATGTCAGGGCATGGTGTTCTTGAGAACTTGAAGTCCCAGCGCTTAACACTTAAAGGGGCACAAAGAAAAATACTAGATTTAGCCAACACTCTGGGATTGTCAAATACAGTTATGAGACTTATTGAAAGGAGAACTTACCAAGATAAATTCATTTTGTATGGAGGAATGATTGTGACATTAATTATCATGTTTCTCATATGGAAATATTTTTCATAAATAAAGAATTTTTAATCAATGTTACTATTTATTTCTGTCTTACTTAAACTTATTTTCGTGGCAATATATGACTTATGTGGCAAAATGAAAATTTATGCAGATTTTTTTTTTTATGATGCTCTATCATATTTAATTGTATGTCTATTAATGGCCCTTTTTCTTAGTAGAGAGAAAGAGATACAATGAAAAAGATTTTCTGTGTAATTTTACATAGAAATTAAGTGAAAAGTGAAAAAAAGTATCTGCAGTGAGGCCCCATAAAATTGTTTTTCTTTCTTGGGTCATAATTTTCAAAATAAATTTTGAAAGGGAGACTTTAATATTGTGTGATTTATCTCAGCTTTTTTCCTTGTCAACTTTTTGTTTGAAAAGGGCAATAATTCATTCTTAAAAAACTTTTTTTAATAAAACTAGTATTTCATTGATTAAAATCGGACATCCTATGATTTGCTCACTTAGATTGTTACACTGTCGAGATGTTGGTTTTTTTTTAAATTAAGCCAACCATGAATTAAAAAAAAAATTACCAATGAAAAGGTTTATTTCTTATCAAATTCAGATGTGAAAACCTTTATGAATTTTAATCTGTAAATGGGAACTATATGCTATTAAAAATATGCCATTTATATATATTATTTATAACGACATTAATTTATTAATATATGTACCGATTTAACTGATTGAAATCATTTGAAATATCTTTATAAACATAATTGTGCATTGGTTGTATTTGTGGTTCTTTGTAATCAGAATCGTCAACATTGATTTCAATAATTTTCAATTAAAGTTATTTTTCGCCAGCGGAGCCGAGTAGTTAGGATTGGCTTGTTTCTGAGAAGGAAAAAAATCGCTTAATTATTAATCTCAAATAGACACACAAAATTGTACTTTAAAATAGAGGTAATTTCAAATAAATATGAAAACATGAATTGCATTCATCATTCTTTTTTGGCAGGGTCGTTCACGTTGTTCAAATAGACCCCCAAAAAACATGGAGATGGGGGATCATGCTATGATCGCTATACGTAGTGAGTATCATTTTTAAATAGGAAATTTAATTTTAAAGTTATCTTTTCTTTTAAACGTTTGTTTTCATAAATTTTATTATAAAAATTAGATTTTAAATTTCCCGCTTTGTTTTAGAGATGAAATTGACCAATCACAAATCAATTATCGAGTCGGTGCGATTCTAAACATGCCATTCCCTTGTTTCCGTTTTGTTGCTACCTACGCGAAAAGAGACAGCTGATTGATCTCTTGGAATTAATACTTCTTGTCTCATAAATATATCATCGTATAGTTCAAATGGTAAGTATTCTCATATTCTTTTGTGAAAAATTGTTGATGTGTTTAACTATTGATTACTTTAAAAATATAAAGGAAGATGACCATTAAGCTATAGACTATGCGCGTTCGAATTTTCTCGTTTTGTTACTCTACAGATTGCTACAGACACGATTTTTCTTTGATTGGTCTCTGAAATATGGCCACAGAAGCCGCCAGTGAAACACTTAAGCAGCAATTTTTACTGTTACAAGAACAGCAACAACAGAAATTACTTAGACGGAAACAAAGAAAGGAAGAAAAGGCCAAAGAGAAATCAAGTCTCACAAGTAGAACTAGTTCATCCATAGCTTTTGGTGTCGAAGACAATCTGGAACTCAAGGTATCTAAGAGTTGAATTATTCTATTCTCATATTGTAGTAAGGAGTCCTGTCTCCAGTGTGGTAATAATACAATATAAACAGACGGATATATACTTTAGCTGTAAGGTTAAATGCTGATATCAAACCTATATATCTTAATACAGGAATATACTGAATCTAATATATATCAGTAGGATTCGGGTTATTTTTCAAAATTAGAGATTATCTTATTTATGTAATGAAGGGTGTTTTTTTTATAGATGTTTGAGATATTTTAATTGTGTAATCCAAACTGAGATTCAAAAATTTGCAATGGCATGATATTTGGAAATCACGTTTATCAAATCTCTGGACAGCTAGTCCTTCATAATTCATATGTCTGTAAATTCGGTCTAAACTTTGGTCACTTGTGGTAGTTAAAAAACCCACAATATTTGTGTGTCTCATATGCAACACAAAACTTAACAGGGCTGTTATTATGAGTTTAATAACAACAAAGACCATCCAGAGTTAGGACTGAATTTCCAGGCAAAAATTATTGTTCAAATAGCAAGTCAAATTGATTCTCAGCTTAAATTAATTAATATTTGATCATTTTGATGAATTATAATGCATTTAGAATACAAGCTGGTAAAACAGAGCTTTGAATTAATATATTACCGATTAATATATTGATATATTTGTAATATAATTATTCATTATAAATGTTAATATTACTGTGACTGTATGCAGTAGTATGTAGAGTCAGCACCCAGAAAGTTATACATGTATATTGTACTTGACAGATACCAGTTATATAAATTATATTTTTGAAACACTTTATTTACAGTTAGCTGATCCAGTTCCTAAATCTTCTTATGTCTCAGAGGAACTTGTGAATCATCTCAATGACCAAATCAGAGTAAGGAAGCATCCATAAATTACAATAGATGTAAAATCAATGTTTTAATATGTTGCATCCTTTCATAAAACTCAAAAGTACCAGTACACTATAGTTATAATGAACAAGTGATAACGTATGTTTCCTAAACCAATCTAATTAAGATTAGACGTTCTGAATCCGCTATCCATATCGTTGTTTGAGAAGCGGTAGCGGATTCAGAACATCTAATTTTAATTAGATTGTTCCTAAACTGACACATGAATAAAAATAATTTATCGGAAGTCAAAACATATCATTTATATCTTTAAATCTTTTCACTTTAACAGGAACTTAAAGATGAAAATGCAAGGGTGTACAAACTTCTCAGTGAAAAAGACTTTGAAGTTCGTCAAATTAAGAAGAAGCATGAAGACCAAGCGAGAGGTAATTTAGTTGATATAATTATAATAATAGGTACATTCAATATTTTTTTCTGTAATTATTTCAGCCTATGTGGGTTGCAATTTCAGCATTATAAAGTTTGTACTTGTAATTAACACACATTTTCTTGCTATAGTTGCAGGAGCTGTGACTAATGAAACAGCAGCTACAAAAATAGTAGAATTATCGAAAAAAGTTCGTGATCTGAATGCCGAACTAGAATCTGAAAGAACAAAAGCCAGGCAATATGGCAAGAAATGCATTGATCTACAAACTCAGGTATAAACTAAATTCAGGGTCAAATTGTTTGTTTTCGTTGACTTAACATGAATCAGGTAGGGAGAGGGAGCTAGATTACTAAGAACAAAGAACTTTAAAAGAAATTATTTTCCAACAATAAAAACACTATATTTTGTGTCACAGCCTTGATATCCTCTCAGCTTATGACATCCATTCATATGGAAGTACATGTATTATAGAGAAGAGAATTGCATTGATTTTGAATGTGTATCTTTTAGATCAATAAGATTCCTGAGGATACTCGATCAATGATGAGCTCAGCCACAAGTCGGTCCACCTTGGATGAAAAGGTCGATCATCATTATTCTGATATACTGAAATAATGTAGAGTAGACTCTACAATTAATCATCAGTTTAAACTCTTCATAACTTAAGCATGGTGCATTGTCACAGTAAATTCAAATAAGTTTTTATCAAAGATGTTTTGTTGTTTGTGCTTTCGTAGCAGGATGACTATGTAGATGTTAAATCTTTACAAGACAAACTAAAGTATGCTGAGAACAAAATGGCTGAATACAGAAACCAAACTTCCTTACTAAAACAAGAACTTAAAATGGTTCACAAGGTATGTGTTATAGTTATATCAAATAAATATTTGTACATTGATCTTTTAGCTAGTTTGATAAAGTTTTCAGATAAGAAGGGGAACAACTCTTTTTTTTTTTTTAATAGAAATAGTTAGTTCCCTTTCAATTATTGTGCTGTAATGTTACAGTGACTGTTAATGACAACTATTTGTAGGTGCTCAGTCAGGAGGTTGGAGAGAATGTCAATATTCAGTCCATTCTAAACAACCAGACCAACTGGAAAGGACGGGCCCAACAAATCATGATGCTCCAGAAAAAGGCAAGTCATCCTGATCATGACCATACTCTTATTTTCGGTTATTTTATACATGCTCTGATCCAATGAATTTGTTCTTACATTTAAAAGTTGTTCAGATTAATTGTACATTTACCTGGAAATATGTGAAATTTTATTAATTATTCAAACTTTATAATCTAAAATGATTATAAATGGAAAACATGAAAAGATTGTATATCGAAACCTGATCATGAGGATAGATACCGGTAGATGATGGATACTGTGTAATTATTGACAGGTTGATGAATTGAAGTCAGAGATTGCGGTAAAGAAGCCACCGAAAGAGAAGGAGTATGACTTAGAGGCAGAAATGTTAGGTACCGGGAATAGCTCGGCGCGACAGAGAACTGCTGTAGAGAAGCATCGCGAACAGCTCAGGAAGATCGAGAAAGAACGGAAAGAATCTCAAGAGGTGTGCAAATAACAACAGACTTAATAGATTAGTATAAACTTCTTAAACTAAGTTTTGTAATGTTTTTAAAAATAAGTTATGCCATTACTCAGGTTAAAAAGTACTTTTTGCATATTTTGTACTGCATTTAAAGAAACACTACTTAATTCTTTTGTATTTTTAGAAAGCTACAAATGAGCTCAAAGCATTAGAAGAAGATCATGCTGCTTTAAAGAAAAAGCTTGATGCAGCCAAAACTAGGTAAAATGTGTATGCATATAGATATACAGGCTCTCTAATACTGTACAGCTGCAGGTTTTGGTCCAATTTGGCAGTTGGTATCAAATTGCCAAAGCAGAATATGACAAAATTCAGTTCATGACAATGTATGCTTGTTTATTGGAAAAATTTTAAATCACCAGGATAAGTGGCTAATTGCTGTAACCTTTGACATATCCAAAACAAACCCCTCTCATAACTTTGTCTTCTAATGAATGTTTATAAAACATCTGATGCATTATAAATATGGTATTCATTGATAATTTAGGTTCATGTACAAGCAAATACTGATAAGAGTTGAAAAATGATCAACTATATTTAAATTGACATTTTCAGAAATCGAATAATATCTAGTGAAATGCAGGCTCTGAAGGGTCACATGAAAGTTTTACTTGACAAGGGAGCTCATGATGATGAGTTGATTGAGGCTCTAATGGTATCCACAGATTAGTATTTATCTGTGTGTTTTTTATAAGCAGCTCTTATGTTACATGTATAGCTTATTTGGTATTGATAGTTTCATTTTACATGTGTCGCTCTACTCACAGGCTTTAATGGCAATAAATTTCCATTTTTGTAAGCATCAATAACTATTAAAACAGTGCAGCTTAATTTTAATAAAGATATTGCTTCACTTAAGATTATTCAATTGACAATGTGACAAAGTCCCTTCAGAATTCAGATTTGAATGAACTGTGGGAACTGTCAGATGTTCTGTTAATGCAATTTATGTAGTGAAATAAAAATTTAACATTGAGTAAATGTATTGCAGCTTTATCAGCATGGACACGCAAGTCATTAATTTGTTATAACTGCTTTATCCAGTGTTTAATTCTTCTGTGTTCTGAATGTGTTGTTTGCAGAAATAGTGTGCTAGCAAACCAAAACAAGGGCTTCAAAGAGCAAATGAAGACGCTGATTGACAAAGGGCGCCATGACGATGAGCTCATTGAGGCTTTAATGGTAGTTACCATGATAGTAACAAATACAGTGCTAACACAATGCTTCTTTCTGTGTCAATGTTTATATAAATTCATTAATAAATGTTATTTACATGTATTATTAAATATTATTTATCAAAAAAAAAAATCCTCTCAATTTCATTATATTTATTTTGCACATGGATTAACTTTTTCTAATTCTCATAAACAAGATAGCTGTAATTGGGGGTATTAAGGAAAAGAAAGCAATGCATATAAGAAAGAATCATTTTTTTTTTTAATTTGTAACTAAATTTTGTTGTTGTTTTTTTCTATAAAGAAACAACAGAGTCACTTACAGCAGCTACTTGAGCAGACAGCAAATCAACAGAAAGAAACGTCACATAAATCTCAGCAGGAGCTCAAACAAATGTCCATGAAGACCCAGCAAGACAATAATGTGGTGGAGCAGCTAAAGGCCATTGTAGCTGAGAAGGAGGCCAAAGTTCACAGACTCGAAGATGAGATTCAGCAACTCAAACTCAATGTAAGTGCATATTTCAGCCCTATTTTGATTTTTTTAATGGATTACTGCATTAAGCAATTGTGTTTTTATGGTGAAAACATACACAAATCTTGAACTGTATGAAGTTTCTTGATTGGAGGTAGTGAGAAAAGGTTAATATCAGCTAAGATTTGGATTGGATTGTTATTTGGACTGATACTTAACCCGATCTCAGTGCAGTCTTTCACAACTCATGTCTGGAAATTCAGCCCCAACTTTGGTCACTTGACACAGTTGAAATTGGGATATCTTTTGCCCACTTCAGTTTTATTTTGTAGCTCAGTCCAAAAAAAACAAGCCAAGCTGAATCTCAGCCAAGTTAAGGAAAGGTTAAATATGCATCACTTTAACAGAAAAATATTGTATAGGATATACCTATACCACATACTATGTCTATTCTTTACTTTTTCAGCATCTACAGAGGGCCCAGTTAGAGTCTGCCAATATGCTCTTTCAGCCAGGAAGCCAAAGGCCTCCTTCCTCTGCGCTGAATTCTCAAAGAGATTCCCGTCCATCCTCATCCGCTCATCCAGCCCTCAATGAAATCCGTCCAGAAACAGCAGGAAGTGGAGACATCCAACTGGACTTCCAGCTGGATCCAAACACCCCTTCAGCCTCCAGGTACTGATCCAGATCATTCCTCTGATCATATTAAAAAAATTTATCACTAGGTAAAAAAAAATCATACTTTTAATAAAACATCAGCATTCATTACAATCTGGTTAGTTTTATTGTGTTACTATTGAATTGAATTTGTTTTAAATAATTGATCTAAAGTTGAAACTAACAAAGGTATAGGAACTCCATGTAGGATTCAGCAATCACATATATTAGTCTCTGTTCACAGAATGAGTGATCGGCCCCCTGTGATCAACAGTGCCCTGGACAGGTGCCCCTCTGTAACCAGTACAGTGGACACTGCTCGTGCACCATCCAGGAAAGCAGACAACAATGCAACAGAGGCAGTAAGAGGGGCATCCAGATCAGGGGCTGTCAGGACCCCCTCATTTCATGTGTGAGTCAGCAAGAACTGTATTCAGATCCATCAGAACCATAAATGGGTTGTTTTTTCAAAACATGATAATAATTATCTACATTCCTTATATCAGATCATATTCTCACATTTTCTACTTTAGTTATAATAACAATGATCGAACAGGTGTTTCCAGGAACAATATAAACTCGCAAACAATATCTTTATTGAATTGCATTTTGGGGGTTTTTTCCATTAAATCAACATAGGCGAGCAAGTTTTTTATCATTTCTTTTTAATAATGCCCTTTTTTTCGTTCTCCAGAAATAATATAGACAAGCAGGCATTGGCAGAACTTCAGTCTCAATGTCAGGAGTATAGGACTCTGTACCAGGTGGCTCAGGTGGAGAGGGACAAGTTCTCAGAACTCGTGCGAGTTCTTCAAAGCAGGTACCGATTGTCTGCTTAAATTTGTACAGTAAATGACATACAGTTACAGCAAAAACACCAATGATGAATTGTTACTGTTTTAGATATTTCAGTTTAATTCCCCTAATTTAAATTGTTAAACATGTATATGCTTATTGGATGTAACAATTTATTGTTATAAAGAATCAAAATAACTTGTCTCCAGTGCTAGTTATAACCATGTTTCACTGTAGAATGAAGGAATGATTTTGAAGTAGAGAATGATTTTTAAAATTTTGGTTACCTATGTCACAGTAGTAAAATGTGCAAGATTTTAAATGTTGGAATTATTTGAAGATGTGAAGAGGATTCTAAAAAGTATTTGGAGTGCCAAAATGAACTCGTTCAACAAAGACGTAAAAACGCATTGCTTGAAAAACAGGCTGGGAAAAATAAGATTGAGAATGGACCTACCAGTAAAGGAGGGAGTGGTAAGAAGAATTATAATTCTAGATATTCATTTACTTCTCTGAATTATTCATTCAGTGAATAGCCTTAAATATTTTTTACAATATCAAATATATTTATTGAGTAATCAATTATTTTTTTTCAGCTGCAGTAGGGAAGAAACGAGTTCTTGGTGGTCGAGCCGGTAGTATGACAAATGTCTCGGCCAGTTTTTCAGCAGGTCTGACTGAAGAGAATGATCATGAGGATTATGAAGAGATCAAAACAAAGTAAGATATTTACTGAATACTATACAAAAAAAAAAACCCCAAAAATGAATACCAGATTATTACCTGATTTCTTTCCTTTTTTAAGTTTGGAAATTCAAATGGACGAAAATGAGGCCTTGAAAGCTGCTCTACAGAGCACACTGAAGGCAAAGGAGGAAGATCTTCGATTGTTTGGCGAGATGATGGAAGAAACCAAGACAGTGTTTCTCCAGGCACTGAGGCAATACAAACAAAACGCTCAAGGAACGTAGGGGCTGAATAGCCTTGTTTAATTGTTGTTGTTGTTAATGATCTGTATGTACATTTGAGATTGTGCTCAAGTTATTTATTCTGTATCAGTAACATGTATACAAACTGCAAGTCATTTATGTGTCCTAATTATTTCTCAAATTGGATTATCTTGCATGAATGTTCAAGCTATAGATAGCACAAGATAGGAGTTTGCTATATGAAGTAAAACAAAACTACTTCATAAATAAATAGAAAATTTTGATCTTTTATTTTTTCTCCATTTTTTGAATACATTTAAGGGCTCCCTTTCTGAGAAAATAATAGAAAAATACCATGAGAAGTATTATCACAGGTCCAAAAACAACTTTTTCAAGAATCGGTGTATAGAAAATGGCTGTCTTTATAAAATTTCTTTGTGAAATTAATATAGTCAGAATATTTTGTGGAAAATGTTAATATATTATAATTTCATAAATATTAGTAAAATAATAATTGATTCGCATACAAAGTACCGTGAAAATTATCATACTGTATTTCTATACATCTTACATCGAATCAATGTCATAATATTAAATCTGCTGCCACATTGCAGGCTCATTTGTGTCGACTGAAGGCCTAATCGTTGCTTGAAATGAGCTTTGCTATAGTTTATTTTCAGAGGATATGTCATATGCCATATATAATGCGTGGTAATAATTTTCGGAGAAGATTGATATGGTGCAGAATCATCAATTTTGTTGGGTTTTTTATTTGAAAAAACTAAAGTGTCAAGCAAACACAGCTCCAAGTTTAATGTTGTAATTACACCAAGTTTAAACCGACGGATGATAATATTGATAGGGTTCATTACATGTTGCATTTTGATATGTATATAGTCATTTTTTTTTACTTTTCTTTAATTGTTCTTTCAGTTAGTTCACGTATTTTGCAGTCAAATTCCTGCGATGAACCGCGATAGACAAATATAATACTTGTGTACATGTATCTGTGTATTTTAGATTTTTAACATCCCAAACTCTCGAGATTATTGATAAAATACACCGACATTATAACTTTTATTGTGAAAGAAATTTAGTTTCACTAATTGAATACACTTGATGTAAACGTTTCTCTAAGTTCAATGCCACAGCCTCTCGATACAGTTTGCAATAGAGATTAGAAATACATGTTTTTAAATCATTAACATAATTCAATGAAAGCAGTTTTGAGTGCGGTTATTAGAGTAAATTCCGTCTTACGCCTTGAGTATAATGTCGAGTTCATTTGAGCAAAGAGCAGGTAATCACGTAACTTTCAGGACAGCATAGCATCATTCACTGTCGGC
Organism: Magallana ariakensis; assembly: GCA_020458035.1. NCBI lineage: Eukaryota > Metazoa > Mollusca > Bivalvia > Ostreida > Ostreidae > Magallana > Magallana ariakensis. The sequence goes on from CM035818.1 coordinate 10,203,508, forward strand.
GTGAGACATTATCCAATGGGAAACAGTCTTTGAGCACACATGATTTCCGAGTACTCACATATCAGTTGTTTCACTATCTGGCTACACATTGAATTCATACTTAATAAATAATTATATTAAGATGTTAACGATAAAACGGAATATTTTGTGCGATATTTATCTACATGTACATAGGAATGTGAAAGAGTAGTATAATTATATCTTTACTTTGTATTTCTACAAACTTAAGCAAATATTAAAAGGCGATACAACTTTGGTTTTTAGGGTCCAAAATGTAGAAAACACATGGAAATAAATTGTATTTTCATGAAAGAACATTTACATACATATAAAATAATGATATTCTATATTTTTTTCATGTCAAATAATAATAACAATCATAATTCATTCCTTGTCTCACACGGTAATTAACTTATCCTGAAGTTGATCGAAACAAGATTGAATGCAAAATACTGCTAAAATAATAATTAATGTTTGCTGCATCCTAGTCTCCTTCTGAAAGTTGAGCACAGAAACTAGGTCTTGTCTTACATGTATAAATGCTTAACACAGGTCATGTATTTTTCACGACGGTTTCAAGTGTACCAAGAATTGTATGATTAAGGTCTTCCAGTCCATCGGAGAACTTTACTTATGGTGTTTGGTCAAAATATTTCTTTTACCTTTCCGCCACATGATCTCTAGGTTATTGTGTAATTAACCTAGATGCTTAGTACTGTAAACGTATTATATTTGGCATGTACGATATTTGTTTGAAATTAGTTTTTAGCTCACCTGAGCTGAAAGCTCAAGTGAGCTTTTCTGATCACTTTTTGTCCGGCGTCCGTCTGTCCGTCCGTCTGTTCGTCCGTCTGTCCGTAAACTTTTAACATTTTCGACTTCTTCTCCAAAACCACTGGGCTGATTTCAACCAAACTTTGCACAAAGCATCCTTAGGTAAAGGGGATTCAAATTTGTTAAAATGAAGGGCCACGCCCTCTTTCAAGGGGAGATAATTAAAAAACATTGAAAATTTGTTGGTATTTTTCAAAAATCTTTTTCTCCAAAACCAATCGGCCAGAAAAGCTGAAACTTGTGTGGAAGCATCCTCAGGTAGCGGAGATTGAAGTTTGTTCAAATCATGACCCCTGGGGGAAGGGTAGGGCCACAGTGGGGGGTCGAATTTTTACATAGGAAATTATAGAGTAAATCTTTTAAAATCTTCTTCTTTGAAACTGATCAGCCAGGAAAACTGAAACTTTTGTGGAAGCATCCTCAGGTAGAGTAGATTAAAGTTTGTTCAAATGATGATCCCCAGGGGTAGGGTGGTGCCCCAATGGGGGGGGGGTGTCAAATTTTTACAAAGGAATATAATGAGTTAATCTTTAAAAATCTTCTTCTCTGAAACTCATCAGCCGGAAAAGCTGCAACTTGTGTGGAAGCATCCTCAGGTAATGTAGATTAAAGTTTGTTCAAATCATGATCCCCAGGGGTAGGGTGGGGCCACAATGGGGGGTCAAATTTTTACATAGGAATATACAGAGTAAATCTTTAAAAATCTTCTAATCTAAAACTGATCAGCCAGAAAAGCTGTTACTTGTTTGGAAGCATCCTCAGGTAGTGTAGATTCAAGTTTGTTCAAATGATGATCCCCAGGGGTAGGGTGGAGCCACAATGGGGGGGGGTCGAATTTTTACATAGGAATATACAGAGCAAATCTTTAAAAATCTTCTCTGAAACTGATCAACCAGAAAAGCTGTAACCCTATTTGGAAGCATCCTCAGGTAGTGTAGATTCAAGTTTGTTCAAATGATGATCCTCAGGGGTAGGGTGGGGACACAATGGGGAGGTCAAATTTTTACATAGGAATATATGGAGTCAATCTTTAAAAATCTTCTTCTCTGAAACTGATTAGCCAGAAAAGTTGTAATTTGTGTGGAAGCATCCTCAGGTAGTGTAGATTCAAGTTTGTTCAAATGATGATCCTCTAGGGTAGGATGGGGCCACAATGTGGGGTCAAATTTTTACATTTGAATATATAGAGAAAAATCTTTAAAACTTCTCAGAAACCGATTGGGCAGAAAAGCTGCAACTTGTGTGGAATCATCCTCAGGTGGGAAAGAATCAAATTGTTCAAATCATTATCCATGAGGGTAGGGTGGGGCCACAATTGGAAGTGGGGGGTGTCAAATGTTTACATAAGACTCTATAGGGAAAAATCTTCTAAAACACAAATTGTCTAGAAGAGCTCTAACTTAGTCAGTTCAGTCTTCAAATAGTCTAGATTAAAATTTGTCAAAATCATATTCTTCAGGATTAGGGTTGGGCTACATGGGGGTGGGGGTCCAATTTTACAAAGGAAAACATTTAAATTGTTCACAAAAACTCAAATGTTTTTATATATGGTTTTACTTATATGCAAGCATTTTGATATATTGTTGATTCTTTAAAATTGTTTAGACTCTGGCCATTGGACAATTCTTAGACCTCACAAGGGGTTCAAAGTTTGATGTAGGTTTATAATCCATATATAAACAGTTGTTTAAGTCTGATCATCTTCTCGAGAACTGCAATGCTTAATATGTGATATGACTGTAAAATCATCCTGTTACAAAGGGGCTCAATGATAAACATAATAAGAATATGCGAAGAATTTTTTTTTATACAGGATCTATTATACGACATTGTTCAGATATTTTGTATATGACTCCATAAAGCTGATTTTATTATGTCTGTTGTTGCTCAGGTGAGCGATGTGGCCCATGGGCCTCTTATTGAACAAGTTGGCGTGGATTTGAATTAGCGTATTCCTGAATGTGACTATTCTTATATATAATAATGCATGGCATTTATCGATGTACTTGATTTAGCGGAAGCTGCATTCTGCCAAAAGCGCTAAAAAGAATTCACAGCCAAATGTAGTACGCTTACAGTAACTTTTTTGCTGCCAAAACTAGCAAAGAAATATCGGAATATACAGCGTTATTGTCTTCTGTTATGTACGTAATGGGTTTTTTTTATCGCTACTCCTTTTAAACCGTATATTACATGGAATCGAAATGTCCTGATTCGTGTTGTGGATCTTACAGATTAATTATCAATCAAACGGATACGCTGATATCCTAATAAATGTAGCCGCAGTAAAAAACCATCCATTGTTTTTTTTTTGAATTTGCACAAACAAATTAATGTACATAATTATACTTATTTTGAAACAGTTCTTTTTTTTTGACTAGAGGTTACTTGAAATCAAAACATTAGTAGAGACAGGATATGTAACAAAAAGACACACACACAATATATCAATATATTTATATACAGTGTATATTATATTGGCTGATTTATATAGAATTCCATAATTGATGTTTAATACAGACCCTAAATACAAAGTAAAACAATGCGAAAGTCAAAATGATTAAAATAAAAACAAAAAAGTTAATTGCTAACAATTTTTAAACATCAATTCTCTGTAAAGACCAAAATATTACTGTAGGGTCATGGCACACACCATCTCAGATTTTCATTAAACTTTCTCAGGTGATTGATACTCATAAGGTATGACATTACCCACCATCAAAATAATGTATATTACCTTGGTTGCCATGGTAACCAATTTCATTCATTTAGGGCCAAAATGCACAGTTTTAAAGGTGGAAAATAATGCAAACTAAAAGTAACAAGACAGGTTTATTTTTAAATTTTCAAGATATTTCACACATTATATACATAGTACAAATATAGATGTTCATGATGCAAGAGAGAAAAAAATCTCAATGTCCTTGTTTATTTTAAAGCTGGTGGCTCAAAGATGGCCAAAATTTTTAATTTTTAATATTTCAATTTTTACCCTGTATGTTTAAAAGTCTCTAAAAAATTGCAGGTGAAGAAAAAATAAATCAGTTGCAATTTTTAAAACATCATACTTACACAAGTTATTATTTATAAAAAACAGAGCGGGTATCTTTTTCGTTTTCATTTATTTTACTTCCAAAATTTGGTAATTTCGCCCTTTCCCATACCCCTAAAAAATTGTTTAAATACTTTTTTAACAATAAGTTGATCATGAAACTCCTTTAAAAACACTTTTTCTACTTCAGTAAAGAATAAACTGATTAAATATTTTAAAATATTTTAAATTTGATATACAAAGATAATTTTATTTGGCTTTTAAAAAATTGTTTCTATATTTTTTTGCAAAGGGCAGATAACTCCAGGCAAGAAAAGCATATCAAATGAGTCTTAACAAATATTTAGACTATGAAATTTTCCTTTTAAATATTTTTCCAGTTATAAAATATGTCTACTGCTTCAATAGATAACAATATTAAAGATTTTTACCATTTAAAGAATGCTTTTATTGATTTTAATGTATAACAAAGGGCAGATAACTCCAAATATATGCACAATGGGAAAATGATATACCTTTTTTATGCAATTCCAGTAAAAAAAAAATCAACATTTACTTAAAAACTAATGGAAGATTGTCAAATACATCTTAAGAATATACTCCCAATCATGAAAATAAAATAAAAATACACCACTAAGTGACAATTAATGATGGATTGCTTAATATTTAAACAAGTTCAGTTTGGTCATTATTTGTCCATCTAGCATTGTATGTCTGACTGTCTTGCTGATCTGTTATTCGCTGGACTGTTCTGATCATTTTTCTTAACACCCTGCAATGTTGAAAAAGTAAAATATTACATGTATGAATCATTTCATAAAACCATATACATGTTTGTCTTTTGCATAGAATACCACAAACAGACATATTCAATTGTCACTGAATGTTTTTTTTTTTTTCAAATAAGAAACAAAACCCTAATGTGTTGATGTTTACAGTACAAAATTTCAAAGGTGAAAAAGAGGAAATGACATTTAATAAAGATCTTAATTTAAATTGATTAATGTTATTTTCACTAGGAATCTGAGTCTATATTTGTATGCACTAATGAACAGCTGCAGCTGAATTAGATATGAAATAACAGGGCTCAACATTAACTAAAATATTAACACATTTTTTCAGGCGAGTTGCTTACTTGTCTGAATGCTAGTATAACTTGTATATTTAAAAGGAAGGAAAATTATGAAATGCCATAAATAAATGTCTGAACTTTTATGAGAGTATATAATGGCTGGTCTGCACATTATTTACTGTCACAAAATATTTTTTTTCAATTTTCTTCATTGCTGTTGTTATCAAATACAGTGTATATTAGTATTGGGTATTTGTTAGCATAAAAAAAATTAATACAGGTTTTAAAAATATCTTACTATTGTATATAAAATATACCGGTATTAATATCACTCCAAAGAGGAATATCCTACTCAATCTACTAGTGTGTATTAGTGATATTAGTAGATTTAGTACACTTGTCAAGTAACTTAGCTATTATATCAGTATATAGCTTGAATATAGATTTTAAAACTTCTCTGAAGTTTCAGATTTCTCTTATTTATAATTAAAGAATAAATTATATATATAATAATAATAATTATGAGATTTTTTCAGTTCTATTACAATGGGGACAATTTTTTTTCATTTTTCATGATATTTAATGAGGTCGGCGCCATCACCATATCCGACATATCATAATTGTTTGAGAAAAATAATTTGTCAATCAGACAAGTGTATGTTAAGATTGACTTGTCCAAATACAAAATCAGATGGCCACAGCAACTGAACAAGTGTTATTAATGAGCCTGGTATGATAGATAATATATACTATCAGCTGATTTGAATATGTACATATGACATACCTTTTTCAATAATTTTGTTTAATAGAATTATTAACTCACATTTTCAGTTCTATGTCTTCCATTTTACAGCCTCTGTTGTGATGATAAGAGCCAAAGTCAACTATTTCTGCAGCATGCACATAATCCTACAATATTTACAGTACATTTTATTTGTAATAAAATGAAACATTTTAAACATTCCCTAATTACCTTTGTTAGAACATTGTATAAACAAAATGACATTACATTACACAGGAACCATTATTCTTTACTTTAATACTCTTACATGTAAATATTATATACTTTGAATTAAGTAGTCTGTCCCTTATTCCTATTTTCATCACTGTTTGCTTAATTAAGATGGCTCAATATACTTTAAATTAAAAGTTTCTCAAATCGGCAGAAAAAACAGCTTAGGTATGAAATATAACCTGATGCAAAAGAGGTATACAAATCAAAATGGTGAAAAATAATTTTTGGGGGAATGTATTTTCTATTGCGTTAAGTACCATATCAATATACAGCTATAGCCTAATATTAAAAAAAAATAAAACCATTGATATTTTGCATTGCAAATAACATGAAAGTACCTGGGTGATATACTGTTAATAAATTTGGAGAGGGGTGTTCGGGGAATAATATTGTTTGTCAGGGAAATCTGATGCCTAATTTTGGTAACTTTACTTTGTACATTTAGATTTGAGGTTTATTTATTGAGAAAATCAACTACCGGTAACAGTGATGAAACAGGCTATAGATTGGTTGTAGCTTATTTGATTTGGATGTGAATATACATACCTATGCCTATTGGAATAAGGACTGCTATGGACTGCATGTTATCTCCATAAACTGCCATTTAATGAGCCTATTTTTTCACTTGTTCATGTAGGTAACCCGGTTTTCAAAATGAGTAAATCCTACATAATAGGGATATAGGTCTGGTATTTTAAACATATATATTCTGGAAAACTGTGGTCAAAATAAACCATGTCACTGACGGCAGATGAATTTCTGTAATCGTTGTGGGAAGAAAAAGTATATCCTCAGAACTATGCTCCACAGGTGTTGACACTCTGGAACAGCTGGAAGGGTACACACTATGACTCTTTTCATCTTTCACACCATCAGTCCGGGATGGGGGATGTTAGTTGCATTGGCATTTGCATTCCTATTTAAGTATTGCAGGCTGGTAACTCGTTAGCTTCATTGGTTGAGTGCTGGATTCGTAAGTCAGATTACCGAAACTCAAGTAGAGGAAATATCTGTCTGTTTCATTTGTACAAGACACTCGACACATGTTTACAAAAAGTTTCAACACAGCCCGGCCCATGTCGGTAATTAAGCTAAAATCCGATAAAGCATTGTTCTTTTCATGTTTATAAATGTATTAGGGACTTACTATAAATTCATTAAAACTTAAATCACTTGCTTTCTCCACCTCATTTGATCCATGTTTTTCCAACGTCTGCTTTGCCATGTTGTTTTGACGTCTTTTTTGTACTTCAATACAGAAGAGTCAACAAAGGGGAGTAACTTTTAGTTGAATTTTGTGCAAAAGTGATAACTTCAAATAATTGTAGAAGAAAACCAGGAGATATACCCAAGCCAATTTTGATTGTATTTATTAGAACAAGGTCTAATCTTGTTAAAAGTATGTTTATTCCAGCTTTTAATTGCCTGCTTAAAATTAAATTGATATTATTTAGTGTGCCTGTTTTTATCCATTTTATTAGCAGAATCTATGAAACACAAACCGATCGTATTGTTTCATGTACATTTCACGGAAATCAATTTATGTGTACAAATACATTGATAACTTGTTTATAAAATTAAACCAATGTCATGATCAAACCTTCATACATTTAGGGAGCACGCCAATTATTTATATGAAGGTACTCTTTATGTCATTTTGGCCATGAGCAAAATGTTTCAATGTCGTTGCTATGGAAACTGATCATGTACTGTCAAAAATGTACCCACAGAGAGTCTTCATATGGAACACTCTTTCAAGTCAGAGAGATAAAATTCAATTCCATGATAGTGCGTGGCCACGTATTTTTGGTCTTTACAGAGAATTGATGTTAATTTCTAACTGATCTCTCTCTATTCTTCTGATATGCATGCATCGTTTCCATATTCTAATTAAAATTTTTTTTATGAGTTGGGGCTTTTAAAAATATATAAATCAAACATTTTACGAAATAAGTTAATTACCTATTGTCACGATAACATTACATCATACATTACTTTTGTCCATAAGACAAAGATATGCCAAAACCTTTTTTCAAAATAATTACTCTTTTTTATTAAATTATAAATCATTATTGAAATAATACCAAATTAGTGTTTCTGTCCTTTTAACTTTTTTGTTTTGATTTATTAATAAACAAAATCAGGCATTCTTTATGCATACCGGTATAAAAACTTAATATTTATAAGTTTTGCCAATGTATAAAACTATTTCTTCTCTTGGCAACCAGATTTATCTACTTATATATTAAGATGGGCTGTGCTCTTTTTTGCCAGTCCAGGCTGTACCCGTCATCATTCTTGTACATGTACATCGAATTCTGTTGATGCGTAGTCAACTGTTCCCAGACCCTTAAACGATGTTTGTTGTTCCCATCAAAAAGTGTATTAGGTTACCTATTTAGCCAGGCTAGCCAAACTGTCGTATCGTCCATGAACTAGAATGGAAATATATCTTGCACCCTGACGATAAGAGTACATGTGAATTAAGTTATATTAAGAATGGCATTGAACCAAGCACCTGTCGATTAGCCTTGATTTCAGCTTAATTAATTAGATTCAGAACCATGATGAATAGTTCCCGCCCTTGACAAGGTGTCCATCATCATCAACATAATTATTTAATTGTCGTATAAATCGCTGATTTTGTAATGAAAAAAATGTAGATAATACATGTATAAACTGTCAAGACATTGTCATGAATAGTTTTAATGTACAAGCCATTTTGTAAGTTTGGAGTTTTTCATATCACGTTAAGACAGAGAGAGATTGGCCACTAAAATTCTGCAAATTTCCTCTTTATTCGAATTTCGCCGTAACTAAATATGGCTCTATCTTTGACAATGGCAATTAGAAATTCAAAGTTAACCCACAATATCTCGATCATGTGGAGAGAAAAAACATACTTACAAACTATAGATAATATCGTAAATTAAAACATAGGAGCATAAATTACTTGATTATTTCGATATTACATTACAGCAATAGTTCATATATACATGTATGGCTAAATAAAATTTAGCTTTATGGTAAAATTCGGGTTTACAGATCATGCACTCATAGTCCCGCCAAAAACCTCGCGCTTAACGGCACATGAATAATTTAGAGAGTTTAATACAAACTAACATTCCATAATATTTCTCGACCAGTGTCAATTCACTTGCTGATAGAATTCTTTTTTAAAACGTCCTCAGTAGCCACGCAGAATTTTGTATAACGGTGCGACATTTTCTTTTATGTTTATTTAGAACCGTTTTAACAAGAGCTTGGACTTTGGGTAGTACGTGACAAACTCCGATTTGATGAAGGCGGGGTCTACTCATGGTTAACTGTCCAGTCATTGGTTAATAGATATGAATACATTGAACGCAATGACACTCGTCCAACTTCATCCAGGGATGTATATTTCGCTGAAACAGCATCAATTTCACACAGCAAAGCAGATCTTGGCAAACAGCTTTCCGGTTTTGACAGTCTATGAATATTAATGAGCTTCTCTTAGCGAATTAGAAGAAAGGAGGTCAATATTTGAAAGCTTGTTTTGATGAGTAAACTAGATAGTAACATCCCACCGAAAGTCCAAGCTCTTGTTAAAACGGTTCTAATTGGTATATCGCATACAGCACAGCGATGTTATGTTGGCTATCGCAAAGGATGACTGCACTTTGCGCCGGGTTTTGGTCCCTTTTCGGTCGCTTCTGTTGCGTTTTTTTCTTAACCTTACATGTATATTGCTTTTGTTAAATTTTTTAAAGAGTCTAGTCAATTTCCAACACTAATTAAGATTTAAGACTGATACAATAAGCTCATTCTATGTTTTTCTCATTACAACTTTCGAAAAAATGAGAATTTTCGCTTATCTGCCGTTGATCAAACTTAAGATTGATATTAAAATGCATGAGAGGTGGAGCTGACATTATCAGAATGGTACTAAAATTAGACTAGCAGGAATAACAATGCCATGTATAAAATTTATGTGATCACTCTTTCACCATAACCCTATCTATTCTAAAGATGTATGGTACAAGTGTACTAAATTGTACATGTATTTGCTATGGTTTCAACAATTAGACCACGCTCATGTAAGTACAGAAGACTTTAAATCAATGCTTGACAACTTAACGTGTTCGAAAACATTGTCCTAGTAAGCGCATAACATGCCATCTTACACGTCACGTGATAGAATTGTAGATTCACAAAGTTACCTTAGGTGAGAAATCACGTGGTGAATTATAATATTTACATTGTAACATGCATCAACCCTTTGTTATAACAGGGAAAGCGAAAGTAAGAAGAATAAGTTTTTTCTCATTTAAACCATGAGCGCATGTTTGTCTATATTAATCTCCCTTTGACATAACTTTGATAATGCAAATATACAACCACTGTTAAACGGAGAACTATTAATAGACAAACATGCGCTGATTATGTATGAAGTCAGTATAAAAGTGGGCGTCCTCATTATCGTATGGAGATTCAAGAAATCGTGATGACCCCCGCCTATGAAAACAAATTCGTACTTGGTAACAACATACTTTTATTGAACGCAATTACGTAAAGTTTCAGTTTAGATGTTGACCATTTCTGCAATTGAAAGAAAAATTCTTCTTTTAAAAGTTTATGTTCTCGCTAATATCGCATAACCTTAAGTGCAGTCAGTCATCCTTTATGAATCCGAATATTATGTATCTCCATGTATTGACCTTTAAATAGGTGCCTCATCAACCGATCTTTCTTGTACGGCCAACATTATATCGACAAATCCTTCCCTCCCGTTTGCAAATAAAAATAAAAGGTCAGACGTTAAACACACCGATCCCACCCACAATCATAAGTATATGAAGTAACATTCGTACAAATAACAAGATCCAAATATATAAAACAGTTAAAATTAAGTTATATTAATTAATTTACCATTTTCTCTTTAGCGAACATATGAGATATACATATAATGTTGGAAACCATTAACGATAAGCATGCTAATAAAAATGTACGTCCCGGTCCGAGAGTTTAACACATGCTAGGAAAAACCTATATGAAATTATGCAGTCGAGTGATTAAAAAATGTCTTTTTTTTTTTTAAAGTGAATTAACAATGTTTAATTACTGATAATCATTATATGTAATAAATCAAAAAGATGTGTCTGACATGACACCATAAGGAAATGCCGTCTCTTTTGGTTGGTTAATGGACGATCCTTTTCTCCTATATAAGATTTGAGTGCGACTGTCTTTGGTGGTATATCCATCGTCACAGAGACTAACAGCACCATGGCGAAGTTACTGGTAGCTCTCACACTCGTCCTTTGCTTGGTCGCCATGGCGTCAATGGTTTCCGGTAAGATTGATAAAGAAAACTTTACTTTTTAATTTTATTTTCTATTACTAGACTGTAAGTACATGTATCAATCTTCAGTTAACAACTGTTCCTTATACCATTAATTTCATCATATGCCACTAAACTGATGTTTTCATTTAAAAGTAAAATGTTTGGAATTAAACTACATTTAGTTTTATGATACTTTAAGTAAACATGATTTCTTGTTGATATAATAATTTGTTAATTTCAGCTTCCTATGGTTACCACAAGAAGAAATGTTACAACCTGTGTCACGTGCCCTCTCACTGTCAACCGTGGCAGTACTGTGATTATTCCCTCGGACCACAATGGGGTTATTGCTGTGACATATGTAAGCACTTACTAAAACTATATACTAAAAGGAAATAAACAATAAATTCATATATCTTATCATCGACACTTTGGCTGCCAGTAATTGCTGCACTAAGATAATAATACACAATCATGTATTGTGCTCTATCAACTGTTAGCCAATTACTATCAGCAATTAACGTTTTTAAAATGTCCATTTTTCTCATCAATTTTTTTTACCATATATTTCTTACACTTTCTTCCACTTGCAACAATTCAATTCTATCAATGTTTTTCTTTCCAGATCGCAGATATTGAGATTGCTACCTTATAAATTGTCCTTGCATTTTGGAAATTGTTGTTTTTCTTCATATATTGGGAAAATACCATACATGAAGCATTAATAATTTAAGATTTTCTTCACGGCATTAATGCATTCATTGTTTTTATTCAAAACGAAATATGTTCTTTTGTACGTTATTCAGATGTGTTATTAAAAATACAACTTTTTTGGTTTTTGATTGAAAACTTTCAAAGCAATGTTACTACAGGTGTTTGCATTTTAACGTCGTTAATTCAGCCAGATGTGATACATCAATGTAGAACGAGCGTGTGAAGAGCTGGCTGGGGCTTTCTGAATATAAGATAAAAACAAACATACGAAATAAACACAATTAATTATGTCACCTTTTGGGATGCACTGGGGTTAAATTAACATTTTAATTCGCATGAAATTGTAGAAGACGCTAGACGTACTGCTGTTTTTTTTTTTAACTTATCAGTACATATTGCCGTTTGAATGTTTGATATTGTTTGTCAAACATAAATGTATAACGAAGATCTTTTCAATATATTTCTTCATTTCTTAGACTGAATGTACCGCCCCTTTTTTAAATTTTGAGTATATCAGAAACTTAAAAATTCTGCTAACTTTAAAATTTATCTGAAACAATTAACCAGAGATTTCCTCGTATATGAAGCCTTTTGACGATATACCAATGACAGATAGACATACAAACATATACATTATTATGTCATAATTGTCCAATTTGATGTGGGGGGGGGGGGGAAGGCAGACAATGTTATATTTACGATTTATGCCCTTCTCGTATATAAAAAATAAAGACAGCCCTTTAATTTATTTGTACATATTAAGCTTAAAACATAATAAATTGACTACTATCCGTTGAATTAACACACAACAACACACACAAAACCATTAAACACACGTGATTGAAAAGATGTTGACATGTAAGCGTTGCGGGGATAACCTTTTTATACATCTATTAGGAATAAATCATACACAAAACATTAATTCATCAGTTTTTTTTTCTTCACGGTATCAGGATATTCATGGTGGCAGAAAACTATAAAATATTTTCTACAAAAATTGTCTTCTTTCTGTTGCTCACGTTCTATGATGCCAGAACGCCGTTTCCATGTGTACAGCAAAATGTTCATTTATTTTATACTGTTTGTAAGGCACATTATATAAATTGCGTTTTAAAAGAACTGGATTTCAATTCTACCTGTGGTGATCCTTCTTACAACCACTCAGCATTTCCAAGCAGGAACGACTTCAAAATCATTAATCGGATTTGGATATCTTTAATATTCCAAATTAACAAAATGAATTTGATTTACCGCATTTAAACTGGATTCCAAAGCTTAAGAAAAATCCCAAAGATATATAGCAGGTTCCAGTAAATGTTCTACCAAGCCTCTTTCTTTACTCCTTAATAAAATCCTTACAGTGGTGAAGGAGAAACTTTAAGAGTACTCAGTCTGTACAACAATATACCCAAGACGAGGTGTGAATCAGATATGGATACTTAAAGGGGCATGGTCACGATTTTGGTCAAATTCTATTTTTCTGTTTTTATTATTTACAATGCTTAAGGAATACATTTCCAATGACCAAATGAAATTGGAGAGTCAGTAGTGAAGTTTTAAGCAAGATACAGGGCTCACAAATCTTTGTCATGTAAACAAGGCTCGTGCCCTGTTTTTGTTTACATTAGTTCAATATACCGGTAAAAAATCTTTTTTCAAGCTGATTTTTCATATTCTTATTCATTTTAAGCAAAAATAAACTGATCCTAACGTTTACCACATTAATGTTTGGTCTTAAACTGGAGTTTTCACTTCAACGTTCAAAATGTAAACAAAAGCTTTGTTTACATAGCAAAGAATTGTAAGCTCTGTAACTCGCTTATAACTCAACGAATGAAGCTCAAATTTTGGTTGCCTATGAAAAATTCCTTACTGAATCATTGTAAACGTTAAAATTCAAGAAAAAAAATTTGACCAAAATCGTGACCATGCCCCTTTAAAAACTAAATTAAAATCTAGGCTTTTTATCGACAATTGTTTCTTCAATAAAAATGGAACTCGTAAATTTTCTTAACATTGTCATTGGAAATCTACAATTTTTTTTTTGTTAAAAGCATTCTGATTGCACAAACAAGTACTCTGTAGTTGACATTAAACAGATGCTTGAATTTCTTATCGAAAACATCTATGTAGCTTGTCTTCCAAAAATCAGTCGGAATTCCCATGGGCACAAATTGTGCTCCTCTATTTGCTGACTTATTAATTTATATTTATACGATTCAGAAGCAAGGTTTATTAAAAACTTGTGCAAGAAAAGAATAAAACACTTGCTGTGGCCTGCAACTCGACATTTAGATATAATGATAATGTTTTATTCATTAACAACTGTTACTTTCACTCTTATGTTAACCCAATATATCCTAATGAGCTTGAAATAAAAGATACCACAGATTCTGAGACATCTTTTTATACGTGGATATTTTACTATAAAAAAGACGTTAATGATAACCTTAAAACAAAACTATATTGAAAACGTGATGATTTTAATTTTTCCATCGTCAACTTCCCTTACTTATTTTGCAATATACCATCATCACCTGCTTATAGGGTTTATGTCTCCTAGCTTATTCGTTATGCAAGCGCGTGCTCAACATACAAACAATTTCTTAAAAGAGGCAAGCTACTTACAAACAAGTTGTCGGAACAAGAATATCAAGAACCTCGATTAAAATCATCTTTACGCAAGTTCTATGGTCGATACAATGACCTTGTCAGCTAGCACAATGTTTCATTAGGACACATGCTGACTGACGTTTTTCATACTTGTTAGATACACCGGACTAACTACGGCTCTTTTAAAGATTATCTTGACAATAAACACACGACGGGTGCGATCGGTAGGCAGGGGATGCTTACTCCTCCTAGGCTCCTGATCACACCTCTATCCCTTTAGAGGCCCATGTTTGCTCTGCTTTAAATTTTTATTTCGCTATATGATTTTTGAGATATTTGACAATTTGTTGTTTTCATTTTTTATACTATATATTCAATAATATTCGTATAAATTTAAAATGAATTTAAAAAGGCATTGCTTTTAGGTTTTTTAAATTAATTAGATTTAAACCTGTAACGGTTGAGGAGAGAAATTCCAGAGCAAGTCTATAAGGGGTTTGACCATTTAGTAAATATATATATATTTCCTTTTATATATACGTTGTAATTTGAATGTTTATACTAAGTTTGGTTGAAATAAGAACAATTACAAACACAAAAAACTGATATTTGACCAGAAAAGCTCTCATGAACTTTTGGCTCAGTTAAGTTAGAAGGAAAACGTTCCGCACATACATGAATTCTGTCGTTAAGGTAACTCCAGTGTTTTAAAAAATCCGTGTCAAACCAAACATTTTTTAATTTTAATAATTAAAACAACTTATAAACTTACTATAGAGACCAAAATATTTATACCTTTGCACGTTTGTTTTCCTACAGTGAGCTTCAGCTCATTAGGTCCAAAAATTTAACAGCCAAAATTTAACACCATGATGCAAAATCTCATAATTTATTAAAGTATGCACCAAATTACATCATGTTAGGTTATAATTTAAGTAAATCAATTGATTATCATTAAATCATAAAAATTTTATTGATTTTCTACAGAAAATATAAAAAATATTACATTTTTTCTTTGCACGACCTTCCCCAAAAAATCACAAAATTGCATATTTTTGAAAAATTCTAAAAAATTATTCAGTTTACATACATTTTTTAACAAATATTTATTAAGAGTTACATATTGTGTTAACAAAAAAACATAGTTTATCAAAATTGACCATCTAGCTTCTGCTTGATAGTCTCTTGAACATGTGTACCCCCATTTTAAAAATGTAAATTTTACAAGTTTTTGTTGTTGCAAACTTTGGAAAAAAATAATATGTACCAAAGAAACCCAATCTAACAGTCACTTTAATTGATATACTCAATGAAAGTGTATTATACATATAAAATTAAGGTCGAGACTGCCAAAAAAACTCGTATATTTGAGTGCAGTAGTACCCCCTTCCCTTTCTGTCAAATACTTTCTATCCCAGTTTTTTAAACATATTTATCTGTAGATTAAACACCAATCAGTGTTATGTAGTTTTAATTACACAAGTACATGTACTTACTTATCCTCTCCTTGTCCCGGAGGACACATGAGGTCGTCAAGCTACATAAACGCAGTGTAATTGTTGGAGGAGAATGCATACAATACGTACAATTATATTACACACTCATTTACCTTTTCACATTCGCTGCTTTCCTTGCTTTCTCCGATCCCTCTAAACGACCGAGATGCTATATTTTACAAATTTTCCACTTTTTGACCAAACCATAATTATTTTAAAACCCTTGTTGTGTGCCAAAATTATAACCGGAAATTTAGCACGCCGTGTAAAAAAAGAACCGGATCTTTTAATATTAAGATATTGGGGATTCGGTAAGTGTTATTTTAACGCTATGTTTGTATTTCTCTAATTCTAGAAAAACGATTACGCGTATTATTATTTTTTTAATAAAAATTTTAACCTGTTTTCGTAAGGCGAAAGAACTTAAATAAAAAATATAAACAGTATAAAAACAATATAAATAATACATTAAAACTTGTTGAATCCGGATGTGGTTCATCTTAGCATGTTGTCTAATCCGGCGAAATTATTCAGTCCTTTGACATGCTCTTATTACATTATGCTTAATAAATGTTATGTAATCCAGGTCTGTATAATTTATGATCACTTTATGTGATAATTAAAAAGACATCTGTCATAATACAAGAAGGAACTGTGTTTTATAGATAGCCCATGTCTGTCTATTTGGGTGTACTTTTCGCCGTCACAAAGACTGACAGCAGCATGGCTAAGTTACTGGTAGCTTTCACACTCGTCCTTTGCTTGGTCGCAATGGCGCCCATAGCGTCCGTTAAGTTTCTTCTTTGTTACAATGTTCCTTATAATTCTTCTATTATTACTCCTCAATTTATTATCTTGACACTTTCACTTTCACATTTATGATTTTCAATCACATGAAACCGAACCGAGTAATGTATTGCAGTAAAATGTTAGGATTTGAACCGTCGATTGTTGTAAAATTATTTAGTATTTTGATATCTTAGTAAACTATGACTCTATGCTGACACGTCGTTGGTGGCAGTACTGTGTTTATTCTCGATTACTGGGGGGGGGGGGGATTGCTGTGACAAAAGTAAGCACTTACGTACTAGCACTTTATAGTAATAGTAAATGACCATAACAATGAATTAGCAATATTTCATATATTATATTGACAGTATTTGTTCCTTGGATGCTTCACTCAGATAATAATAAGTATCATTGGCGTTATAAACTGTCAGCTAATTACATATTAAGCGTATGAAATAAAACACATTATCTTATCAAAATCATTTAGCCGTATTTTCCTTACACTTTTTTCCAACAATTCAATTATCAATGTTCGATTTTGCTTTAGAACCAAATGGCTGAAAATTGATATCGCTACCTGTGCAGTATGGTTGTGTTACGGGCACTGTTGTTATATATATATATATATATATATATATATATATATATATATATATATATATATATATATATATATTGGTAATAAACCATAATTGGATCAAGCATAATTTCATAAGGTTTTTACGGCATCAATGCATTATTTGTTTATAAGAAACGAAAATTGAAAAAAAAATTATTTCACAAAAGGGTGAGACTGACATAACAGCGTTATTCTTTTGTCTTTTGTATGTCTGTGTATTTTAAAACATTATATACATAAAGACGGCTTATTGAAAATAATATTTTTTTTACTTTTTGATTGAGAACTTTCAAAGCAATATGACGACAGGTTTGTGCATTTTAACGTTGCTACTTCAGATAGATGTGGCACATAAATGTAGCGAGAGAACGAAGAGCTGATATATAAATTCACTGAGAGATCAACCAAAGCCAGTAAAATATTATTGTTTTGGGTGTTATCCAGCCTATTGTGATGCATATTAACTGTACTTGACTGCTTGTACAGCACTAAGTTCGGCCTGACTAGCCACACACGTAGGTATGGTACGTCTTATTCACAAAAATGAGCTAATCATAGTTTCACAGTCGATAAAAACCGCAAACTATAGTTAACGATTCGTTAACTATGGTTTTCATCTGTAAAACTGTATTTAACGGCTGTAAACTATAGTTAACGAATGATAATCTAAGTTTATCCGTCTGCAAATTACATTAAACATATCTGTTGCTGATAAATATAGATTCACATCTATAAAACTATAATTTACAGTCGTTAACTATAGTTAAGAGTTGTTAATCATAGCTTCACAATCGTGAAACTATATTTATCAGATAAATTATGTTTTGCAATCGCAAATGGTTGTTTTCAGTGTTAATTATAGTTTTACATTTCTGAAACATAGATGATCGCTTTAACTATGGTTTACAGATGTAAAATATAGATTAATGGCGTAAAATAAAGTTTCACAGATGATAAACTATGTCTATCGATTGTTAACTATAGTTTACGGACGCTAAACTACAGTAAACAAAAGTATATTGTTTACTATAGTTTACGAACCGTAAACTTAGTTTACAAACCGCAGACTATAGTTAACGATTCGTTAACTATAGTTTTCATCTGCAAAACCATATTTAACGGTTGTAAACTATAGTTTACGTATGATAATCTAAGTTTATCTGTCTGCAAATAACTTTAACGGTCGATTTTGCTGATAAATATATATTCACATCTGTAAATTATAATTTGCATTCGTTAACTATAGTTAAGAGTTGTTAATCATAGCTTCACACTCGTGAAACTATATTTATCAGATTAACTATGTTTTGCAATCGCAAATGGTTGTTTTCAGTGTTTATTATAGTTTTACACTTCTAAAACATAGATGATCGCGTTAACTATGGTTTACAGATGTAAAATAAAGATTATCGTCGTTAACTATAGTTTTGTGTCCGTAAATTATAGTTACAACCGTTAAACCTAATTTATCAAATGTGAAACTATGTTTAAATAATTTTTGTGAATTTTGCGTGCCATATGTAGGTGGCTGTGTAAACCAAGTACTCTATTTTGTCCAAGACTCCTTACCTGGCTAAATATGAAGGTTAAATTGTTATGTGGTCTTGGATGTTACCATGGCGATGTTCTCTATATCTATTAGATGCACTGTGTGAATATTGGTCAGTATGTTATATGTGAATCAACAAGCGGAAGAACAATCTCAAATTGATTACGTAGTCATCCCTATGCACAAGAATGAAATCACGAAATAGTCTTCCAAGTTAACTAAAGTTCTCTTCTATAGATAGCTTTGACCCTTGACCTAGGCATATATACTGGTCGAAATTTCTAACGCCCCTATTTAAAAAAAAAAATTAAAAACGTTAACATCAATCTTTATGTTGTTGAAACAATCAACTGCTGTTTATAATGCTCTACTGTTCACCCCTGCGAATGTTATTGTCATTTAAATTTCGACCACGTGGTTTTATTTGACCCTTTCAGTTTCGCAGTAAAAATCATGCCTCGTGTTTATAGTCTATTTTCTAGAGTCTAAGTACTTGTAATCAAATATAAAATCTAAACTTTCATTGATTTTAAACTTTATTAATTGGTGGATAAAATGAGTTCAAGAAATTAATGTGACAATAGAAAATGTAGGGTTTTTTGAGCTGTTGCAACATTTAACATGCTTAGTAGCGATCCCCATAAAGATTTATTTTCGATCTGCGCCTGACCTAGTAATAGCATCAATAGTGAAACAGACTATACTATTTTATGCAGAATTTTACTTGACAATTGCTCGATATACTAAGTTTTTGTACAAAACAGACACCAATTCATTTTTTAAAAAGCATGGTATTGCAAACCAAAAGCATAAAACATGGCTATGATTTTATCAAGCAACCCAATGTTTACATTTTCAACCACGTGTATAGTGGTTGAACACGAACGATAACTCTTTTCTGAATATCATCGTTTAGTTTAAATAACCGCTAGATGATGAAATAAGACATATCTTTTAATAGATTTTTATGTTTTAACATAAATCAAATTAGGATATGATATGAAAAACGGCCAGTACTTACGTATTCTGAGAATATTATCCGAACACTTATACTTCCGCTCGAATTTTCACAGGAACTGAACAAATCTCGGCGAAGTCTCGTGAACTTTCATTCGAGCACCTTTGGATTTATTACATATTTAGCAACGATAAAGAAAACATTCCAAACACATTCGCAGGGGTGCTGTTGGTGTCAAAGAAATTGTAATCGAGTAAGTAGTTACTCGACCATGACCGTATTTGTTGAAAAGCGTCGACCGCCTGTTCGATCTGTTCCTCGCATGTGTTTTTCAAAACGATTCAATTCGATAGATTCCCTACCTTTTACTGATTATAAAAAAAAAGAAAAAAAAAGATAAAATGTCTGTCCAAGAACCTTCAAGATCAGTTGGCGTAGTCCAAGCAGAGCGGAATTCACAATTGGTTTGTTTCCTTTCACAATATTTGCTTTATTTACTTTTAAACTTTAAAAATGAAGTCCTAAACAATAAAACAACTCTTTTTAATTCAAAGTTTTCATCACAGATCGTTCGATTTTTTACAGACACCACTTAATCATTCTAAGGGGGTTGACCGGAAATTCAATGCAACCGGATGTGTTGAAGACTCACCATGAAGGCCAAAACGTCATGTAACGACACGTCAACATGACCGCTACATTAAATAACTCACCTTTCTGATGGACACCGCACAGCACTCGCAACTGCACAGCACATTTTAGACACATCAATGGCCTTTATGTACGGGACGGTGTAAATCCAAGAGTGAGAAAGTTCCACAGCATCCGAATTTCGCAGAACTAAACCACATATACAAATGGAATAACCTTCCACAAAGGTTTTTATTCAATCGTGGGATCTCTATGAGATGCAGTTATTAGTGCAAATGGGGAACGAATGAGGTATTAAAGTTGCGATTTTTATATCTTAGGATACCTGAACCTTCTTGATTTTTTCATGAAGTCCTTCAATAAATTTGAATTGAATTTGAATTAAAATGCTTTGTTATTCTTTATTCTTCATGTTTGATATTTGTCATGGTCAAAATAATCAGAATTACGAACAGTATAATTCAAACACTTGCCTGGAGCGTTAATAATTTTGACTAGTGTGTTCAGCATAGTCATTACTGTGCTGACTTGTTTGTAGTTACTAGCAAGAGTTATTGCTCTTTGCTTCGTATCATTTTTTTGTGAGTTATCTTCCCTTGGCGGAAGTTCATTTTTGCTTTTCCTTTTCCCCGTGCAAGCTCCATGAACGGAGTGTTTTTTGTGTATTTCTGCAAGACTTTAGAACTATTTACCATATGCTCCATGCTTGTCACCTCACCATGTAAGTTAATTTTTATATATTTGTATGCATAAATTATCTGTATTAACTAGTATTATTATTTAAGAAGAAATTCAAAGATAAAGTGTTTACTACTGTGAACTGTTGTAAAGAAAATGGCGGCTAATTTGAATTATGTTTTCTAATCTTTAATTGTTGTGATTGAGAGTTTATAAAGTATACTAGTTTATAATTTAAACAAGTTGGACGATATATTTAATTTATATGAAATTTGTTATCTACTGTATTTTTTCTTAGAACTATTTTATTATTTTATTATTTTTTGCAGTTATTTACCAAATGATCATAGACATTCTCTACCCAACATATGAAATAAAACAGTAAAAATTGTGAAGTCTTGGTTTGCTTGTTGTACGTGGCACTAAAATTACTTTTATTGAAAGACATCGTGTGTTTGAATATATAAGTTTTTGCGTTTGTTTGAAAGTAGCAAGTGTTCAAGATACAAAACTTTTCAGAGAAGACTACGAGGCCAATGGTAAGCTACCCTTGAGATCATTTGTGAAAGGTTGATTATGCATTCTAAATTTTCTAATCGTACATTGTGTTTCAAGGACTCGAGAAAATGACACGAGGAAACAAATGAATTTCGTTATTCTTCCCACAGTGGTAAGAAGACCATATAAGAATAATGATAAACTAGAAACTCATTGCAAGTAACGAGAGGTCTTCCGTTTGAATGCATCTTAAAAAAGGGTATCGGAACAATTTTTACCATCTCTAAGGAACTTCATAGACATATTAATACGTCACAAAAATGCACTATTATTGTGGTTTTTTGTACAAAAATAATACGAAAAACAATACACTCCATCACTTTAAAAAAAATCGTAAATCTAAGCACATTTAACAGAGACAAAAATAAACCCGGTCGCCTTTGCACACGTCCGCCACTCTATTTATCATGCCACGGAGAAATTTGCAATAATGCCCAAAATGTATAGATTGGATTAATCGATTTTAAACCAAATTACACATTCTGCATCGATAACGTGTCTCTATCAACACTAAAAAAACCAAATGTTTTCCAAAAAGCTTGTCTTACGAAACAAAATTATTTAAAGCGTGTATCAATTAGGCTATCTTACAACAATTTTATGCCATTTTCGCTTCTATTCATAAATCATTAACGGAAAGTACAGATTCTAGAAGCAATGTAAATAAAAAATTTAAATAATTCTTATACCGTGAGGTATACATCCCATGCAAGTAAGACACGCAAATTAGGCAGACATACACCTCGGTCCACCGACACCCCTTTAAAGATGAATAAAATCTTTTCACCACAATGAACCACAATGAACAATGAAACCACAGTGCACCACAATGAACTGGTATTAAGTGGAGTTCGGGGTCCCTTTCCACAAAATTATGTTAAAATAAACGCACATGATAGAATAAATGACTATTCCCCCTGCCGGATTAGGAGTTGGAGGTTTGGTGGAAATGCTGGAATTGCAGGAAAGATTGCCTTATTCTATCGATCTTCAGAAAAAGCTTCATAACAGTCCCAATATCCCTCAAAATCTTGATTTCATATCCATAGGATGGTCTTAGGACAAGGTAAGTGATGTCCTAAGGTTAGGACAAAGTTATGGCGGTTCCTAACTTTAGTAGAGCTTCGAGGAACAGACTTAGGACTAAGACGTATATTAAGACGTACTTAAACACACCATAATGCTAAGATAACTTGGTGAACATGCCTGTTGGAGTGGCCTGGGTCTACCTAGGTGCGCGACACTATACATAGAGAATTACGTGATAATGAAAATTACTGAAAATCGTCAGATCCGTTGATTAGACAATCAGAATTAAAATAAAATATTCTAAAAAAGCATAAAATGAGTTTTAATATTTTAAATCATTTAAATACTTTCAAATACATATGATAAATTAAATAATTCGACTTAAAAAAAATTTGAGGACGTTAGCCTTCGGGAGATTCCGAATTTGTACTTTGTTAAAATTTTATATTCGTAGATCGTAATTTCCCGAAGTTTCCAGCCCTTGCCACGTGAATGCCTCCTCAATGTGTAATTTTTTTAAAATAGTTTAAATGTCCTATAACTACATGTAACAACTAACAACTGTTATTCTGCCAAAGCGTGAATAAAGTGTCTCCAGATGTCCTCTCGGTAGGTAAATGTCCTTGGTCCAAGGATTTTTTTTGTTTTCACGGTTGCAAACTGGTAAAGCCCTGTTGAATGTCTGTCTACATTTTCATTCCAATGGCATATCGCTAGACCAGTTCTCATGTTGTACGAGTCATCTCTTAACTGTGTGCACTTATCGTGGAACATGTTCAGCACGTTGTTGAATGAGTCCACGTAGTACGTGTCCAAAACATGGAGAAAGTCCTTTGGGGCCTTGTAAACCCCAAAACCCGTGAATGGCGTCACTGAGAAGTTGTTCGTTATAATCAAATTACTTGGCTCGTAGTTCTGGTTATTTTTGCACCTGCTTTGCGGTGGGCAATTGGCATAGTCATTTCTGTAGAGGGCCAAGCGTACGATGTTGTCAAGTCGTGATCGTAAAGTCGTTAGATTCACAGTTCTGCATTGAATACTGAAGTGCACTTTGTCCGAAAGTTGTTTGTGGTTCTTTAGAGCTCCCCTAGCCACTTCTCACATTCCTTTTCGACGGACTTCGCAGTATGCCGGGTGTCATTCTGGTTGATGCTGTCTGGCCTTTCCTCACTGATGAACATGTGTTTGCTAGTGTTCCGGCCATTAGCGTGAACGCGGATGGTCACTGAGCTTCCAACAGACGGGATGCAACAACTATGCAACAACAACAAAATAATGACACAAGCTTTGTTTAAAAAACAATTAATTGCAAGTGTCTGTATGAAAAAATGATAATAACAAACCGTCAACCATCTCAAAAACCCATAAAACGAAATACAAATTCAAAGCAGAGCAACACGGACCTCAAAAAAGATAGAGGTAGGATCAAGTGCCTAGGAGGAGTGAGCATCCTCTGCTGACCGGTCTCACCCGCCGTGTGCTCTTTGTCGTAATCGGGAAAATGGAAAAGTCCGTAGACAATTAGGTGATTAATTATGGTCTTATTATGAAAAACGTCAGTCAGCATGCGACCCATAGAACTTACGAAAAGATGACTTCAAACGAGACTGTTGCTAGTCCTGTTTTATCAACTTGTTTGTGTGTGCAATCAGAATGGTTTTTAGCAAAATGATTTTTTTGATTTCCAATGCAGGATAAGCATTTTTACGACTTCCATTTTTATTGATGAAACAACTGTTGATGATATCAAAAAGCCTAGATTTTAATTTGTCA
Source organism: Magallana ariakensis (assembly GCA_020458035.1). Classification (NCBI taxonomy): domain Eukaryota; kingdom Metazoa; phylum Mollusca; class Bivalvia; order Ostreida; family Ostreidae; genus Magallana; species Magallana ariakensis. Next base: position 10,228,234 of record CM035818.1, read on the forward strand.
CGGGGAATGGTTGTATAAAGCGTTGAAAAATCGTACGTTTTGATGTTATTGATTTTTGTGACCTCAAAGTTTCTAATAATTCTTTAGAGTTTTTAAAGCGCTAAGCATAGCTCAGCGCTTTATTGTTGTTAGACTTCTACTTCCGGTGCATCGAATAACCGCCCCCTATGAGCAGAAATATACATCATTTAAACTGGTTAGAGAACCAGTTTCAGGAGTTTACACACATAATTGCACGGGGTATTATGAATCTAAATAATGTACGGGCTATTGTGAATCTAATGTGCCGGGCTTATGTACATCATTGCAGCGGCTGCCACGCAGTGATTAGGAAATAAAGTGCACGTACAGAAGCTTAAATATAGAAAAATCAAATCGATTCTTTTTAACTAAGCTTGCAAAAAGTAAATTTCCTTTAGAACCAAGCTAGGTTTGCGCTTTCCAGTACTATCAGTACTTTGATTTAGTATCCACATCTGATTCACACCACTTCTGTAGTATATTGATGTACAGTACTCTTGAAGTTTCTCCTTCACTACTGTAAGAATTTTAGTAAGGAGTAAAGAGAGAAGTTTGGTAGAACATTGACCGGAACCTGCTATATATCTCTGTTTGTAAGGACTTTTGTGAAGCTTTGGAATCCAGTACAAATAAGGTAAACCAAATTCATTTTGTTTATTGGGGATATTTAAGATATCCATCACCGATTTATGATTTTGAAGTATATCCTGCTTGGAAAGGCTGCTATGGGTTTAAGTAGGAATACCATGTGTAGAATCGAAACGTGGTTCTTTGAAAATGCAATTAATATTATGTGCCTTACAAACAAAGAATATGTTGTTATTTGCCTTATCAGCAGGGACCAGTACATACTGATCGTGCAATCTATCTAGTTCTTTTTACTTCTGCTTTATTGAAAACAGAAGGGTAGATGGTTTTCATTTCACCTCTCAGTCGTTTAATACGAGATTTTGATATATATCTGATGCTTTTAACCCACTCTGACAAGGTATCAAGGTCTTCTTTTTTCAGATTTTGCCCATCGCTTGGCGTAATCATCAACAGAATTTATGATATGTATAAAAGTACGACGCCATGTGAAGGATCTAGGCTCCCTAAATTGTGGTCCTTTCCTAATAAGTGATCTTAAGTCTTCGTTGTTAACTAAATTAAGATCACCAGTAATGACGTGTCTGGCAGGACTATAGTTGTACGGTTAAGAAGAACATGAACACGTTGGAGGATTTTCTTTCAGATGTTCGATATCAAGGTCTTGTAGACTTTGATTGTAATTGAAGAGTTTGGAAGCAATGCTTGAAGTATAATTGTAGGAAATACAAGTGGTTGACTTTATCTTGAAATATTGCGGAATGCAGGACTGAACATTGATTCCCTTGTTGGCATACTGCAGTTTGAAAAAAAGAACGTGGTGCGTGAGCAGTATTTTCTGTTTGTGTAGGTTGAAAAAGCCAATGATAAGCAATCTTGCTTAAGGTATCTAATCGGCACAAAATCATTATTATTTCATAATTACACAACATTCATAGAGGATACCCATTTGAATTCAATAAACAATTTTTAACAAGTTTTCTTTCGTCTGCATAAAAATTGTTAAGATAGCTCACTAGATGTACATCAAGATTTATACTCTTTAAGACACGTCACATGATGGCGATTTCAATGTTTTGATAAATTGTATCAATTGATTTAGTTGAATACCGGTCCGGCCATCATAGTGGTTAAAATATCAAGCTTATGGACCGAAGATCATGAGTTTGAATCCACCTATTCACCTTAGGCGGGTTTTTTTTTATGCCGAATTAAATTTTTGAAAATCAAAATTAAAATCATATCTTTTGCTAATTAGACATACGGGTATATACTTCTTTTGCATAATGCTATCCTTCATAATCAAATGATTTTCTGCTAATTAGAGAAATTATTAAAAAGGTGTAGTGAGCCACTAATACCAACCCTAATACCATCTCAAAACCATAATATATAATACAATTACAATCATCTTATCTTCAATTTCAGGCTGGAAAACGAAGTCTAAATCAACTAGAAGCAGCTGTAGAGAGAGCTTTTATTGGTGGAGAACCGATATGTCAACAAGACCTTTGCTTCATCTGTTCCATTTATTGACGCTATTGACGATAGGATAGCATACCATTATGTCATCCGATATCTGCCCAAAGATGGAAAGGCTGTCCAAAAAGGTGGTGAATTGCCAGTTTAATGCAGCTTCCATTATGTTGTGTGGAGATGAAGGAATGTCTTTAGAACTTAAATACAAGTGTTGCCTGGAGATGGTACTGAATGGTAATTCTATTCAAAGTCACAAGTCCAAAACCTGTCAACTGAATATGAAGAGGCTATTCTTAGATGTGCAAAGAGTGAAGGCTACCCTTCAATGTGGACAATGATTGCGTTAAGCCATGTGACACAACACAACATAGAGAGTCTCTATCCCATGAGTAAAGGATTGAAAGACCCAGCTGCATTATCATTTTACACCATGCTATCACCAAGGCAACCTGGAAGAAAGGAAAGAGTCATGAGTCCACGTCCTCAAACTCCCTCTGTTCAAATGCTGCAGATGCCGAGACTTTCATGGACTCAGTGGAACTTTCATCTCAAACAGAGAAGAAAACGAAGACCAACTAAGGCAACCAGGAAGAAAGGAAAGAGTCAGGAGTCCATGTCCTCCCAATCCCTCGGTTCAAGTCAATCCTCATCGGATTCAGAATGTGTTCAGCTAATAAAAAGACGAAAAACCAATGTCGTTCTCGGTGATAATGATGACTCTCTGCCTTCCATTGATAAAATCCTTTGGAAGCGACACAAAAGTGACACAAAATCTTTTGGAAGTGTCACACTATTCAGTGATAACCTGAACCGTCTCATACCACTACAGACACCTGGAGAGTTCCTTAGAAGAACAAATCACCATCATGCAGAATTTAAAACAAGGACAACCAAAAATGCCAAATGGCGATAAAGCAGACTATTACTGTGTAATAATCAACGCTGGAAATAGAGAGAAACGTAAAAACAATATTCACTCGGACTTTTTGGAAGACTGTGGTATCTGGGACACCAACACTGGAAAGACTGTCATACTTCATATGACAATGACAAGTGAGGGACATCTAAAAAGTGTATCTTTAAAAAAAGGACTATTTTGCACGGAACGCAGAATTAAAAAGGGTGGGAAACATAACATTTCCCTATCCTTAGAAGCAAAATTTGACATGGCATTTGTTGAATATTGTGGAAAATAAAAGGACATAGCCTTTGTAAGGCACAATATTTCAATTGCATTTTAAAAGAACTGGGTTTCAATTAAACAGTGGTAATCCTACTTCTACTTACACCCACAGCAGCCTTCTCAAGCAGGAAATACTTCAAAATCATAAATCAGTTTTGGATATCTTTAACATCCCCAATAAACAAAATGAATTGATTTACCGTATTTATACTGGATTCCAAAGCTTCACAAAATCCTTACAAACAAAGATATAAAGAAGGGTCCAGTAAATTTTCTACCAAGCCTCTAAACTTCCTACTAAAATTCTTACAATAATGAAGAAGAAACTTCAAGAGTACCGTACAACAATATACTCCAAAAGCGGTGTAAATCAGATGTGGATACTTAAAAACTCCAAAGAATTATTAGAAACTTTGAGGTCACAAAATCTTACCAAAATCAATAGCATCGAAACGTACGATTTCTCAACGCTTTATATAACCATTCTCTGTGACAAATTAAAATCTAGGCTTTTTGATATCATCGACAGTTGTTTATTCAATAAAAATGGAACTCATAAATTTTCTTACCTTGTCATTGGAAACCTACAAAATTATTTTGTGAAAAACTATCTGAATGCACACACAAGTACTCTGAAGTTGACATTAAAAAGATGCTTGAAATTCTTATTGACAACATTTATGACCAGGTCTTCCAACAATCAGTCGGAATTCCCATGGGCACAAATTGTGCTCCTCTATTTGCTGCCTTATTTTATATTCATATGAAGCAGTCAAAAAGCTTGTAGAACAAAAGAATAAAACACTTGCTGTGGCAAGTCAACGTGCCTTACTTACAGTACCGATCAGACCCAACCTAACAGAAAGTAAACCCCAACTAAACCCTAGGTTTACTTTCTGGGTTTACTCTGGGTTTACTCCGGGTTTACTAGAGTGGACCCAAAGTAAACCCAGAGTAAACCCAAAGTAAACCCAGAGTGGACACAGAGAGTAAACCCAGCCAGAAGTATACCCCTGAAAGCAGACGCTAACTGTGTATTCGGAATATACACGGGACAGGAATTACAGTCAGTAGGATATTAAGATAAAAGACGGGTCTGCTTCACACTTCAGTGTGTACAGTTGACCTCAAAAGCAATTTCCGAGTAAACCCAAATTAAACCCCGAGTAAACCCAAAGTAAACCCCAAGTAAACCCCAAAAGTATACCCGGGGTTTAGTTGGGGTTTACTCTGGTGCTAGGTTGGGTCTGATCGGTACTGTATGTAGCAATATACCATCATCACCTGCTTATGGCGTTTATGTCTCAGCTTATTCGTTATGCTAAAGCATGCTCTACATTGTGATACGAACAATTTCTTAAAAGAGGCAAGCTACTAACAAACAAGTTGTTGGAACAAGAATATCAAGAACCTCGATTAAAATCATCTTTACGCAAGTTCTATGGTCGATACAATGACCTTGTCAGCAAGTACAATGTTTTATTAAGACACATGCTGACTGACGTTTTTCATACTTGTTAGATACACCGGACTAACTACGGCTCTTTTAAAGATTATCTTGACAATAAACACACGACGGGTGCGATCGGTAGGCAGGGGATGCTTACTCCTCCTAGGCTCCTGATCACACCTCTATCCCTTTAGAGGCCCATGTTTGCTCTGCTTTAAATTTTTATTTCGCTATATGATTTTTGAGATATTTGACAATTTGTTGTTTTCATTTTTTATACTATATATTCAATAATATTCGTATAAATTTAAAATGAATTTAAAAAGGCATTGCTTTTAGGTTTTTTAAATTAATTAGATTTAAACCTGTAACGGTTGAGGAGAGAAATTCCAGAGCAAGTCTATAAGGGGTTTGACCATTTAGTAAATATATATATATTTCCTTTTATATATACGTTGTAATTTGAATGTTTATACTAAGTTTGGTTGAAATAAGAACAATTACAAACACAAAAAACTGATATTTGACCAGAAAAGCTCTCATGAACTTTTGGCTCAGTTAAGTTAGAAGGAAAACGTTCCGCACATACATGAATTCTGTCGTTAAGGTAACTCCAGTGTTTTAAAAAATCCGTGTCAAACCAAACATTTTTTAATTTTAATAATTAAAACAACTTATAAACTTACTATAGAGACCAAAATATTTATACCTTTGCACGTTTGTTTTCCTACAGTGAGCTTCAGCTCATTAGGTCCAAAAATTTAACAGCCAAAATTTAACACCATGATGCAAAATCTCATAATTTATTAAAGTATGCACCAAATTACATCATGTTAGGTTATAATTTAAGTAAATCAATTGATTATCATTAAATCATAAAAATTTTATTGATTTTCTACAGAAAATATAAAAAATATTACATTTTTTCTTTGCACGACCTTCCCAAAAAAATCACAAAATTGCATATTTTTGAAAAATTCTAAAAAATTATTCAGTTTACATACATTTTTTAACAAATATTTATTAAGAGTTACATATTGTGTTAACAAAAAAACATAGTTTATCAAAATTGACCATCTAGCTTCTGCTTGATAGTCTCTTGAACATGTGTACCCCCATTTTAAAAATGTAAATTTTACAAGTTTTTGTTGTTGCAAACTTTGGAAAAAAATAATATGTACCAAAGAAACCCAATCTAACAGTCACTTTAATTGACCATTATTTATACACTGGACTGACTACGGTTTCTTTCGTTTTGCATAATCTTGACAATAAGCACATGGCAGGTGCGACCGGTCGGCAGGGGATGATTACTTCTCCTAGGCACCTGATCCGACCTCTATCTTTTCAGAGGTCCGTGTTGCTCTGCTATGAATTTTTAATTCGCTACATGGATGTTTGAGATGGTTGACAGTTTGTTATTGTCATTTTTCACCTTACCTCATAGGAAATCCAAAACTTGTCAAGAAAAGTATGTTTGGACCGATTCAGACATCTTAGAGAAAGCTTACCACCAAAGTGAAAAAATAAGAAAGCAGAAGAAATCATTTAAGTGATGGGCAGGGATGATTCTTTTCAAGCTCCTAAAAACTCCAAACAAATTAGAAACAATAAATATCGTTAAACTGTTAAGATAAACCCCCTTAAACCGACCAATATAGCATATGAAATTTACCAGTTACTTTGCGCCCTAAAAGATTCTGATTTCATTCAACAAATAGTATTCAGCAACAAGAAGAGACACATTTTCGTGTTGTATACCGAAGAACAAATTCAAGACCTGAAAGCAAACTGCGTTAGAAAGTGTGGCAATATTATTGGCATAGACAAAACTTTGAATTTAGGATCTTGTTTCGTCTTCACCCTCACATTCAAGAATCAACATGTTATTTAAAGAGAATCAAAGGACTTCCTAATATTCTTAGGCCCAGCTATGTGCTTCATTACGAAAGTGACTTTGAAACCTTTCTCACATTAAGCAGAAGATTGAAGATGTAGAGATAGTTTTCGGCAGCGACGAAGAGAAAGCCATCAACGTTAACAAAGCCATCCATTATGTTTTTCCAAAAGCCACACATCTGCTTGGTACGAAGCATATGAAAGACAATATTCGACGAAATTTAAAATCTAGATATGATGTTCTAGGTAAGATAGAGAACAAATTATTCATTCTCTTTTTGGACAAAGGAGAATTGGCAGCCATAGTGATGACTCTATGACATTGGACCTTCATTTATAGAGCCTTCGCCCATTTTTCGTGCATGAAATATTCCCCATTTGAAAAGTACTTCAAGAAAAATATTCACCAGAATCTCATGGAACATGTCATTAAGCCAATCAAAATGCAAATTAATATAACTGTGAATCAATAAATAACAAGTTAAAAATACAGGTTAACTTAAAATCACAGAAGATGCCATCTCATATCAGCATTAGAAAATATTGTTTCGGCCCAGTTTAGACATTTGAAGAGGAGCCTCTATGATTTCGGCAACTATAAACTATCTGAGGACTTTTTAAATTTTTATATACTCCAATCATCCTGGATCTCCAAATCTTCAAGTCAAAAACAGTCAATCTTCAAGAAATTTTTAAACGTACGTGTCACGGTAACTCAGAATTTGGAAACATCAAAATTTGATACAAACTTCAAAATTCCAAAAACACAAAAGCAAGCCAGAAAACTGAGCCAAAGGAGACGACCAAGAGCCAAGAAAAAAGGTATTTTGCCAAGCTAAGAAAACTGACTGATAGCGAGTGAGAGTTAAAACAACGTTTACCAAACATGGAACATTTTTGTGTCTTAGTGTCTTTAAAATAAGTGTGATGTGGTAAACTTATCTCAGAGACAATTAATCCGCTAAAGAGGATAGTCAATTAGAAATTTACTGATGTGTGCATCATTTCAATTAATGCTGGAGTATTTTTATTAAAATAACCATATTTTTCCATTATTGTGCACACAGTATGTTAATTATAGAAAATTTATAAATCTAAATTATTCATAGAGTAATGAATAAAAAAAATATAATTTGTAATTACATATTATTCTTACTACAATAATTTGTCGGGCTTTTCTTCGTGTTCGATGGAATTGCGCAAATCAATTTCAATCACCGTCGTGAACGGGGTTTCAAATGTGGCATTGTTCATGTTAAAATTAATCACAGGTTTGTCCGAAGAATCAAGATTAAAATCCGTAAAAACCTTCAAAACTTCGAAACCACATCGTCTTCTATTCGACGTAATTTTCTATATTTTGACCGCTGCATTGCTGAAGATGCTTTAAAGGGGCATGGTCACGATTTTGTTCAAAAATTATTTTCCCAATTTTAATGTTCTTGTAAGGCATTTTTAATAGGCAACCAAAATATAAGTGTCATTCGTTGAGATATAAGCGAGTTACAGAGCTAACAATTATTTGCCATATTTGTAAACAAAGCTTTTGTTTACATTTTGAACGTTGAAGTGAAAACTCCAGTTTGAGACCGAAAATAAACGTGGTAAACGTTAAGAACTGTTTATTTAAGCCCGAATGGCTTTATGATAGATTTGATCACGCCCCGACCGAAATTATCACCTCATAATACTCAAAGAATTATTCCTTATTACTTATTTTTATATAATTTTAAGCCATTGTACTATTAAATATTTAAATATAAATAAGCAAACCCTACGAAAGACGAACAGGGCCACATAAAAAAATATTTTTATCTCGTAATTACGAGAAAAGATCTCGTTATTACGAGTTAATTATATCGTTATTACGAGAAACGATCTCGTTATTACAAGTTAATTATCTCATTATTACGAGAAAAGATCTCGTAATTATCTCGTTATTACGAGAAAAGATCTCGTTATTACGAGTTAATTATCTCGTAATTACGAGAAAAGATTTCGTTATTACGAGATAATTATCTCGTTATTACGAGTTGGTTATCTCGTTATTACGAGAAAATATATTGTTATAATAAAATACATAGTAGTTGTTATTGTTATTTGATTTATTATTGTAAAAAAATACATATATAATAAGTGTTCCTCGTTCACCAGATCCATACTTCCAAGTCGATTGGTTCAGCTTTTCAAACTATTTGGGTTTTTTTCCAGAAACGTTAATTCAATTCGATTATTTTTAAATAACAACGATCATTATTTATTGATTTCTACATAAAATAATCGGATTTGATATTTTATCTTATATGAATTAGTAAGTGGAAAGAACTTCATGGAATTTTACTTTCAACGTATATTACAATACCACTCCGAAGTAAATACCAGGTAGTCCTAGCCATAAAAACTCAAGTTACAGAGAGCTATATAGTTTCAATCATGAATATGCAAGATTTACCTCGGATTGTGTTTTAAATATTCATACACAACCTATATTGAAAATAATTGTCATATTTATAATTTGGTCAATTAATTTATTAATCTGCTTTGCTCCTTTTGAATTTTTTTTCACTAATTTAATGAATTTCTTAATATATGTTCATTCATTTTACTTAAAAAGACTCAAAAAGTACATGTGACATATTGTAGAACAATGAAACGCAACATTTTATAAAGATATTTTCTTGTAATTTCGAGATAATTAACTCGTAATAACGAGATCTTTTCTCGTAATTACGAGATAATTAACTCGTAATAACGAGATCTTTTCTCGTAATTACGATATCTTTTCTCGTAATAACGAGATAATTAACTCGTTATAACGAGATCTTTTCTCGTAATTCGAGATAATTAACTCGTAATAACGAGATCTTTTCTTGTAATTATGAGATCTTTTCTCGTAATTACGAGATAATTAACTCGTAATAACGAGATCTTTTCTCGAGATAAAAATATTTTTTTATGTGGCACTATTCGTCTTTCGTAAAACCCCGCCGGCGCCCCAATTATGCGTCATTTGAAATTATGGGTTATATAGTACAAAATCGATACGTACATGGTGTTATCACAGGCAAAGACACTGGAAATGTAAATATTTATGCTTAAAATGAATAAAAAGATGGAAATATCAGCTTGAAAAAGAACTGTTACCGGTATATTGAACTAATGTAAACAAAAATAGGGCAGGAGCCTTGTTTACATGATAAAGAATTGTGAGCCCTATATCTCGCTTATAACTTCACTACTGACTGTCCAATTTCATTTGATCATTGGAAATGCATTCCTAAAGCATTGTAAATAATAAAAACAGAAAAAGTAAACAAAAATAGGGCAGGAGCCTTGTTTACATGATAAAGAATTGTGAGCCCTATATCTCGCTTATAACTTCACTACTGACTGTCCAATTTCATTTGATCATTGGAAATGCATTCCTAAAGCATTGTAAATAATAAAAACAGAAAAATTAAATTTTACCAAAATCGTGACAATGTCCCTTTAAGGCACAGTGTCCATTAAAAGTAAATCTTTTTTTTTTTTTTTTAAGTTCTATCCTGTCACTTTGATTATTTTGACAGCAATGAATGAAAAACTAGTCCATCACGTGACAAACTTTTGCACATGCAAGGTTGGTGACGTCGACATTGGGGGGGGGGGGGGGATAGAAACGTTTAAACCCCTTTCAAAAAAGCAAAAAGTACTGTGTACATGTAGTAGCAGGACTGTAAAAATATTTCATCGGGATCGGTATTCAGCTTGTTGAACTCGGAAGAGGGACTTTCATTTTCAGTATCATGCTTTACTGGATGACGGATGCAGCTGTTTTCAAGTTTTGTAAGTCATTTAATTTAAAAGACACGTATTTTAATTGCACATATAAGTTATGCTTGTAGTTTTACAACTGTCACTCAATAGATCGGCTGAAGAAGTTGGCTTTTTTTTGACTAATCACAGGCCTCTGAATAAAAGGCACCTGACGTTATAAATTTTTCTCATGACCAGTGATGATAAACATAAATACCCTATATCTAACAAGGTTAGCTTTTTAAAAACTAAGAAAGTCAGCCAGCGGAATTTTAATTTTAGGTTCAAAAGTGAATACGCAATCTATTAAACTGTTAAAATACAAGATAATTAAATAATTTCCAGAACAATAAAGCTATGCGGGTGCACAATTAGTTTGCACCCTTATTTTATGGCTGTACATAGTACATGTAGGTGAGGAGATAAGCGTGTAGCGGTGTACAGCAATGTATGACTGCACACTTAATACTTAAAGTTGTTACTTTGCAAACATAGTGGTCTCGTCGCAAACCACTACAAATATATTTACTTCCTAATCTCATTAAGAAAAGTCGGGAAGATAAACGCAGACTCCAGACTATGGCTGCAGACGATTCCCATTGACAGTCTTCCAATACATCGATGCGCAGTTTGACCTAGAAACTGACCAGTTTCATAACTTCTTCGAATTTCTCTAACATGAATTGTCTAATTCATTCCCAGAATTCCAATTTACGCAAGCGCAATTGAAGTTTCATCCTAACTTAATTAGTCAGCCTGCGGGCTGACTAATAATACACAAAGTACCCATTGCCGCCATCTTGGATTTATTTTAAACTGTCACATCAGGTGACATTTTTGCATAAAACTCGCATACATATGATAGGTTGAAGACCACAAAACTGTACAAGAGCCATGAAAACAAAACCCTGAAATTTGGGTGAAAAAAACTGTACACTACCCATCAAAAAACGGTACTTAAAATGGTACAAAATATCGCTTAATAAATTCTTCTGAAAAGGCACCTTATTTCTAAACCAACAAATGTATATTGTCCCAAATGTCTTATTTTAAAATTTGTTACTGGTACTGTACCAGTTATCGGCTAAGACCAGTTATCGGCTAAACTGAGAGTTCGGGTTTATAGCACGCGACTATCTGAGATTTTTTAATTCAGTCCTCTGTTTTGAATAAAAAAAAGTAAGTTTGCTTGAAAACTTTCTTGAATATGTTTAAAACATGAGCTTAAATGATCATTGTTTACTGCTGATTTACATCTTTGCACTTTCAGCAGTGTGGGAAGTGACGTAATATGTTAAAAATAGAATATAACCCCTTTGTGATACATTATCATTTCCCTTCTTTGATTTGACATATAATATCACTACATATAACATGTAGAAACAAAAGGAATTCACTAAATTCTGAGAGATTCATAGCGCAGTTGAACGGCTGATTGCACAATATTATGCATTGAATAGTCTACGATTTTGTGTATTACCGTATGATAACAAACGAATAATTTTATGAGTTTTGTTTATGTATCATAACCCTTACAAACTTTAGTCTGACCCCAAAAGGGGCATAATTCAAATTACATTTTGCAGAGTATCAAATCAACATTGTACAGGGATTTTACTAATGTTATTATCGCGAAGCCGATAACTGGTACAGTAAATCGTAAAAACTCGACAAATTCTGGGTGTGCTTAAAAGCACACAAAAAGATGTTTTGGGTTCTAAATAATGATTTAACCTAACAGGTGCATAAACAAGGAGTATATAGCATTTAAAGTATGTCAAGTTTTATTCAAAAATATCAAGAAATAAGGAAATACGAAAAGAAAATGTTAAATTTTAGCCGATAACTGGTACAGTGCCAGTATGGTTTTTGAATGCTTTAAAATTTCATATATTGTGTTTTGTAGTTTCCTTACAAATCATAAAAATAATTAATAATAGGACTAGAATCAACATTCAACTTCTGGCTGGTAGGAAAATCTTACATATGATTGGTTTGAAAATTTCATGCATATTCATTAATATTTAGATAGCCGCATTTCAGTTCACGTGAACCCCCCGATTGAGCTTGTTCATATTACCAATATATACATCAGCAATGCTGAATAATAGCAGCAAATGCTACCTTACATAAATTTCAGCACATACAAACTTAAAACCTTATCCTTTATTTCATGGTAATAGTCATGCTTAAGGTAAATGTAGTCCTATACTAGGCACTAAATAGTCTCAATCATTAAAAGCTTAGCTTTAAATGATAGATATACCTTCTAGAAATACATATACATAAGAAAATATCTATGTTTAGGTGCTAGTTTTTTTGTTATCACCTCTCAGACAGCTGTACCCCCTTGCCAAAATTATTGACAATGATGAAATTAGCCAGAGGTCCGTTTTTCCTAAAAATAATTACCAATTTTGAGGAAATTAAAACTGGATATACAAAATAGAGTATAAACATTTATTTAAACCATATCAATATTTTTTGGCAAATTGTTGTAAGTAAGTACGCTTTATAGCCCCGATGTATCAAAATAGAATACAAAAATATGCGATGCATGTATCGTGTTTGGTCATTTTGTACTATTTTATGGACTCAAACCTAAATTCATGGTGTTTATTCTATAGAATAACATCTTAGAAAAAAGATTTGGTAAAATAAATCATATGTTGACGGATTACTTTTCACACTATAAGCTCTAAACCAAGTAAGTCATCGCGAACCAGCTATCTATGTCCGGTAAATTGCAAAAAAAAGTTATCGCTAATAAAAGTGGGTTTACAGTAATTGATTGACGATTGATAAAATTCGAAATAGCTTCTGTCTCTAAATTAAAACTGGTTTTAGTAAAAGAAAAAGAAAAATTTGGGGGGTGGGGGGCATCAAAACAAAGAAAATATAAGCATTCCTGAGATCCTGGTTAATCAGAAATTTTGTTTACGTATGGAGAGCTTGGTCACATTCATGTATAAGATAACTATATAACTTTTTGTTGATCAAGTTACGATACATTAACAGCTATAATTAAGTACCCCTTTAAAAACAAAGCTACCTAGAGGGGTATCTTAATACAGATTTACAGCGAGATTATCCCAATTGGTAGTTCACACCTTCACACAATTGACAGTTTGTGTACACTACAAGAGTATCGGAAGCTCACATGTCAAACACAGGTGATGTTTTCCAGTGTCTCGCGAGCGAGAATTATATAAAAATGGAGGCATTTAGCGAGAAATTCAAATTACTGTACAAATTTTCATTTTCGGTGAATTTTGGTGTCTGCCAGTACACCATGAATGGGGTCGAAAAACGGTACATTTTGCATAATGCTGGTACATTTCACATGTATGAACTCATCTGTAAAATTATTTTGCGATCCTCTCTGTCTCCTAATCGGTCATTCAACATCTAAGCTTACAATCGATTCAACTGTTACCAAAACAGTACATTGCACCTGTCATTAATAAAAATCATCCTTCAATCTGCATCTACTGCCTTAAATCATGTAGATATGCGATAAATGTCTAAGGGGTGGACGGAAGTTGTCACGTATATGTAAATAAGATTTCCCTGCACTGTATGTTTGTTTCAATATTTCAAAATCTATGCAGTTATAAACATGTTTATATAAACTTTGTGTAATAAAAGTTATAATTGACAGTTTATAGTATCCCTTTTCTTAATTTTAACTTGTATGTTGATCGAATTCAAAATCGACGCCTTTTGAATCTTTGTATCAGTGCTATATTTGGAAGCAGAAATTACCCAAAGTATGACGCAATTATGTCAACCATCCACCCTTTAGCCTTTTGTCGCATACCTAAGGCAGTAGATGCAGATTGAAGGATGATTTTTATTAAAATGAATTGTATGGAAGCATATCTGGAATTTTGGCAAATCTTCTTTGCTTCAAAATGATTGTCTGTATATGATATATGTTTTTTTTATACCAAATGATTTTCATTCTGATATGATTTAACGTGAAATTTTGTCGACATGCCATGGATAATCATTTTAAACATTAAAAGAAGAATGAGTGTAATATATGACACACAAATCACATGGTCTCATAATGTGATTCAATTTCAGGTCGGTGAATTGAATGCTCAACAAATCAAACATAATAAACAGCTGAAATAAACATTTCTTTTTGATTTATTAGTAAATAATGAAGCATGATTTATTTGTGAATTAGAAATTTAAAAAAGATTTCCACAAATTGGTTTTGTTTTCTGTATTTTTATCAATCACAGCGCACCATACCTCTTATCAAAAATAGGAAACGTCAATCAAAACAACTCTGATTATGATGGATCCATAAAATGTCAAATCGCTCCTAGAATTTTTGTTGATTCGAAAACAAAACATTACAAATACATAATGGATTGCTGATTGTTAATATAACAATGAATTATAACTGAGGAAAACCCGGGACAATTTTTATTACGTGAAAAAGTTTATACTATCAAAAACCGGTAACGCTAGGAATAAATACAGGGTGAGAGAATGCGTAGCACGCACTTATCCCTTCTTTCTTCTTTTACTTACTGAAATGCTATATTGGTGTACATTTAATTGTTATAATACAATTCGTTATACAAAAGTGAGGCGTTGCTTTCATTAATCTATAAAGATCCCAAATCCTATGCACGTGTTGCTGATAGCACAGGATCAACATAATTGATACAGATTCTGTAAAGCTATTAAATATGGCACACGCCAAATTCACTAAAATAAACTGTAAAAAGAAACTCATGCCCTTTTGAAAATGAGTGATAATGTCTAGCATGAGTGTAAAATCTATTGGGCAGTAAAAATATGATCCGATTAAGCTTGTAAAATAGTGATAACACTACCATGGTAGCATTATGGAGTTTATCCAATCTGCTACATAGAGTTATTGCCATTTTATCCTTTAAGTTATGAAACTCTCTAATTATATTTAATTAATCAAAACATTCTAAAGATAAGAACTATTGATACATTAAATAAAATCCCTTTATTTCGTAAGTTTTCAACTTTTCATCTATTATCATGACTGTATCTCGGTATAAAAATATGAAATAAATTGAGACATAAAATGTAGATTGCAGTTTTCTTTTTATTTTACATCAAATTGTCGGTTACTCTAATTAAACCTAGAGATATCCTAAATTAGTGTTCATCGTACATAGAAATGGTCCTTGAGGTCAACAATGGTCATTGTGTTAAATTTCCATGGATTTGGACAGCTTTCTTAATGCTCTGTTTAAAGGTATTGTATGGTCTAGAGGACAGAACTATGTGTAAACTAGAGTAGCCACTACTCTAGTTTACATGACCAAACACAGTCACTGTGGTGGTCTTCTTACCTGTCTATAAGGTTAGTTTAATTCTATGTTGCATTGAACGTTTTGAATCTTGTTGAATTTGTACAACATACTGAGTTAATGAGTGATTGATTAGAAATACAGGTATGTATGTACACTTTAATTTGTTGTGTATTCACTGTAATTGTGCAGATCTAGAGGTAAACCTTGATGATAGACCTAATTAACTCCATGTACATGTCCAGTATTCATGGTCATGATTCTTTACCTGGTGCATTTACTTAATACACCTGGAGCCTCGGAGCAACTAGACAGTACATAAAGCATCACATTGCATAAGTTCATGGTAAATTTACATATGGTTCAGGTAAATGGCATTGCATTGGATGGTTTTGATTTCAAGTTAAGCAGTTAATATACCAGTATGTGTATTTATTTTCAACTCCTTGTAATGGTGTTTACAGATGATTAGCAGAAAAGTAGATAAGTCATGTAGTGATAGTGGTTCATTTTATATTTAACTGCTTCAGAAACATTAGACATTCAGTTTTGCTAAATAGAGATAATCTGGGAAAGGCCTATTAAAGCCAGCTTATAAATTTTGAAAGGATTCTTTAGACAAGTCAATACTATAGGAACAATTTATATCTTGTGTGTAAGAAAAAAAACCCTGACATTAGATCTACCCAACTCAAGCAGTATCTAGACATGCTTTACTTACTGTTGCTTTTATTGATAGATCTGAGTGGCCACTGACTCAGTCTCAGCACTATGGAGCTAGATTTCAGAAATCTGTGTGTGGAGGTGGACAAGAAACTCATTCTGAACAATGTGAGTGGTTTGGCCTGCCCAGGAGAGCTACTAGCTGTCATGGGACCCAGTGGTAAGAGGTTAATTTTTTATTTCATACACATTATAAAATCGTCTTCTAGCATTTTGATTCCTTACACACCATGCAGTAAGTTTTAATTCATAAACATGACATAAAAAAAATATTATTCAAAAGAAAGAAAATCTAAAAAAAACTAATAAAGTTAAAATTGTGGAAGATTCCCATATGTGGATATTGAGTAGCACTCAATAGGATACTCTGTAGAAATTGTTTACAAACACTTTGTGAAAATATATTGCAGTAGATTATTTATGTTGTTAAATGGTTGCCGAAGGAGATTGTCATTTTAAAACTGTAGTAATTATTATAAAATAGCATTGTCAAGATGTCCAAATTTTTGTCTCCTTATACGAGGGTCAATCAAAAAATACGAAGACAATGTGGCTGTCTACCATATATTTTTCATTAAGGTAAAAACATACAGATTAATTTATGCAACAACACTTATTTTATTGATACCCGATTTTAAAATCAACATATTTTTTTTCACCATGGTGCAGGGTAACGCTGAAAACATGAGTCTTTTGTGCTTTTCACCATATAATTTAAATCGGCACTATATCACTTGAAATCTAATTTGTTCCCAATTGTTCGAAAATCATAAGTTTGTTCTTCGAAGTTTTCTTATTTTTTAACGCATGTCTCTTCGTTTACATTAAGACAATCCCTGAATCATGTGAATGTCAGATGACGTTTATTTTTTGATCAAATATTTACAGATACTCTATTCTCTTTCGTACTGATTGATGTTCAAAATACATTTACCACAACCCCCACAAAATGTGTTAGAGTTAAACACAAATGTGAAAATAATTTTTGACTTATTTTTTCTACCACTGAGCATTTTCACATATTTTATCATCTTTTTCCGAGTTACATCCATATTGTTTACGGTATATTTTTCATTGCGCCGTGACGTCCAGCGACGTCAATGTTTTTAGTTTATTTTTAAGAGGACTAAATGTCTTTAGTTACTTATATCTGTTCAACAAATCTATATATCCCATCATTATTTGGTACATAGAATACCATATCAATTTTTAATTTTAGGTTTCAATTTTAGTTGGTTTTAACTTTAATTTATGGAGATATTACTTTGAAAATAATATGGTTTATTGTTTACAGAATACAACATTTTACCTTGCGCCGTGACCTCATTTTTGCAGGATTAGATTCTAAATAATTCTGAGAAATGAAGGAATATATGGACTTATTTTTATTTCAAAATGTTTGAAACAGTTGCTAAATTATGTCTATTTAATTTAGTAATAATATGACGTTAAAAAACATAGCTATTGCAAAAGTCTTCGTATTTTTTGATTGACCCTCATATTTATTGACAACAGGTGCTGGAAAGTCCACACTGCTGAATACCTTAGCAGGCAGAACTCATCTGTCATCAGGAACAATAACTGTGAATGGACATAATATCACCAAAGACCTCAGAAGAAAGATATGCTATGTTTTACAACAGGACATTTTTTTCTCAAGTCTTACACTCAAGGAAACCTTGCAGGTTATTTACAGCAAGTTCTAGCATTCTATGATTTGAAACCATTTTGTTAAAGCAAGATTAAAGTACATGAATATTGTACATGTATAACAATAAAAAAGCATTAAAGGTTAAACAGTTCTTGAATTGTGTGACTCTTTCATTTTTTTAGGGTTGACTAAAACATGGATAATCTAATGCATATTTTGATAGACAGTCACTATGCAAACTGGTTAGAGTAAAAAAATTCAGAGTAGAAGTTGTCTGTATGTTATTTCAGATAAAGTAACTTCTCTAGTATAGCTATGACAGGTTGCACAAGGCAAAAATACCATGAATACCTCAACCTTTTTTCTCTAAACATCAATTTTAAATATAACTTATTTTTGCTATTTGTTTTTGTATAGAATGTGCTGTATTCAATTTTAAATATAACTGATTTTTCCTATTTGTTTTTGTATAGAATGTGCCATATTCAATTTCAGTTTACAGCAAGGTTACGCTTACCAGAAAAAATGTCAAATGAACAGATCAATTCGAAAGTGAATGAAATCATTCAGGATTTGGATTTGTCGAGATGTGTGGACACAAGTAAGTGGATTAAATAAACATCAAATCTCTCTAACTAAATTGTAATAATATTATGATTTAATACGTAAGATTCCAAGTTATGAGTCACCAAAGCTAAATATCTTACTAAACATGTATGTAATAAATTATGCTAATCTTTTGGTGGATAAGATATGATGAAAATAGACCTAGTATATATATTATCGTTTGTATTTGTGACCTGTTGCTTTGACAGTAATGGGAGATGTGTGGGTGCGGGGTCTGTCCGGTGGAGAGAAGAAGCGAGCCAGCATTGCCTGTGAATTAATTACTGACCCAGTCACCATTCTGTTGGATGTAAGAATAACAGTAAATCTATAACAAACACCTCCTATCAAAGAATAACAGTAAAGTTTATAACATGCACCTCCAGTCAAAGAATAACAGTAAAGTCTATAAAAGGGCACCCGTCAGAGAATAACAGTAAAGTCTGTAACATGCACCTCCTATCAGAGAATAAAAGTAAAGCCTATAACATGCACCTCCTGTCAGAGAATAACAGTAAGGTCTATAACAGAGCACCCCCTGTCAGAAAATAACAGTAAAGTCTGTAACATGCACCTCCTGTCAGAGAATAATAGTAAAGTCTGTAACATGCACCTCCTGTCAGAGAATAACAGCAAAGTCTATAACAAACACCTCCTGTCAAAGAATAGAAGTAAGGTCTTTAACAAACACATGTCAAAGAATAACAGTAAAGTCTGTAACATGCACCTCCTGTCAGAGAATAACAGTAAAGTCTATAACATCCACCTCCAGTCAAAGAATAACAGTAAAGTCTATAACAGGGCACCCCCTGTCAGAGAATAACAGTGAAGTCTGTAACATGCACCTCCTGTCAGAGAATAACATTAAAGTCTATAACAAACACCTCATGTCAGAGAATAACAGTAAAGTCTGTAACATGCATCTCCAGTCAAAGAATAACAGTAAAGTCTATAAGAGGGCACCCCCTGTCAGAGAATAACAGTAAAGTCTGTAACATGCACCTCCTGTCAGAGAATAACAGTGAAGTCTATAACAGGACACTACTTGTCAGAGAATAACAGTAAAGTCTGCAACATGCACCGCCTGTCAGAGAATAACAGTAAAGTCTGCAACATGCACCTCCTGTCAGAGAATAACAGTAAAGTCTGTAACATGCACCTCCTTTTATAACATGTCAATCCAAGGTACACCTCCATTTCTTTATTGATTGAAGAAAACTCCCATTGTGTAAGCAGTCTTTATGATATCTAAGTCAGATGTATGCATGCTTGCAATATTTAATTACATGTACTACATACTTTTGTGTTCATTGATTTCATGTTTGTATGTGGATAAAAGAAAATGTTATCTATTATAAGTTAGAGAATTTTTTTCACAGCAAACATTTAGGAAATCGGCATCAGTACTAGGACTGTTTTAAAAATACATGTATGCTTTCTTTTCTTGCCTCTTAATGATGACCCATGGTTCTTTTCCATTGTTCACAGGAGCCAACATCGGGCCTTGATTACAGTACAGCATTCAGTCTGATAGATATGCTACAGACCTACACCAGGAACCATAACAAAACCGTAGTGGCCACGATCCATCAGCCCTCCAGCTTCATCTTCTACCAGTTCCATAAACTCCTGCTCATCTCTGATGGAGAGGTAGGGGAGGCAAACTGTCAGATTAAATTCTTTTCTCTCTTTTTCTGAAATAAATTACCAAGCTTGTATGAATGTTGTTATGCTTAACATTGCTTATATTGATTTAAAAATCATTGTTCACTTTTTATGTGTTATATACTTGGACAAATGTGCCTTACATGATAAAATTTACACTGAAAAGAGCCTTCATTTTTTTTTTGAATTTGACATGAAGCAAATTTTGTTAGATGCTCAAATTATGACTTTGTTATGTCGTAAAAATTTCACAAATATGAAATCTGTGTGAATGCTCTTATCACTGGAATCTCACATGATGCACAATTTTTGTGATATATATTTTAATGTTTTAATTTATTTTTTGCTTGCCTTGCTTGATTTGAATCAATACAGTAAAACACGGTTATAGCGAACATGCTTATAATGAATTGACACTTACAGCGAAGTGATTTTCAGTCCCAATGTCTTTATTACATGTTGTAAACTTGACGGATATAACGAATTACACGTGTTTTACTGTATCTGTTTCTCAGTCATTTTACTAACATGGTGTGAAATATTCTCTTTTGTTTGATAGCTAACAAGTTTGTATTGTTCTAATTTTCTGTTGTAGATATTGAGCCTTTGTTGTGTGCTTAATGTGCATGTGGTTTAACAGCACCTTATACGTGTCTGTTTGATTTCATCCTCATGGTAACATTCTAACATTCTTAATATGCATGTACATGTACCACATTGCACCATGATAACTGTCCATCAAACTGGACACAGTTTGGATTAACTGGCAAAGTCACTTCAATGTTATAAATTGTTGCTGGTACTCTAGTGTGTACAAATACATGTATACATATAAATGGATAATTTCTTAAAGCACATAATGTTCATTTATCTCGTACATATAGATAATACTGTATACAGGGTTATTTTGCCCCATGTTATTTTTGATCTTCTACACTTGCAAACAACTTCATCCTATCTTGAATTCGCCCAGATGCAGTTGTGTTAAAAGAGATATTATTTGTGACAAATCAATGGAATTTGCCTGTCTTAAATTCACCTGTTGACAACAAGGGCAACAAGGGCAAAAGGGGCAAAAATAAAAGGGAGGCAAACCTTTGCTTTATCAGCTCTATCACGGGTAATGCTTTATCAAATACTTGAACTATTTATGACACAGCTCCCAGCTTTAATGCTTAAATTACCTTGTTTATTTTTTACATTTGTTTTTTTACAATGCAAAAGCCGATTTAAAAGTGGTTTTGATGAAAATTTACATTTATTAGAAAAATGAAAACTTGAGTGAAAACCCCCCTCCCCAGAAAACTGTTCCAATAGATATTAGGACTGTAAATTACGTTAGTTATCAGGTTGGGACCAATCGCCCAGATCAGATATAATAGCCTGTGTTGGATATAGTATTCAATATGGGATATCAATTTGAAGTGCAAAAACCAAAAAAATATTTATTTTGCTACCAGTATGGTAAATCTGCATTAGAATAGATGAAATGTAACAACATTTGTTAAAAACTTTTCATGTAACAGTAGTAACCCCACTAGCTGTTACAGAGATTGATCCCTCAATATATCCAAAACTTCTTGGGGATCAGTCTTGCAAACTATATGCTTATAGGAAAACTTGCTAACCAAAAGTTATTGCATTTGATATACATTTATTTGGATTTATTATATCAAGAATTAACAAATTAAAAATTTCAATTTTTTGCACTTCAAATTTATATCACATTTGGGATATCATATCCCAAACAGGCTATTATATTCCATATGGGCGATTGGTTCAACCTGAGTTATTGCATAGGTTGTGTTTTTTTTTCACATAAACTTACAAAAATAATGCTTCCCAAAACTTTTCATCACAAGTACCGATGTCATAGGTTCAATAATTTATTTGGGGGGGTTCAATATATCGCAGCGATATTTTAAACTTGTGTTCAATATATCGCGGGGTTCTATTATATGACACCGGGGTTCAATATTTTATTTGGGGGTTCAATATATGGCAGGGTTCAAAATATAATATGACACCAGTAAACACCCTTGTTCAATATATTTTATTAACTTCTAATTGATAGTTCTGTTTTGTTACTTTTTTTTTTAATAAAAAATAAAGAACTGCATCTCGTTCGAGACAATTTCATGACTTCAATATTTCATTTGAAGTGAATTAAATAACTGCAAGATATCTGATTAGACATTCTAACTACAGTGAATTAACTGTTAACTTATTATTTTTAGTGTGTTTGATTTTTGGTGGTTAAATGATTTTTTCAACAGCTTAAATTTGAATTGGCATATTTCTGAATGTGCTTATTCTTATGCATATGTTAACTATTTGTATTACCGGTAATATACTGTAACTATTTGTAGATATATTAATTATTTATAACATTTATTAACTATTTGCCTGATTTGGCAAAGGAGGCTTTCCAACAAAAACTTCTGACAAGTAAATCTTACTATTTGAAATAACAACTTCAATTATCATCTGATTGTACATCCTAACTAAATAATAAGAAAAATGTAATTACTGGTGTCTGTCAAAAAATCGAACTCGCTGACAAGGAAACAACCTTGTTAGATATCCTAGCTGCTTTATAAATATTCTAACAAGTCTGCCTCAATTAAACAATTATCTGACTTTATTACTTAACTTACTTTATTATACTTTCATGTTAGATACTGAAATCTGATTGGTTTAGGTGCAGTTAATAATCTGTTCTATTACCCTCAGCGTTAGCAACACACTTGGCAACGGGTAACACAACAAATTGATACATGCTCGTAAATTATGCTTGTACGGTTTGCTGCAGAACTCACGTCATTTCTATATAAAAGCAGTAAAATTTTCTCTAAAATTATGACATTAAATTTAATATGACTATATAATAAATAGTGCCTGTTTGGGTAGGAAACAGTTGAAATTGACATCCCTAGAAAACCAATGTCAACCTCGATCTGCTTGGCGTCAGTTGACAATGGTTTTTTTGGGGTGTCATTTTCAACTGTTACCCTTCCAAACAGGCACTATTAATATAGTATTTCAGACAGGAAAACATTACTTTCTGACATAGCAGTCTAACTTTTTGGCAAACTCACCTGATAGACTTAACTTATTATTATTATAATTTTTTTTACATCAATTTAACCATAATAATTTGGGTTTTGGTTGTTTATTTTTTTTGTTGGGGGATGGTGGTGGTTGTCTTTTTTTTGTTTATTTGCATTTATGAGTGTAATGTATGATTTGTATTATTACAGCTGGCATACTTTGGTGATACAGAGAAAGTGGTGGAATTTTTCCACAAAGCTGGTGTTCCCATGGCCTCCCATTATAACCCAGCAGATTTCATATGCAAGTACATGTATATCTATAAAACATATGAATAAATCACAGGCACCTGCATTATACAGTTGAACTTCGATATTTCGAACACTGATATCTTGAATAAAATGGATATGTCAAAGTGATTTGTAAGTCCCAACCACTTATTTTTTAAGTATTTTATCCTCGTTATCTCGAATACTCAGATATCTCGAAGTTTTTAATCAGTCCCGTCTAGTTCAAGATAACAAAGTTTGACTGTATATTTTTCTCATAATAAAAATAAATACCCTAGGCCTGTATCTAATATTACACAAGGTACCCATCGCCACCATCTTGGATTTATTTCAAACTTTAGACATTTATTGCATATCTAAGGCAGTATATGCAGATTGAGGGGTGAATTTTATTAATGGCAGTTGTAATGCACCATTTTGGTTGAATCAGCTTAGATGTTGAATAATTGATCGTGAGACAGAGAGGATTGCAAAATAATTTTACCACTGAATTTTAAGCAAAACTTCCAGCTGATGTGACAGTTTGAAATAAATCCAATATGGCAATGATTGGTACCTTGTGTATTATTAGATAGAGGGTATTTATTTTTATTATGAGAAAAATATATAACGTTAGGTGCCTGTGGAATGGATGAATGAATGAATATGCAAATTGTTCTGATTTCAACTTAATTAAACCTCTGACAGCAAAACTATTAAAAAGCCAATGCATATTGAAGTAAGATGCCATATGAAAGAAGGTAAAATCCTGTGTCATAGTGGAAATTGTTTAATGTGGGTAAGGTGCACCTACAAAATCCACAAAATTAAGTCTTTATGAGTGCATGCTATTGATTCAACAGCACATTTTTATTTATTTGAATTGTATTTCTTATTTTTCTTTATTTCCTATATTAAATAACAAAATGATTTATACATTTTTACTTGATTAGTGGAGAAATTGAAAGAAGATGAAAAAACAAGGTTAAAAATCATAAGTGCAATGGATCAAATGAGGTATGGATAGCTGAATGCTTTTTTCTGTATATATATTTACAGTAATAAATGTTATAAAAAACAAAAACAAAATCTTACAGCATTCTTTGACTAATTTTGTCATTTCTAGGACCAGTTCCAACTGGTCATCAAAATTGAAGAGGTCTGAACAAGGGTGTAAAGAAGGCAAGCCTGACCTGACACCGTCTCAAAACATCATGGAGCAAACTTACAATGGTACGGGTGTTTAAATTGATTCATGGCTCGATCTCCCCCATTAAATGTTTTGACCTTTATGCAGAAGATAGAGAACTTGTTACCTAACTAGAGTCTAATTAGGATTATTCACATACTGTTTGGCATAATGTAAAGTACATTGTACATTGTAGATATAAGCTAAATAAAATCTATATTCTGCATATGTCACTATGCAGAATGTTTACTTGTTTCGATTTGTGTCTGCCTTAATTTATACACTGTAGCAGTAAAACAAAGAAAGAACTGTCTTATTAAGGCTCCCGCAGTGTGATCCAACACAACCATAATGACCACTCATTGTAGCACTCTATCAAGTTGTCATGGAGATTTTTAGAGGGACCAATGAAATTTGCTTGAATGATGCAAATTAACATGTACATGAATATGCAAATGTACTTTCTAATGTAATGCATTTATAAGAGTACCGGTACTTGTTTTCCAAGAATTTCATTGATTTTGTTATATGCATTATATCTATTCATCAGAAGACAGTGTACACGTCAGTTTGATGGAGTTAGACAAAGCTGATGATGTCTCCTCCAGAACTCCACTCAGTGACAAAAAATGGCCAACAGGCTTCCTGACTCAGTACAAACAGCTCACACTGAGAACATTCAAAACCTCCAAGTCCCAGATGTTCAGCAAATTCAAACTGATTGAGACAGTGGTGCTCACTGCCATAGTCAGCTTGATTTGGTTCCAGCTGCCTCGGACAGAGGAGACGCTCCGAGACAGAATGGGAGTGGTATGTACTGGTGTACTGGGACATCAAAACTTTTATAGAATTATTTTGGTTGGTGTTTTTTTTTTTAATGCTTTAATTTCCTTTTTCAGTGGATGATTTTTGGATTATTTTGTTTTATCACTACAGTATATGTATTACTGGTTGCAGAACTATCATAAGATGAATACCTGATTTTTGTTCTTTGTTTTCAGTTATTCTACATGTCCATGCATTGGGGGTTTACACCTCTGTTGGACACAGTCACTGCATGTAAGTTTAATATAATTCATATAAGCTTAACAGTGATAAGCATGCAAGTTAATAGAATTTAATATATACATTTTTATATGACAATATTGATGGCCTGTATTTATGGAATATATTGAATTTCTTCCTATTCAGGTTTGTAATTGTACAGTCAATTCTCTAACAGTTGAATTTGTTCGATATTTGTACATGCATTGTTGCAGTATTTTCCATTCTATCACCTGTGTCTACTGTTGTTTAGTTCCACTAGAGAGACTGGTAATTAACAAGGAGCGGTTGGCTGGATGGTATCGCCTCTCGGCTTACTACCTGGCCAAGATGACCAGCGAATTAGTGCTCACTCTTGTACAGCCTCTGTTCTTTATCACTGTCGTCTACTGGTCAGTGGGGCTCAATGGAGTCTCGTCCTACTTTGCCACGCTGGGAACATTGTTTATACATGCTATAACTGGACAGGTGATCTAATTGAGAATTTACAAAACATATTTCAACTGATATACATGTAGAACACATTTTTATTTTATTTTTTATTTGAAAATATACGGTATCAGTAAATTACACATCTTCGCTAGCCAAGGGTTTTCGGTCCACTCTGCTCCCCATAAACCCTTGGCAGATTTCATTACGAAAACTCGGTGACAAGCTCCATTTAATGATTGGCTGCAGCTGCGAGTAGCTGATCCAATCGCAGCGTTGTAAACAAGCGCTTATAAATAAACTTTTTAAAGAGAAAACACACGTGTGATCTTTGGTAAAACATTCGGTGCTTTTCACAAGTTGAGGCACAAGTGCTCGAGTACAATATCTCCACAAGGATGGTCTAACCAGATCACTTTAAAAAACGATATATTTTACTGGATTTAACAAAGATTTACAAACTTGTCAAGGCTCGTGTTATCGTAGTATGGCCATGGGAAGTAAACATGGCGAATGAAGAAGTTGCCAATCCCGTTAGTATATACGTCCCTGCTTATGGTTAGAGTTTCAATTGTTCAATGAGCTGTATTTTGTTTAATTTCTTTTGTCCACAATAATTACGACAACGATACCTGGTCTTATGGCTTGAATGCATTTATATATAGCAACTTTTTCACTCCCGGTACAGGTCTCTACAAACATTAGGCCTATAAATAAAACATTCCTTGCTTTCTCTAGGTTATATCTTCATTCTCATTGAATAGTATCGTTAATTATGTTCCTATTCTTGCGAGTCAACATGTTTTCAAGTTGTATTTATGCTGTAGCGTGTATATTACCCGTTCTTTCATTCGATTAAAATGTAAATATACCAGGGGCGCAACTCAAGTTGCTCGCTAGATAGCGCCACCGCATCACCGAGTTTTCGTAATGATATCTGCCAAGGGTTAATGGGGAGTAGAGTGGACCGAAAACCCTTGGCTAGCGAAGTTGTAAATTACATCCCTATAAACAAATTTTACACATTATTGTTACCATATGTTTGTTTGACTCTTTGAAGATTTTTATTTGTTTTTGTTACTTCACAGAGTGTAGGGCTTTTTATTGGAATAGCAAGTATGGACATCAGAAAAGGGATGACCCAGGCAACAATTTACATGATGGCTACCATGTTACTAGGTGTGGTATATAATCTTTTACACAGCCTACAGTGTAAATGACTGCATCCATCTTATGATTGACAATAATCTCAGCGAGATTTGTTGAGACTAAAAAATTTTGACTTGACGTCTCTTTCGGGGGTCAGTCAAAATTTTTTTCACTCTCAACAAATCTGGCTGAGATAAGATTGACATGTGATTGTATTGTCCATACTTGTAGGTGGTTTTTACACAAGGAGTCTCCCTTTCTGGTTGGACTGGATAAAGTATGTGTCTTTCTTGCAGTATACATTCAGTGCAATGATGTTTCTGGAGTTTAATGCTGGACCGGACATAAGGTTTGTATTGGAAGGATTTGTAAATAAGATGGACATAAAAATTGTATTGAGATTGCTTCTAAGATTGGATGAAAAATCAAATAGCAGGTGTTTTGGTTGGGTATTAATTTGGCTTACATGTATCTTAAAGGGGCAAGGTCACGATTTTGGTCAAATTCTATTTTTCTGTTTTTATTATTTACAATGCTTTAGGAATGCATTTCTAATGATCAAATGAAATTTGAGAGTCAGTCGTTAAGTTATAAGCAAGATACAGAGCTCACAATTCTTTGTCATGTAAACAAGGCTCGTGCCCAGTTTTTGTTTCCATAGGTTCAATTTACCAGTAAAAAATCTTTTTCAAGCTGATTTGTCTATCTTCTTATTCATTTTAAGCATAAATAAACAGCTTCTAACTTTTAACACATTCATTTTAGGTCTATAACTGGAATTTTCACTTAAACATTCAAAATGTAAACAAAAGCTTTGTTTACATATCAAAGAATTGTAAGCTCTGTAACGCACGTTTAACTCAACGAATGACACTCAAATTTTGTTTGCCCATTAAAAAAGCCTTAATGAAGCATTTTAATCATTGAAATCGAGAAAATAATTTTTGGCCAAAATCGTGACCATGCCCCTTCTTAAAAGGGTTACTTGGTTGTAATTTGTTATGATTATAATTTTTAATTTGCATCCTAGTGCATAATTTACTGGTAAGCAATATTGTTTCAAAAATTCTCAAAAAAAGATTTTTTTACAGTGAGCAAATTGTGGTAGTTTTCTACTTAAAAACACTTTTTTGTAATAATTTCTTTTTCTGTTTTCTTCAACCTTAGATGGATTGTACTTGCTTTACTATTAAATGATTTAAATTCATTCAGTTTAGATAAAAAATTGTCATTCAATTCTCATCCTGTTTAAATACTCTGTACACTTCTTTTTATCCCTGTTACATGTAGATGTGCAGTCAGATCAACAACATACGAGTCCCAGTTTGGAACCTGTTTACACAGTAACTCCACCCATATCCCATCCAATGAAGTTCTCCATTTCTATGGAATTAATCTTCCCTACTGGGCATATATTTTGCCTTTGTTTATTTTTATTCTGTTTTTTCGGATAGCAGGGTACTTTATGTTAAGATATAAACAAAAGCCAAGTCAAACAAATTAAGTTTCCTTTCCGTACAAGGAAAGTCAGATTTATTCAGAAATATACATTAAATGTACTACAGCTGTAGTTGGTTCAGGTGAACTGGAACTGTGCTAGTACTTGCTCAGGCATGGTGCTAAATACGCCAAAAGATATTTGGACAAATTGATGATCAAAATCACAGACTTTATAGTGCATATTATTAATTGATTTTGAAATTTTTTATCTAATACATGTATATCGAATAATATCAATTAATTTTTTTTATTTCTATATTACATAGTACAAGTGCATTTAAAATAATATATATAAAAAATATAAAATAACATCAACTTTATTAAGTTTCATTATATTATCAGTGCTATATTGAAATCTCAAATTTAACAACAGGGTGACATTTTATTGTTTATAGCTACATCTGTTCATTATTTTTTTATATTTACATTTTCCAGTGTCTTGCCTGTGATAACACTACGTATCGATTTTGTACTATATAACCCATAACTTCAAATGACGCCAAATTGAGGCGCCAGCGGGGTTTGCTTATTTATATTTAATATTTAATCGTTCGATGGCTTAAAATTATGTAAATATAAGTAATAAGGAATCATTCTTTGAATATTATGAGGTGATAATTTCGGTCGGGGCGTGATCAAATCTATCATAAAGCCCTTCGGGCTTTATTGGATTTGATCACGCCCCGACCAAAATTATCACCTCATAATACTCAAAGAATGATTCCTTATTCCTTAAATAAAGTGGATGAAATTGTCTTATTATTTTTGTTACCAATCGATATGTAAAACACATTGTGGGCCCAGAATATACCATATTTGGTCTTCTGTTTTCAGTTCTGTTGCAGGTAATACTAATATTTTTATTTTATCAGTTTTAACTGTCAGATTTTATCCAGCAAGGCATTTTGGTTTTATTGTTGAATAAAAAAATTAAAAAGTACATGTAGATTAATAGAGTAATCTTACATGAAGTATTACCAGTATTTTTGCTAACAATTGTTGTAAACAATTGTACATGTGTTATCGCAAGAACTATTCATTTTACTACAATTTTGTACATTTTAACTGTAATGAAATGTAATGTACAGTATATTATGTATTTTACACGTTAAGCATAGTTTTATTTATTAAAAAGTCCTTGGCAATGCCATTTATGTAGACAATAGTCGTTTCTAATGTGTATTGATTGTTTAATTGTTTGCATCTTTTTATGAACATTTGTATTTTTATCCAGGTATTGTCATGCAGTGCTGGTAATGATATAAACTTATAAAACATCGTATGTTCTATTCAAGTGTGATTATTGATTGTTGTTTTGCATCCTGTTAAGAATATTTGTATTTTACTGTAGGTATTGTCTGTTCTCATAATGATGTAAAATTTTATACATCAATTATTCAAAGAAAAACTGTATTTCTCTGAAGAAGTGTAATATGTTATAAGCTCTTTTTGCAAACTGCATTATGAGTGGATTTTATTTAAATACCGGTAAGAGATTAACATTCATTGCATATTTGTTGTTATACTATACATATCAGACTAAATAAATTGTTACTGCATTCCAAATGTTTTTACTGGTCAGTAAATACAAATCACATATAAATTATTATCGATAAAGGAACCTAAACACGATTTGAGATCAGAATTTTATATCTATAAAGTAGTTTACTTGTGCAATTAGAATGATTGACCAAAATTTGAATGTTAGAAGTCAAGTTAGAAACAAAGCTCGAGTCTTATAATAATTTTGCTTCAAATTGTTCTGTGACCATTTACTATGATTTCATTGGGCATGCATATGAAGACTTTAAGCATACCTGACAATTTTGAAGACCGTTCTAAAATTACGCGGACATCCTTTCAAGCGTCAAACAGCAATGAAAATTAAATTTTACGGAAACGGATTAGTTTATAACTACAGTAGATTTTATTAATATTTTAAGAATCTGCATTCAGTTTTATTACAAACTTTGCTCATAACTTAGATGTGGAAGAACGAAGCAGGCTAAAAATAATGATTTGCAAATCATAAATCCAACATAAATCTCTCGTGTCGTCTGCGATTCTTGTTCAATATCAGCAAAATTTTCTCTGGTTTCTTATTATTATTCTAACATTACGGATTTACAATTCTGATGTAATATTTTGGGTATTAACAGAAATATGTTTGATATTCTGCGGTGTATTCGTTTCAAAAATGGCTTGCAAAAATGGACGTTGGGAGGCAGCACAGAGCAGTGCACCTTGATCAAATTCAGTATGTCGTTTAAAAAATTCTTATAAAAATCTGCAAAGGATGACTGCACTTAGCGCCGGGTTTTGGGCCCTTTTCGGTCGCTTCTGTTGCGTTTATTTCTTAACCTAATATCACTTTTGTTTTTTTTTTTAAGAGTCTAGTCTATTTCCAACATGAATTAAGATATTAGAGTGTGATACAATAAGCTCATTCTATGTTTTTCTCCTTACAACTTTCGAAAAAAGGAGAATTTTTGCTTGTCTGCCCTTGACCAAACATTAGATCTATATTAATATGCATGAGAGGTGGAGCTGACATTATCAGAATGGTACTAAAATTAGACTAGCATGAATAACAATGCTATGTATTAAAGTTTATGTGATCACTCTTTCATCATAACCCTATCTATTCTATATGGTACAAGTATATTATTTACTATGGTTTCAACAATTTGACCACGCCCAGGAAAGTACAGAAGTCTTTAAATCAATGCTTGACAACTTAACGTGTTCGAAAACATTGTCCTAGTTAGCACATAACACGCTACCTTACACGCCACGTGATAGAAGTTTGTATTCACAAAGTTACCTGAGGTGAGAAATCACGTGGTGAATTATAATATTCAACATGCATCAACCCTTGGTTACAACAGGGAAAGCGAAAGTAAGAAGAAGCAGTTTTTTCTCATTTAAACCATGAGCTCATGTTTGTCTATTAATCTCATTCTGACATAACTTTGATAATGCACATATACAACTACTGTTAAACGGAGAACAATAGACAAACATGCGCTGACTATGTACGGAGTCAGTATAAAAGTGGGCGTCCTCATTATCGTATGGAGATTCAAGAAATCGTAATGACCCCCGCCTATGAAAACAAATTCGTACTTGGTAACAACATACTTTTATTTAACGCAATTACGTAAAGTTGCAGTTTAGATGTGGACCATTTCTGCAATTGAAAGAAAAATTCTTCTTTTAAAAGTTAATTTTCTCGCAAATACCGCATGTCCTTAAGTGTAGTCATCCTTTCAAAGCTAAAATATATATAACTTTTTTCTTTACTAAATTATAGTTTATGGCCAAAAGTATCATATTTAAAATTTTCCGTAAGATCGGATGGGTAATTTGTTGACTATCCATAAGTCCCTCCAGGGGCATAGTTTAGACAAATCGTATAAAAGAGGAAACTTAGGAAGAGGTGATGTATTACATACTAGCTTTGTGGTTCTTGAGAAGCTAACCTTACTTTCCTTATTACCCAATTATCCCCCGTTAAAAATGAACATGCATGACATTTTTGGAAACAAACTGGAAAGCCACTCTTCCAAGGATGCAAAGCCAAATTAAGTTGAAATTAATTGACCCTGTGCATGTTCCAGAAAATAAGATGATGTGAAAAGTGGGCCGAATGATAGAACCTACATACGAGGGCCGTTCACAAATTACATGGACTTTTTGAATAGGAAAAATATTTAATGAATCAATGTCTTATACACAATATAGCAGCAATGAAAGATTTCTTCAAAATTGTTGATTACTTCGGACTTGTGTAATCACGGCGCATACAATGAGCCTGGATTCGGCAACGTCACGTAGTAATAAATATGTGCGCATTCATATTTGAATATTTACATCCACTAAGTATGAGTCCCTCTATTTCTAAGACTTATGGAAATTTATTGTAATTCATAGCTCTGTAGAAACTGACAGGACTGAAATCTACACGCCCCGTTTATCGATTGTTCGAAACCTTCATCGACCTTAGAAAAATCACGGACTGCACGAAATAATCACGATGATGTCAGACTCAAATTGCCATAGAAGACGATTTGGCTGTTTCCTTTATCCAATGTACTGATGTACACTAATTTAGTCATTGTTACTTACTTTTTACGATCAATTTATTAAAAGAAAGATGTAAATATAAAAAAAAAAATAAAAAATGATATCTTTGGTGATATGCAGGATATGAAGGTCACAGGCGACATCTTCATATCCCGCACGAACCACCAAAGAAAGCATTTTATTGTTTATATGTATTTCATGTCGACTATCTTTATATTGTCATCTTTAAAAATATTTTGGAATTCACATTGGTGTTCCTTCAGTCTGATTAAAACCACCCCTCCTCCTTACATTCGTCAGGGTCAGACCCTGACGAGTGTAAGGAGAAAGGGGGGGGAGGGTAATAAGACTAGTGCTCCTTAATTTTTTTTTCTTTAAAACTTAAAATAAAACTTGTTTGCATTGAATTTGAAAATTGCAGGCATTTCTGATATCGTTTCTAAATCACTTTATTTAATTACGTTTCGGGGTAAGTTTTGTCGCTTTTTTAAAGGAGATTCTTCATAGATACTCTATGAAAAAATTAGGGTCAGCTCTGTGAGCACCCAAAAGTAATCCGTCTGTCTGTCCAAGATCCTTTGTCCTGAGAATAGTCTCTCCCCTTGGTCCAATCTGGCTCAAACTTCACCCCACAGATTGCCATTGGGTAAAAGGTGTGTAGTGACCATGAACCAAGTTCCTCGGTCTAAATTTAAAGTCATAGCAGAATAATGAGAAGAATCCTTGTCTGGATTAAATATTCTCTTACTTGGTATAATCCGGTTCATACTCCACCCTTATATTGCATTTGGTCAAAAGGTGTGCAGTGCATGACCTAAAACAAAGTTTCTCGGTCAAGGCCCAATGTCATATCAGACCTTAGAAATTATTTTCTTAACCCTATCTTTTTTATCTTCCGTTAGGCCTATTTGTTTTATACATCACATAAAGAATGCTTTTGGGTAAAGGGGGTGGGGGGGGGGGCAGTGACCTTGAACCACGTTTTTAGGTCATATATGTGAAGGTAATAGGTTAATTATCTCTTTAGAATCCAGTTTTGGACCACAAATTCTCTCCCATGGCCCAATCTTGTTCAGATGAAACGAGAAGAATTTCTTTAGGTACGGGGTATACAGTGATCTTGACTAAAAATTTAATGTCAAATGGAAAATTTCTCTTCAAGATTCTGTAATGCTTTCTTAAGATAGTGTACTTATGAGCCGGACCTATGATATCGCGGTAGTTAAATTAATTTGTAAAAAAATCTATTAAAATGCATATATTTCCAGAAACTATGTTATTGTGAATCTCCTCTATTATATACCTCAGTGATGTTTAGCGTGTCTCTGTTTACTATGTCTAAAAATATCCCGACGTCAAATGTCAATTTCAGCGCGTGCTAGGCCTACTATACGTAATCAGAAATACCGCGATACCATAGAACCCGCGATATGATAGGAAGCTACTATATACTTTGGCGGGTTCATCTATAGTTGTAACAATATATACGTAAAATTAAGTTTGTTTATCTTTATTAAACATTTTTTTGTCGTATGAGACTATGAGGAAAATATCGCGAGTGAGGAGATACAAATGTAATATACGATTGTCAATTTTACATCGGGATCGAGATCACAGAAAGGGGAGGAAACTTGAAAGTTGAAAATGGCGATGATTAAAAATTTCCGGATATTTCATAAATTGGAACCCCCGTATAGCGTTATAATTGACAACAAAAATTATGAAGAATCGTTGCTCTTTGAGTCCAGTGCACTTGCTGTTCTACGTAAGAGGAATTTCTTTACATATGTCATATATTTGCCGTTCTTATCATGAAAAAATCGATTTATGAAATGAGCAACAGAACAAATCGTTTGCACAATTCATTGTTTGCATTACTGTACGAGTACATGTATTTAGACTCTTTAGATATTGATGCTATTCACGACATTAGTAGGGAAATAAATGAATGAACTGATTACTCCAGTTTGTTTGATTTTATGCTGTATCAGTACCACTTACTTGTTTGTCCTTTGGGTTTTATGAATTTGAACATCAGTAAATCTATTAACTTGGTGATTAGATAGAATGTTCTATCGTTAAAATGATGTCCTACGGACCCGGTTTAACTTACTGCGACCTGAGCATAGCCTGGTCACGGTAAGATTATTCTTTCTATGTGACTAATTGTATTGGAAAAATGGGTTCTATAGGAAGAGTTTCAGTTGCCAATCCTTTAATGTTTATATCTATTTAAATATATATTTTTTTTAATTAAATTAAACTTATTGCATTCTGTTATGATTTGATGCAGATACATAGATCGAAGTACGGCTTCTCTAAACACAGGTGTCGGCAATTTTATCAATTTGTTGTATATAAATAAGAAACGGTCAAAATCCTACCAGTGAGCTTTGCGAGCATAGCGACAATTGCCGACTCCTGTGCTTTAAAAAACTTATTCTGCATGTTTAATTTGACTTTTTGACATAAAAGTAGTAGTTTGGTTTTTTTATATCTCAGTGTATAAATTATAAAAACAAAAGTTATACAGATCTGAAAGCGAATCTCTCTTTTCGGCATTTTTGAATTTGCATTTCAAAATGCCGTAAAATTCAGCTGAAAATTACAGGTTTGGTTCTTGTTAAAATTTCTTGGAGTATTTCACAATATTCCTTACATTGCTCTATTCACTGGAAATGAAATCAATTGTAATGAGTGAGGTTTTCATGGATAAACTTTAAAAGTATCCAATGTTCAGTTTTTATTTCTGACTTAAAAATTTTTTGTTCACAGACTCGAGTGAAGCTGAGTTAGTCAAAAAACAGTATACCAAAATATTGGATGCATATGGATGTCTTGGAGTTCTGAATTTTGCAGTTGGTATGTAAATACAATTTTTTGATATAATTCAATATAGTTATAACACATAATACCCTTTTTCTAAGCTGATTACCCTCAATGAATAGGAAATTTGCATTTATGTTTAAAGTAATAGATATTTATATTTTCCTGTATTAAAAGATTGAAATTGATTTTAATACCTATTTCAAATGATAAACATAACTTGGGGCATTTGACACTTTATTAATGCAAAGCTATCTATAAAAAAACCCTGTAAACTTCCTTAGTTGTGTTAACTTTTATTTACATAACATACTGGAAAGTAAAAATTGAATTCTTAAATTTCCTTATAAATTTGAAATATAGCTGTCTACCATTGGCCCAGAATAAGACAATTTCTTTTGAAAAATTTATTAAAACATGTTTATCAAAAAGTTTTACATTATGTCAAGTTTTTCATGGGGGTCATATTGATGGGTTGTATGCAACATATGTCAATGAATATAAACAAATGTTCTTAGCTAATCACACTAGGTTGCAACCATCCATTACACAGTCAGGAAATATTTTATGAAGTCATTTATATTTTTAGGGGAAGACAATGTGTTTTTCTTAGTGCTGGTCACTGGCTGTTTGTCTGTGGGTAAAATATGCGATTCAGAAATCTTCCGCATCACGTCGACACACTTCCTGTCCTTGAGGAATGGTCAGGGTGATGAGGAGAGGATCTCAGAGGTCAAGAAGCTCCTAAACTCAGGGACATTCTACTTTGCCTGGTCAGCGGCTGGGACTACATGGGACCTGACTCTATGTGCACAGAGGAAGATCCAGGAGCATGATACAGACAATCGATTCTTCTGGTACGAGTCTCATTACAACAGTGAGCCATCCTTAAAAAGCAGCTTTACAATTCCAAGGCTTAAAATGTCTTTCATTGGATGTTTTAGCTATCATAGCTGATTCCCTAATACTTTGATGAGCTAGACTTTTTGATAGTCAAGAGTTAGTTTGGGAAACTTCACATGTGAAATTGTGAAGATGTAGAATAACATAATGAATTGATTCTTCTGGTTAGAGTCTCATTAGAGCAATGAGGTTTCCTTGAAAAACATGATTTAGCTATACTGTGCTAAGCCTATATTTCATATAAAATTCTTATGTAAATTGAATTTTTTGGTAACATTTCCGTTGTTTTGTGTTCTCTTTGTAAATAAATTCATACCCTTCAGAAAGGAAAATATTGGAGAAAATGAAGGTGAGAGAAACAAATCCATGTAAGGCAAAATGCAAAATGTAATGACTATTAATTTCTCCCAGAATAAAAAGACTCACTTGATTCTGGTGGCCATCTCTGATCCGTTCATTTTTCTTCCAGGAACCGTATGCTGCATGTCCACTTTCAGAGATTTGGAATCGACTGTGATCGATGGCTGTTCAAAATCATTTGTGGAGGGGTGGAGATCAGGACCATTTACGCCTCTCACAGACAGGCCAAGGCCTGCCTGATATCACGTCTCAGCTGCGAGAGGGCGGGCACCAGGTTCAACGTCAGAGGGACTAACGATGACGGCCATGTGGCCAATTTTGTAGAAACAGAACAGGTACAATAAATAGTAAATAGAATTGGAGGCTGTTAAAGGAAATAATAATTTGACAAAATGAGTTGATTTTGTGGTTCAAGTATAGAATAATTGGGTAGTAGTTTTAATGAATCAATCCACAAAAACCTTACACCATCCCTATGTTGTTTTACTTCAGGTTATTTTCCTTGATGAGAAGATATCCTCCTTTATTCAGACTAGAGGTTCTGTACCCTTGTTTTGGGAACAGCCTGGAATTCAGGTACAATGATTCTTAGATGTCATTTCTTATTTGTGCTAAGTCATAAAAATGTTTGGTTAGTGGTTAGAGTTAGGAAGTGAATGATTTCATTTGCTCTTATGTGAGATGCATGTACATGTACTTCTTCCCCTTACAGGTTGGCTCTCATCGGGTGAGAATGTCCCGAGGACACGAAGCCTCGGCCCCAGCCTTTGACAGACACTTGAACATGATCAAAGACCTGTACGGAGACCAAGTACTGATCAACCTACTGGGCAGGAAGGAAGGGGAGCACCTGCTGAGTCAGGCCTATGTGGTAAGTCACTGTAGAATGTATTGTATGTACAAAGAGAGGAATAACAATCAGAGGGAAGTTATTGAAATGTTGTTGTGGACTTTGCTCCGTGGCACTAGGTACAGTTAAACTTCGATATCTCCAACACTGATATCTCGAATACAATGGATATGTCGATTGTCGAAGTGATTTGTAAGTCCCAACCACTTATTTTTTTAAAGTATTTTACCTTTGATATCTCAAATACTCGGATATCTCGAAGTTTTTAAACAGTCCCATCTAGTTTGAGATAACAAAGTTTGACTGTATGTTTAAACAAATGCTTAATTGCATGAGTTCTTGTGACAAAGTCTAGTAAATACCTACATGTATGAATAAAATGTTAGTCTCCACTTACTATTACAAAGGCATTTGTTTTTGTTTGAACCACAAAGTTTTTATGTTGATATGTACCGGTACACTACATGTAATATGTAATATATTTACATATACATTTCCAGCATCTCTGTCCATTATGAAACTATGCAACTTTTTAAATAAGAGTCGTTCTTTATATCAATGAATGAGTAATTGGCAATATGGCATGTAATGCCAGTGTTCAACAAAATTGAAGTAATTTACATGACTTATGTAAACTAATTTTCAAACTTTTAATGTCATTAAGAAACATCATCAGGCCTCCACATTTCATCAGAGAATTCCACTGATCAACTTTGATTATCATACCGAGTGTAGAGGTAATGCTAAAAACCTGGATCGGCTGAAACAGAAGGTCCTTAAACAGCTGGTGGACTTTGGATACTTCTACAGTGTGGACAATCAGGGAGACAGGTACGAACAGGTGTTATTTGTGTTGATACTGTAACTGTTAACCAACTTTTATTTGTGTCAGGAAAATTTCACAATGTTTACATCTTTCTTGCCATGAACCAGCGTCCTATTGTCTCCAAAACCGTATTTGTTTAATAATTCTAACAGACTGTCACAAAATCTATAGCCCAGAGCTACCAGGTAGTTTTTCACTAGTTAATTATGAATAAAGCCATGAGTCAAAGTTGTTTACACTACAGTATGAGTTGTGCTGGACTCTACTTGTGTATATATTCAGTATAATTTTATCAATGAAAATTCAACATTTTACTGGAAACTTGGAAATATATGTTTGCAATTAAATGGAATTTTTTTTGTCCCCCGCCGCAACGCGGAGCGGGGACATAGAAATGCCGGGCGTCCGTCCGTGGGTCCGTGGGTCCGTGGGTCCGTGTGTCCGTGGGTCCGTGGGTCCGTGTGTCCGTGGGTCTGTGTGTCCGTGGGTCCGTGTGTCCGTGTGTCCGTGCGTCCGTCCGTCACACTTTTTTGTAAGCGCTCTCATGCCTACAAATTGTGACAGATTTTCATTACATTTATAGCAAATGTTTATACACCTATTACCTTGGTCAAGTTCGAAAATCAGCATTGGTCGATACTTTTTGTTGGAGTTATGGGACTCTGACCACAATAATGACTCCGTTTTATCCAAAAATTGACCTTGTAAGCACTCTCATGCCTACAAATTTTGACGAATTTTCATTAAATTTATACCAAATGTTTATACACCTATTACCTTGGTCAAGTTCGAAAATCAGCATTGGTCGATACTTTTTGCTGGAGTTATGGGACTTTGACCACAATAATGACTCCGTTTTATCCAAAAATTGACCTTGTAAGCGCTCTCATGCCTACAAATTTTGATGGATTTACATGAAATTTATACCAAATGTTTATACCACTAATACCTTGGTTAAGTTCTTAAATCAGCCTTGGTCGCGTCCCCACGAACCTGTAAAATTTAAGCAATCCACGAAAATTGGCCCCCACGAAATTTAATGATTCCACAAGACAGTATACTAGTATACTGCTTGAACGGCGGGGGACCCAGGAATTCTATTCTTGTTCAGATATGTTTTATTGCTTATAGTCTGTCCCAAGTTATTGCTTCCATCACTTTTTGATGATTTTTAATAAAAATACACATACCTGTGAAAGAAATGCTGTTGAAATCGATAAAAGGAAAAATATCCAAGATATCTGCATTGACAAATTATCATTTTTCACTCATAAATGTTCACAGGAACGAAAACAAATTTCTTACGGAGATTTATAATGGGAAATGTTAACATCTTTTCTCCATTCGGAAGTTCTCGGGACATCTCGCGCAATTTTTGAACGTTATCATCCGGGCTTAATAATGGCTGATGCAATGCTAAATCTCCGTAGACTTTCTATTTTGGGATGTGTATTGAAACCTGAAGCGGTAGAGGGGGCGTTTCAAAACAGATAATCTGGACATTTTTCATATTAGTGGATGAACATAGTTTGAGCACAAAGGTATTTATGATTATCCAAATATCAAGCAAAAAGCGGTGGAAGCAAAAACTCGGGACAGAGTATAGTACAGAAGTATACATGTACATTGATTATTTTTAGTAATGATTGTATTATAGGCTAATTTACAAAAATGGCATTTTAGCAACAGATGGATGATACATCCTCAGTCTGTTAATCTTTTTTACTCCAGATTTCAGTCAGGAACCATGAGGACAAACTGTCTGGACTGTCTGGATAGGACTAACGCTGTCCAGTCTATGCTGGGCCTGGAGGTAAACTAGGATTTTAATTATTGATGGTTATACTCTCCAAATCAATGCAATTCTAGCATCAACTTGCAGTCCTGTTAAAAAAGACCAAAATTGATAATAAAAAATGTGTTTTCATCTATTTCCAGATGCTGCCTCGTCAGTTGGAAAGTTTAGGACTAGCAGAGAAACAACAAATGGTGTCAAGATTTCTTGACATTTACCGCCAAATATGGAGTGCAAATGGGGACCATGTCAGCAGAATTTATGCTGGAACTGGTGCTTTAGGAGGGGGCAGATCAAAGGTTAAAAAAAAAAAAAACATCAGAATTCATTGTTAATTGCATTTATAAAATTTTTGTTACTGAAAGTTACATGTATGTTAATGATTATATGTATATTTCAGTACTCGGATGCCGCACGCTCAGCCTCTCGTACCATACAGAATAATTTCCTTGACAACAGTAAACAGGAAGCAATAGATATTCTGTTGCTAGGCAATACATTGAGAGGAGAGTTAGCAGACAAGGCTCGTGCACTTCTTACCACCAGGATCTTACATGGTAGGTACCTAAATATAATTTTGATTATAGGTTTTGTCTTAATAACTACCAAAATAATGGTTTGTAGCTAAATCTACGGTAATTTTCAGTTGCTCACTATTAGGTAGCAGAATTTTACCGGTACATACCATTTATCCGTTAATTTTCGCAACGATCTTATTTTTGTTTTTTTTCCATGATCTCTTTCAAATTGCAAAATATTGAATACGCAAAAATTATATCCAGACCTGTATTCTTTTCTATAAGAAACTTTTAAAATTGCAAAAAAATGACTGACATAAATTAAAAATGCTACATATTTCCCCTCTTTTTTGCAAATTTTGTGACGCGAAAAAAAATGGATATACGGATTGCTTGTAGCTACATGTACATATACATGTAATTGTTAATCATTTTTGAATAGTTTCGGTACTAGTACATGTACCAGGATATTGCATTGTGTCTTGCAAAATATAATATTATACCGTAATTATCTATTTTTCATAGCCAGTAATCTGCTGAAAGATTAGATTTAACACTGAAACTTAACAAAATGATTAAAACTTGCAGCTCCCCCTGCCATACTCCAGTCCATGGTCAACGACTACCCTGACTACACGGAGGTCGAGGATTTAAGGATCTTTGTGGGTACCTGGAACGTGAACGGGGGCAAACACTTCAGAAGCATCGCACACAAACACGAGTCTGTATCAGACTGGCTGCTGGATGCTGCTTCCATTACCAAAGAGAAAAATCCAGGTTTGTCAACAAAGAAGAGTTACTTTGGAAGTATATGTTATTGCATTCATACTTAGCTCTAGTGGCTTAACACTTTTGCTCAATCAGAAGATTGCTGGTTTTTATGCCAAAAGAACCCCTGTTCAAACCCTAGTAGATATATAATAATTATATAAAAATGGGGTTCAAAACCATGATGTGATTTGCAGAGAACTTGGATAAATTTATGAATTGTTATTGTCTTAAAAGAAAGACATTGGATTGCTTTTGCTTGATTTTCAGAAATGGTGGTCAGCGCTGCAAATTGGGATAAGCCTATTGATATATTTGCCATCGGATTTGAAGAAATTGTTGATTTAAATGCCAGTAACATTATGAAAGCCAGGTAAGACTTACATGTATATGTATGCATTGTTATGCATCGTCTGTTTGAAATCAACTCACAATGATGGATTTTGTATTATATTTTACATGTCACACCTGATTTTTGAAAAATCCAACATCAAAATCAATTAAAGTTTCGATTCATATTGAGAAATTTGCAGGGGTTCAAGCACTCATCACACTTTCTCATTACCTATTAACAGTACTACAAATGCTAGAGAATGGCAGAAAGAATTACTGAAGACAATATCTAGAGACCACAAGTATGTGGTGCTGACCAGTGTCCAACTGGTGGGGGTCATCCTCTACGTATTCATACGTCCCCACCTGGCACCCTTCATAAGGTCTGTATTAATACCTGGTCAACCTATGATGACTTTTGTAGATTTTATTTTTAAGTAGATTAGATGTACCGGTACATGTACTGGCCCCGCCGTCACCAACTTTCCTCAAATCATTACTCAGCCTCAAGTTGGAGTATTGACCTCAAATTTATGCACTTTTCTTTGAAGGATTTGAGTTTAGGAATGAATTGAGTAATTTGAAAAGTTTGGAGACGGTGAGCCATGTACATACATGTATTTCTAAGAAAGGATAATGCTTTTGAGTTTGAAAAAAAAAAATGTTTAATCTGGAATTCCTTGGTCTGCTCAGGATACAAATGACCATATTTTGTTTTGTTAAATAGAGATGTTGCTACAGACTCAGCTAAAACAGGACTAGGTGGGGCTGCAGGTAACAAAGGGGGCGTGGCCATTCGCTTCCTGTACCAGAGTAGCTCCTTGTGCTTTGTCTGCGCCCATTTATCAGCTGGTCAGTCACAGGTCAACGATCGCAACAGTGACTACCACGAAATCTCTCGAAAAATCTGCTTCCCAATGGTGAGTTACTAGATATTGTATATCAGTGAGATAATTCAGGCCCTGTTTTTTACTTGCTTCTTCTTATTTATAAGGTTATCTGTAATAAATCCTATATATGGACACTCATATTGTGTTCTGTAACTCTTTAGCTTAATCTTATTATTGTATCTTAATTGAAACAATTTTAAATCATAAACCATCGAGTAGCAAATAGATTATAATCAATCGATCAACAAGTACGATTAGCAGTTTGTGTATTGACTTCTCTGTCTTGTACAGGTACATGTATATGTAAATCTACAATCACAATGAATTACGTGTAGAATCTGTATACATGTAGCTTACCGTATATCCCGTTTTTTTTCGTGTATCACAAAATTTAAGAAAATGAGCAAAATGTGTAGCATTTTTAATTTGCGTCAGTCATTTTTGGCGATTTAAAAAGTTTCTTATGGAAAATAATACAGAATATAACGTCTGCATATTCAATAATTTGCGATTTAAAAGAGATCGCGAAAAAAGCGTGAATTAGAAAATCACAAAAATTACCTGATATATGGTCTATTAAATACAAGTCCTTTTGCTCTAAACTGTTTCATGCTTTATGATTTTCTGACTTACATGTACATTGTAATAATTGCTTTGATCTTTGACTGGAGTTCAACATTTAATCTCTCAATGTACAGGAGCAGTGTATGGTAGGCATTTCATATTGTTTACTAAGCATGGATGTTATGTGTTGTCTGTCATGCCCTCTTATACTTTGTGGATTTCAGTCAGTTTGTTCTTGTTCAGATATTGGTGGATATTTATATCAATTCAGTTGAAAATGTATTTACTCAAGACCTATATATATATGCATGCTTGTAACTAGATTTTAGAACCAAAATATAATACTGATTGTGTTTTTGTGGAATCAATTCAGTGTTACCGGTAAGTTTTAATACCTTCAATTGTTGTTGTATTTTAATACATGTACATTGTATACTATATTCCATATCAA
Source organism: Magallana ariakensis (assembly GCA_020458035.1). NCBI lineage: Eukaryota > Metazoa > Mollusca > Bivalvia > Ostreida > Ostreidae > Magallana > Magallana ariakensis. Next base: position 10,272,404 of record CM035818.1, read on the forward strand.
ACCCATTATTTATTTTTGTTTTGTTGCAGTTTTATTGGAAGTAATTGTCCCTCGATAGAAAATAATTCTTTTCAAAGTCAATGCATATTTTCTAAGCTAAAATGGCATGGAAAGGAATATAGATCAGTATGAATGTGCATGATGACAGAGTTGTATCTTGAACATGCAAGTTATACATTTACATGTACTTCGAAAATGGAAAGAAACTGATGTGGTTTTATCCTTTTTTAGATCATGCCAACCACCAAGAAGGTTGAATAATGTCAGCTACATGTATCTAATTCTTTATACTCATTTACTGCTTTTCTGTCTTTTATGATAAAACTTTCTGATGATCAGAGATATGTACATCACTTTCTGTACATAGTAAAAAACTAATTGATCATTTGTTGGAGTCTGAAGATCAGAATTTTTAAAACTCTTGTTACTGGCAGAGAGTCACACAGAGAAAAAAAAATGGTTGATAAACTCTTATGTTGCTATCTAATGATTGTTGAATTCATTTTACACTCCTTGAATTTAACTATTGATTATGCTTGAAATGCAGAATAACTACCATATTCCAACAACAATTAGCATAATGTCTGTATACAGCGCTATCAAAATACTCAGAACCAGTCAGAGCTTTGTTTTTGAATTATAAGAATTTGTCATTTATCCTTTTAACCTGTTTCAAAAAAAAATTCCACATTCATTGTCAGCAATTTTGTCAAAGAACATCACTGCATTGATATACTTTGTACATTGTAAAGATTTCAAGAGCCTAAGTATCTATAAAAAAAAAAAAGAAGAAGAAGAAAAGGAAGTAATAATTAAAAGTAAACTTATATACACTTATAAGAAAATGGTCCAAGGATAGCATTCAATAACAATAATCCAATATTGATGTATAAGATGATATAAAAGCTTTTATTATACTGTATATTTTTTTTAAAAAAAAGGCCATTTCATCACCGAAAATTACCAGAATTGTTGTTTCAAGTGAATTCTACATTCAGGATTCTGTGGTTTCATTAAAATGAACGAGCATAGACTTTTGTGGATTTTGTGAAAATTCTCCCACATAGCAGCTTTGAAAGGTTAACAGCTAACATATATACATGTAATATGAATACATTGTATTTGCATTTCACGGGAAAAACCATCGTTTACTCAAAATCTCCCCCTTAGCCAAGTTGGTAAGGGGGAGATTCTCCCACATAGCAGCTTTGAAAGGTTAACAGGTATGAATCACAGTTTTAAAGATGAGTAAATTGAATTTCATTACCAATGATCTTATCAATACCATGTTAATAGAAATTGGACCTCAATGAACATTCTAATTTTGTGGATAAACTTACCTACGAAATCCATGATAAATAGTATTCAACGTATTATTGATGAAACCTCAATACCAGTATTTTAAAAAAAAATCATTTGTATCTTTTTAAATACGATGTTAACATTTTTCTTTCTAAAAAGGTTGAATGTTTCATTTTATAAAAGAAAAGGAATGTGTACAGTATAAAAAAAATTATTTTTCTTCTTTTTTTTATTTTTGTTTAAATTTCACTACATGAATGTACACCAAAATCTTAAACATATAACACTAAGTCTTATCAAACATGCATGACGATATCTAAAATACCCAAGTAATATTTTTGTAACCTATGTATTTGATCATGGTAAAATTTTAAGTCTTATTTAAAATAAACTACCTAGTTTTAATAATACACGTTTTTTAAAGATACTTAAATTTTTAAAAAATCGATTTGTAAGAATTTTTTTTTTTTCTAAATACGTTAATTCCTGGGAACATGTAATAAAGAATAATTATTTCAATATTTAGGAATAATTTGGTATTAAAATATGTAAACTATGAATATATTTTCGTAACAGATTTCATCATTAATTAAATGTAGGGAAGGACAATAGGGTCCCACGACTATGTGTTTTGGTGCGGCGACTTTAACTACCGGATTGACCTGCCGCGGGAGGAAATCCTTGGTCTGATCGAGGCCCAGAACTGGGGCGCGCTCCAGGCTTGTGACCAACTCAAGGTCCAAAAAGAGGCTGGAAATGTAAGTGATTAAGTGGAAAAGCAGGAAAGAATCTCAATGCATGTTGCTATCAGTTTTATAGAACATACCAGGGGGGTACTAGTAATATATTGCACATTAAATGTTAAATCATACATGCGTGTATAACAGCACAAAGAATATCTTGCATTAGATTATAGCATTAAAAAAACAGTAAATTAAATATAAAGATTAAGGAACAAATTCTATTTTTCAGTATTTGAAAAAAGTCTCCTTTCCAAGTCAAGGGTTTATGTAGAGCATAGTGGATCAGAAACTCATACTTAATTGGAAAGATGGTAAACATTTTAAGTGTTTATTTTTTTTTTTTTTTTGATAGGTGTTTAAAGGTTTTAATGAAGGGCCAACCAACTTTGCCCCCACCTATAAGTATGACCTATTTTGTAACGACTATGACTCCAGCGAGAAGTGTCGATGCCCCGCATGGACGGACCGTGTGTTGATGAGGAGGAAACGACTCATTCACCATCAGCCACAGTGTAAGTAGACGCTTCCTTCTTAAGATGATGGACTGGGTGCAATTATTACGCAATGTCAAGGAAATAGAAAGTTGTAAATTTATTTAGTATAAGGGGTTCTAGTACCGGTACTCCTGTTTGAATTTGATTGATTTAAAGTACAAAATTCACAAATTGGCAATGGATTTTGAATTTCAGACAGTTGCTTATAAATTAAGCCAAGAACATTTCTGAACTAAATTAATCAGAGTACTGAGATAATTGATACATGTACATTTTCTTTAATAAGATATATGGTTGTGTCACACAACATAGTTATATAATGAAATTTTAAATTGATTGAAATTGATAAAAAAAAAATCAGTTTTTAAGCTGTCATAGAAAAACTTAATTTCACGAGTAAAATGAATTCTTTTGTAAATACTAAATTTTCAAGTTAATTATTCAAAGTATGGAAATAGGAAATTAGAAAAGTTGTATGCTTACATATCAATTTTGTTCATGTTTTAAAATTTATTAATAAGTGTTAGAGAATGGACCAGTGTGGAACCCTGGGAAATTGTTGTTGTACAACAGAGTAGAACTGAAGACATCAGACCACAGGTAAACACATGTAAATTCAAAATAACAAGTATGTAACATGTGTAAACATTTACATTTGATGATATGTTAGAGCCAAAAAAGTATGACTCATTCTATGAACAAAAAATTATATGTGTTCTGATTGGCTTAATTCACATTAGTTGTATATTTTTAGAGAAAATTTGTATAACACTCTCCCTTTACATCAGACCATTTCTGGCTCTGTATCAACACAATATACATGTATGACAGTTGCTATTTGACACTTTTGGTTTACATCAGACCGGTGCTGGCTCTTTACGACATTGACACGATGAAAGTGGAGGACAAGAAGAAGGAGCAGAAGCTACAGGAAGTGGTCGCTTGTCAGGGACCACCAGATGGCACTGTCATCGTGTCGGTGGAGGGGGAGGAAATGGAGCAAGATCTGGTGGAGGCCATCGTCCACTTCTTCTCAGACGTTGGAGAAATCGTACTTGTCAGGTAAACACCTTAAACTCATTTCATGTCAATGAATATCAAATGACTATTCTTTAAATTAACATGTACACATTATATATATAGTAATAGTTTGGTTTGATAATATATAGTAATAGTTTGGGGTTTTTTTTTTTTACAATTTGGCAGATTTGTTGAGAATGACTTATGGCTGATTTTTAAGAATGGACAGTTTGCATTAAAAGCTTTGAACTATGATGGCTCTGAGGTATGTACCGATAGCTCCTTGAGTGAGATTTTATGGAAGCTGAATTTTGGGTTAGCCTGTAATTTTTTTTTTTTTTATTTGTGTACTCAATCTGTTTAAACAAACTCAAGAAATGTTTAAATGATAGAATACATGTATAATACTTTATTAGATCAATGGGACCACAATAAGGACTCGTCTGAAGACAGAGAACTGGCAGGCCCAGATCCAGGAGGAGCTAAAGATTTGTGTGGTGAACACCACCCCCCTCTACAACCAGTTCTCCAACAGTCTGCTGGGCGAAGACTTCAGCATGCCCGCCATGGAGTTTGAATCAGGTCTGAATTTGTCTATGTGTAAAAAAAATTTTAAATTTAGCATTATATTTGTTACATTTGTGTTCATAGATAATACTAGGAGAAGCATAATGTCAGTAATTTATGTGATCTCTCTGTAGAGGAAGACGATGACACAGAGATACAGGATTCTCTGTTGGACGCCCGCATGGACCAGATTCGACCGAGTTCTCCCAATGGGTCTGGTATGTCAGCTTTATAGAAACTGATACTGTATGTTTGAACATAATATTCAGCTCAAAAATTCACAAAATTAATGTAACAACACTTCCCTTTTGTTTTTTGGTTTTTTGCAGGAGTATTAAAAGAATCATAAAATGTGTTATTCAATGTCAAGTCTAGTGAAACTCTTAGTAAAGTGCCAAAAATTATGACCAATTTAGCAAAACATAAGATATAATCATAAAATTCCCAAATACCGGTACCTCCTGATACTAACATTTTCATTTTCAAAGTATATTTGATGTAATAATATGATACCTCTATGAATGCATGTACATTTGATTGAATGGTAATTAATTCTTTCTATTATTCAGGACGATACAGTCCATACTCAGATGATGGCTTTTTAGACCCACCCTCTGGTCCCCCTCCAAGGCCCCAGGCATTAAACAAGCCCTCCGTTCCGGCCTCAGCCCCCAACAGAGAGTCACCTGATCCATTCACCAGTCAGGCCAAGCCAACAGGAAAAGAGGTACAATTTTGTATCAAATCGAGAATATAAAATTATAAAAGCAAGACTTTAATACTGATTTCAGTAAATTCACAACTGTCAGAAAAATATTTAACAGAAATATTTTAAAATCACAAGTGTTAAATGCTTCTGGTGATTTTACAGGGATACTGACTGGAATCCAGTAATCAGTATGACTATGGGCTGTACACAGAACATAATATTGACAATTCAGATCTATTTCTAGCAGATTTTTACCTTGTTTTTTTTATGGACTATTTTAGACTGGATCTCGACCAAATCCTCCACAGCGCCCCTCAGGACCCCCAGCCAAACCACCACCTCCACAGCGACCAAAAGCACCCCCTGTCAAGTCAACTGGGACCATAGAGAAAGCTAACGACAATGGTATAAGTTTTTGAATTTTGTAATACACTCTGTACTGGATATGTATTTGTCATTTACTGCAAATTCATGTATATTTTGATATAACTGTTTATTTATATTTTAAAAGTCAGATTATTGTTAATGAATGAACATAAGCTTGTCTGTATTCGTAGATGTCAAAAGACCCCCTCCCATTGTGAGAAAGCCCATGAGCTCCCAGAGTATCAAGAGAATCAAGACAAAACAACAGGACACTAAGGTAGGAGTGCTCTTCATTACTTTGTTTTAATCATTTTGAAATATCACAGAAAGTACAGAATGTGTATGTTAAAAAGAATGTAACTTTTTAATTAACAGTATATGTATTTACCAGTACTGTAAAGTGGATTCCAAAACCAGTGTATATATATCAGGCATTAAAACAGTTCTGTGGTTTTTTGTACCCACAAAATTTAACCAAATGTGACAGTGGAAATATATCCCACTGAATGGATAATAATGATGTCTGCAGTATTACCGGTACTCATACATGTAGATAGGGAATAAAAGTTGGTTTATAGTGTTCAGTTTAATGCTAGTATAAAGTTCTGTCTTGTGTGTAGGATGTTGCAATAATGTCTTTGAATATGTGATATTGGCATTTTGAATTATATTCTGAACGATTAAAAATTACAATTTCTGATTGATGTGATGTTCTTGTGTATTACAGATGGAAGCAATGAGTATAGGTCTTCCAACAAATGTGACCCACCAGGGGCATGCTACTTCAATAGAAGATGCCCAGTCTCTGATTGAGAAGCTGATGGTTGGGAAAGGGGCCTCATTACCCCCTCCAATGTTACCTGAATCTGGTGAAACATCAATTTATACATCTATCTTTTCTCTTTCTAACAATTATGTTTGAAAATGAAAAGGACTACATGTATTTAAAAGATCCTACATGTACATTTCTAAAATGGATCCTTAAAGCCATCAATACTCCCTGTTTTGTTAGTGTATTAAAGGAGGGGCTTCATGCCAAAATTCATATTTTGTTGCATGATTTATATGTACATAAGTAAAATTGTAAGCATAGCCATATTCATGAAGATATTTTTACATGCATTACATACATTTATTTTCATCATTCATTGTAATCATGTTTTAAATGTTAAATTTTTCCTCTATTTGTATTTCAGACAATAAAATGCCCAGGAGTCAAAAAGAGGCTCCCGAGACAAAAAAACCTGAAGTAGATGCACCAACACCTGTACCGAGAAACAAGAATTCTGGGACGTCCCCCACAGAGCGTCCCAGGGACAGTCCCCCCAGTGTACAGCCCCGGGCAGACCTACGCCCTGTCCCAGCGCCCAGGAGAGAGGTACAGAGTATGGCCATTAATGAAGTAGGCCAACCGAAGCCCTCCAGGGGCCCCCCTCCTGTTCCACCCACTCGACCCCAGAGTTGGGTGCCCACTTCTCAGAATGTGCCAGAGGATCAGGCCTATGCAGTTGTAAATAAACAGACAAAATCTATTCCTAAAAGTGCTAGTCAAAATCTAATAGATGCCCCTTTGTCATCAGAGGCTGGACAGGTAGAGAAAAATGACCCATTTGATACTTCAAGTGTACCTAGTCAGTTTCTTAATCAGGGACCAAACTCTTTGGTTACACCACCCCAAAGGGTGAATAGGCCTCCACCCCCTGTACCCACGCGACAAGTGTTGAGCAATCAGGATCTCACTTCTAGTGCTTCCTCACACAGTAACCCAGACAAGTGGGGCAGTAGTCAAAGCCATTCAGGAAATGGATCAAATTCTCCACCTAGCCCTTCCTTCAGCCCTCCTGAAGTTCCATCATTTGATTCCAAACCAGGGCAATATTCACATCAGGGACCTCCCTCTGAATCTCCACCCACTGTACCCTCTAGTGTGGGATCCCCTACTGAATCACCGCCCCCTCCTCCATCAGAATCCCCACCTCCTCTTCCTTCAAATGGCCCCCCTCTAGAGGCTCCACCCCCTTTTCCTTCAGACGGCCCCCCTTTAGAGCCCCCACCACCTCTGCCCTCAAATGGTCCTCCATCAGAGCCCCCACCCCCTCTCCCAGCAGATGATGATGAGGATCAATTTGCGGAGTTTAAGGCCAATTTTAATAGCTTTCAAAATTCTACAAATGAGATCCCTAAAAATGCTAGTCCACCAGTGACCCAAAGATTGCCTAACAATGGAGCAGTTCCTAATAGACCGATGCCCCCTGTACCCTCACGGGGGCCCGCCACTGGCATGCCCCCTGTTCCAAGACGACCAGCAAACTTACCCCCTGTACCCCCCAGGTCTTAGAACAAATACTAGTAAGAATATGTGTATAATGAAAATAAAGGGAGATCCACTCAAGCTCCTGAATGATCCTCAATGTTTATATCTGCTTAATACTACCTGTTTACATACCTGTATGGACAAGGTACGTACTGGTACATGTATGTGTATATCTAGGGCAGAGTATGTTCACCTAGACTAGTGCATGTACTGTTTATCAGTGTCTTTTTTCCACAATTTTTTTTTTCTCAATATGAGAACGAGTTTTAAGTTTGTAGATTTTAATGTGTTATGTGGTGGAACCACACTGTAGACTGTGATATCATAGAACTGGTCATTGAATCATATCAAATGATTATACATGTAGTACTTGTTACCTATTTTTTTTCTGCAGATGCTTGTTTATTATAATTAGGAGTTGAGGAGTTTTATGTATCTTGTCATAATATTTTGCCACAAGTCTTACCCAGGTCTTCAGAGAAAAACTGTTAAAATGTCCTCATTTTAACCCCATAAGAGTCATTTAATTTATTTGAGATTAATAATTCTTGTACCGGCTCGATATACATTATACATGTATTTCTACCACTAGTCATTGCCATGTACATTTAATACTTATTCAATAGGTTTTTAATACAAGAGAGAATTTTAATGTAATACATGTCTTTACATGTAGTATTTAGAGCAAAATAAAGACAACATACATGTATAAACATAAAATGTATCGGAATGTTTAACATATTCAGTAATGTATTTGTACATGTATTTGACAGTGAAAGTTACATCTTTTCAATACATTTGTAGAAGTTTTCTGAACAGAGGCACTTTGATCATTCCAAGGATTTATTTTGCAATTCATATCTACATGTACATGTAACTGAGTTTTGAAATAATGGAACTAATTCACAACTATTCGGTTGTACATGTATCATAATTTGTTACACAACTTCTATTTGAAGAAGTTGACTGCTTATCCTCATCAACATTCCATCATTGTTTTACTTTATACAATGTGTCTAGAAATTGCACACTTTCATGATATAGCAATTTATTTAATATTTATGAGATAGTTTGTTTGACCAAAGCCCAAACATTCAATTTTATGCCGTCTTCCTTGATTTAAAGAACATTAGATTAGACATAATATGGTTTTGTGCAATAAAAGCTCTCCTATATTAACTGCTGTTTTGCAGTAATTATGATGACAAATGAGACCAAGTTCTGTTAGTTGCTCCCTGTCCTTTTGATGTTTAGCTGATACATAAAGAGGTGTGTTTAGTAGAGTATAACTGGAGTTTTTGATGTATAGTGTAGACAATAAGTTACATGTATTGAGACATCAGATTGTTTGTACATGTACCGGTACTTATATAGAATGGTGTTATCTGTGATACTTGATGAGTACAAAATGTCTGGACATACGTTTACTTTGTGCAAATTAGAGCTAATAAATTTAATCATGTGTTTTGGTTTTTTTTGTCTTGTCTTAGTTCATCTTCGCTAGCCAAGGGTTTCTGATCCACACCACTCCTCACTAACCCTTGGCATAGTGTGCTATCAAAAGTCGGGATTTTTTTTCCTGGATTTTGATTGGGGTTTACTGAAACCATTCGACCAATCAAAAAGATGCAAAAGATATCTGATTTATTAATCGACAATGTTTCGTACTGTTTATTTGCGAGTGTCTCTAACACCCTTGACTCAAAACCCTTATTTTTCTAGTTTTTTTTCTGTTTGAGTCTTCATGATACATGTAGCTTGCAATGGTGCAATAACAGGTACTACCTATTCTATGTATCATGAGAGGCATGTACTCATAGATGAAGGATTTACTGCTCACAGTCTTAAACCTTCAAATGAATTCGATCAACTGGTATATGTAACATTTAACAATATTCCTATTTATTGAATACACTGGGAATTAAAACGTTCTTTCAACTTGTCAATTTCAATGTCTATGGAGGCTGTCATTACTACACCAGTGACGTTTAAAGTATGGCATCTTTCATCATTTGGCTGTTTTATAAATAGGCTGGGAGATCACGTGACAAAAAAAATCCTGACTTTTGATAGCGCGATATGCCAAGGGTTTGTGACGTCACGAGCATTGCGGATCAGAAACCCTTGGCTAGCGATGATGGTCTCAGTTACAGTATGTTAAGAAAACTGAAGAAAAAAATGGCTTTACAATAGGCCTGTAGGCCACATTGCTTACTGGTACCCATGCAACCATGCCAAGTGTAACCCAACAAACTTAACTCTTAATATTTATGATTTTCATGCAAAATAAGAAAAAGTTTTTATGATGATATACTTGTACTTCTTCATTCTAGCTTACACCTGGTTAGTTTTACAGAAGAAAATAGCAATCAAATCTTGCAGAAAAGTTTTTTCTTGGTTTTTCTACACAAAAATGAAGACCCCATGTTGTCACCTTTTCATATTCCTTGTGGGTAATGTTTGTAAAATTTAAAAAAAAATTAATGCTAGGTTGCTGCAATCCAATTTACAAAGTTGATTTTAAAAAAAATAAGTGTTAGGTTATTTAGAAGAAACCATTTCATACTGGCTTGCTATCATTAAAATATAACAAAGCATTTCGGAGGGTTTCAATATTTACCAGTATCTCCATGTTAAATTCAAGAGTTCTGTTTTCATATAATTAAAATTGCCATTCAAGAGAAACATACATTCAGCTACTAGTAGTCATTTTAATACTTAAAGCTGAATATGATGTAATTAGTCAAAATAGTCAATCTGTAATATATGCCATACAAGTTTTCCTAATCCTGATACCAGCAGGATAACATTACATGCATGATCCTTTCCCAAATGATAAATCTGTTTGCACACCTAGAACTTATATGGCCCACATGTAGCGTTTCTTATGCTGTCCTAGTATTTACATAAATATGGCAGCCGAGGATGAACTCGTCCTTTCACGAGTTGTGTCCAGCTTTACCAACATCACACACACACACACAAATTTGATGGTGCCAGTACCATCACTGCTTTCCATATACACCAATTACAAGATTTATTATACAAATTACAAGTTTATTACATAACATTCATATTTCATACAGCATAAAACCACTTGATATTAATATTTAGATTTAATTCTGTAACAATAGATACAATCATTCCATTATTTAAGTCATTCTTGTTTCTCGTAAAGATTTCATCCACTGTATAATTGTTCATCTTAAAACTGCATTTACATTTCATTTAGATCTAAAAATATATTGTACAGAACAAGAAATCATTGATGAATGACTTGATATGCAAGATAATGTATGTGTACATTAGGCTGAGCTTTAATAGTAAGAATGTCTCTGTGGTCTCCTTAACCTGCCAATGGATTACAGGGTTTTAAAGTTTCTTGCCTAGATGCAAAAGAAGAAAAAAAATATCATTATTTTAAACAAAATCGGGTATCTATTAAACAAGATAAAATGTTTGGCACTCTTGTCGTACAAATTTCAAAATATTTTTTCTATCATGTACACATTAAAAAATATATATATATAAAAAAAAACCAACCACATGAAATTTTTTAAAACCATTTAACTTGCCTCTAGGCCTATTTTTTGAATTTTTGTTTAGAATACCACAGAGATTTTTTCAACTGATGGCGAGTGAGTGATTTCCCTTTTGTTTTACTGATTTGTTCTATCCTTAACTTATCAGCTTCAGTCAATGCCTTCGGCTTGTTACTTTTATTTTTGGGGGTCCTTTTCTTTACTGATTTCTTTGACTGTTTTGAAGAATCTTGCTGCTTGGCCGAGTTGACAGCAGGTGTCTTTTTCGCTACATTTTGTTGGCCTTTTTTAGCAGGTTTCTTTTTTGTTTTTTCTTGCTTGCCAGTTTTAGCAGGTTTCTCTCTTGTTATTTCTTTTTCAACCGGTTTAACATACACACCACTGATAGCATGCATGCTGGCTCCTTTAGATTTAAACAAGTCTACAATGGATGGGAGTTTTGTTATAATGTCTTCTTCTAATTTCTTCTTTCTCTCCATTCGCTCCTCATAAGTTGTCGCTCTTTTTACTGGCATTGGAGGTGCTCTCCTGTCTTTGGATATCGCTCCTCTACTTTCTTGCCAATTTGACCTTGTTTGAACACTTGGTCTTTGTGGATGCACTACCCTAGTGTCTCTATCCCGCTGCACAACACTATTCTCCTTACATAATCTGTGAGCTATAGGTCTTCTCACTGGATATGACTGTTGCACAAGTTTTTGCTGTGATGCATACTGTTTTGGTTTGTTCCAAGAACTTTCTCCACTCTTCTGCTCTGTTTTCACTTTAGTTACTCGTTTGGACTTGTCCTGAAGTCTTTTTGTCTTTGCTTTCTTGACAGATGGCTGTTTTTCACTACCGCCAGTCTTGATTTTTTCAGTGTAATTGGGCATAAATGTTTTCATGTAGCTCTCTTTCGTTATATTCACCACAGTCTCCTGGGTGTTTTCAACTCTTTCAATTTTTCCTTCGGAATCAAACACAACTCGCCTTGCCCGACCATCAGTTGTCATTTCAACACTTGACTCACCTTTTTTAGACTTCTTTTTCTTCTTCTTTGGCACATCTTCACAGCTCTCTGACTTCCGTTTCTTTGACAGTTTGGCTGTTAAAAAGTCATTCCCCTCTGCTTCTGTTTGCTGTTCCTCCGACGAGTATTTTTCTGGAGTTTTGTCACTTTCTTTCACACAAGCACTGTCCACAGTTTCCGCCATCTCCTCTGAGCTAGGTTCATCCTCAGTAGCTTTTCTTTCCTTTTTTTTCTTTTTCGACTTTTTCGATTTTTTAACACACTCCTCATCACCAACAGATGTATCCAGGATTTCTTCCTCATCAGATGCATTTCTTTTCTTCCTCTTTTTTTCCGCCTTTTCTGAATCATCATCCAGATAAAATCCCACTCTTGCATCTTTATCGTCATGTTCTGTGTCCTCTAACTTATTCTTTCTTTTCTTTTTATTCTTCTTTTTTTCTGATGCTGATCCATTTTCACTTGCCTCTTCCTCCTTGACGGATTCTACAGAAGTTGGGATACATTGATTTCCTCTTTGTTTTTCTGCCATCTTTTGGGCAAAATATTCTTGTAAACTTTGTGTGCTGTTATAGGTTACTAAAGACCCACTGTCAGCCTAAAAATAAAAGAAGACTTGAAGCATTTGAAACTATAAAATGCATCGAAAGAAAGAAATTCATACAATAGTGTGTAGCTTAAACACAACCCTGTTTCCAAACTTTTGGTAAAGCATTCATCTGTTATTAATGATCTGAATTTAGCTTTGAATTCTTCAGTGCATAAAATTATTCTATAAATACAATGTGATGAACTGATGATTCATGTTTCAGTTTGGCAACACATACCTCAACTTCTTTCTCACAAGGTGCTTCTTCTTCCTCTTCTTTCTGTTTGCTTTTTTTCTTCTCTTTGCGTACACCAAATATGGAGTCTAAATCAGTGGCTGATCGGTTTGACAAGTCCTTTCCTTTAACAAACTTCTGGTAGCTAAAACAAATATCATAAATGATTAAAAAAGAACTTTCCATATGCCAGCTAAATGAAATGATTAGAGCATTACTTTTTGATATGGTTGGATGACTGCTGGCGTAGATTTCATGACAAAAATAACATAGATGCCATAAGAATTGCTTTAAAAATGTACTATTTTTCTGACATTGTAGGATCATTTCTAATTAACATCATTATTATTGTATTTTTGTATTGAGATGCAAGTACTGACTGGACACGGCTCCTTGATTTCTTGGATGCAGACTCAATACTAGACACAGTGGCCTGTTGTTCCGAATTTCCTTCATTCAGGTTAGCCAGTATGGCATTAAAATCATCCTGATGTGCTATCCAGTTGTCACTGTGGTCCTTCTTGTATCCTACGCCTGCCAAAGAAACAAACATATCTTCATTAAATTCTTTAAATCACTTTTTATACATTTGAACCTTACTTACAAGTAATTTTGCTATATTGCCAATAAATATGTCACAAAGCCATAAAGTCTTTGCAAAAAAGAATTATAACAGGACATTCGAACAGACAGTTTAAAACAGTTCACAGGACAGGACCAAACAAATTTTCACCGGTCCAAAACTTTTGTCATATATTGATCATAATGATGTTACTTTATATTATAAACTAAACTATAAACTATATATCATATAAATCAATTATCAAATAACACATTACACAAGGACACCGCTAAGCGGAACATCCCCTCGTGACATGAAACATTTTGGGGAGAAATGCATTTTTTTGACATGCAAACATGATTTTAATATTTAATCAATTGGCCTAAAAATTAATAGGGCTTGTCCTTTTACCATACTTAAAAAGTGAAAGAAGTTTCATAAACATTGGTGCAAGCGTTTTCTTTGAGTCTTGCTTACAAGGCTAAAATAGACACACATACATACACACACATGCACGCACAAGAGCGATGCTATATCCCCTTCGCAACAAAATGTGCGAGGGAATAACAATGGACAGAATTTATTCTTCTCATATAAATTCGAGGAAAGGGAATAGATGCCATAAGAATTGCTTTAAAAATGTACTATTTTTCTGACATTGTAGGATCAGAAATCCAAGATATCTTCTTTGACACATGTCCGGCATCTCTTTTTACACAGAGGAATGCACATGAACAAAAACAGATTTCTTATGGAGATTTATAATGGGAAAATCTGACTTTATTTTCTATTTGGAAGTCACTATACTCTGCTCCAAGATAACCTCACTTCACAACTAGTATAATTATTTGATGATTGTTTCTTTTCCTTCCCTGGTACTACCCCATTGAAATATTTTTGACCCATCATGGTGAAAGTGTGTTTTAAAACAATCACAATCAACATAATGTTTTTTTTTATTAAAGTGTTTTGGTATTAGTTAAAGCGTCTATATGATCAAATTGAAAATATAAAATTTAAAACCAAACTAAAACAAACCTCAGACAAACGGACCGATTTTAAGGTTCTCCGATCCTCAGCCTTAAAGTATTTTTTTTCATAAAAGTGTTATTTTTTTTCTTTTAAACTTTAAAAATAAAATGAATTTTTTAGATGGTATCCATGCATTATTTAAAGTTATTGCAAATTTACCTATGATGGATATAATGGAATAAACGAGTTAGAAAAAAAAATTGCCAGTGCACCAGTGGCTCAAACTCTTTACCAACAGGTATTTGAAAAGTAGTTCTCCGTGAACCCACTACGCCAAGCATGTAGTTGTGTAACTGATGGTAATACTAACACTAAAATACTAATTAAAATTGTCAGTATAAAAGTCAGATTTATGGTACAGATAAAAGAAATCCGGATAATTTAGAGTTATTGAACATTGCTGAGGATCGGAGATCGTTAACTTAACTGTAAGTGCATCGGACCAATTATATTTTCAACTGTTTTGTCCGATGGTCCTGTGCTTTTGGGATAGACTGAGCCATATAATCACACTTTTCAAAACTTTAACTTGTTATTTCTCTGTACCACAATATCCTTGCAACAATTTTTTTGGCTTTTTAAAAGTATACTTATAAATCTCCTTGAGACTCCTCGGAAATTTGTTTTCATTCTTGTCAATTTCTCTGGGTAAAAAGAGATGACATGTCAATGAAAAAAGTACCAGTTTCTACGTTTTCTAAGTTTCTAACATGCTTGAAATATTCAATTATTAATAGACTCAAAATAACAAGAACAACAAAATAAAGCTATAAATAATATTATACTAGCACAAAGATTTTCAGAATTACCTTTATTTCCAAATTTATAGTCAACTTTGATGTGATCTGAAATTCCATCCTCCTTCACTCCAAGACCTTTTCCTTCACTCCAACCAAACTTTTTCATTAACTTCTGGCCAAATTTAGTGGTATCTGTAATATAAGAGATGAATGAAAGCAATTAACTGCAAAATTGAATAGGACAAGACACAATTTATATTAAAATCATAAGTGTAACATAGTCCATCATTAAGTTTGGGCAAAATTTCAAACAAAACTAATGCAGAGCTGTCCTGATTTTCAGTGAAGCCTCTGCCCATCCATTCTCTCACCAGAGGTAACGCTACGCAAGCATCACTTACACCTCTGTCAGTGCCTGAAGTACAAGATTCTTGTACCAACTGAAAAGATGGGCAAAATATATTTAAAATCAATGTAGTTACTTTTTCATCCATAAATATGATTATAAATAATTCAATTTAAATCTTTCATACTTTTATACATTTTTTGTTTCAAAGTTACTGAGCAAACAATTTTGTGGAGGTAAAAATTAAAATCTGATCATATGATCCAGTTTGACAAGATGTTTTCTGCACACACCCGATTCATCTTTGATTTTATACAAATTAACAGTAATGTCATCTCCTATGATCTTTTAAAACTTGCCCACGAAGTCTTCGCCTGTTAACGTCCTCTTTTTAAGGTGGTATGGGACACCTGTCCATATTAATGTGGATAAAAGGACACAATAACCAAAATATGTTTCGTTTTAGAATTTTCAAATTTCACAATATTTGACCAAAACATATGTTTGAAAAAATTTTGGAAAGGTAAAAATTATATAATTGCCCTAGCAAGATTCAAAATCATGACAGATTCGTAGATAACACTCTTAACCATTGCACTATGCTGTTGGGCAACAATTGTGGGAAAGAAAAGATTTATAATTTAAAATTATACTAGACTTAATTTTATTGTTTATTTTGATCGGAAATACGTCACAATATGGAGGTGTGTCATACCACCTTAAGTGATTGGTAGGAGAATCAAAATAACAATACCACAGGCTCACCATGCTTGTTTTGATCAAGTGACAGAGTCAGATTTTTTGGAGATAACAGAGGTGTAAGTGAAAGCATAGAGGGAACGACAACTCTGGATAGAGAATGCTGTCCAGTATCCATATTTCAAACAAAAATAAAATCTCTGCCTAGGTATGTTCGATGGTTATGTGATAGTATTCTTCTTCCATACTAGTCCGAAATATCTGATGTACGTTTTCCTGGCTTTTTTAACGATATTTCGGACTTCTTCCATACGAGTCAAACTCTAAGTAGAGCATTACACTTAATAGATACTGCCACACTTTGGACAAAGCTAAAACCCAAATCTAAGAGATCTAAACAAATTTCTTAAAGATAATACAATCGAACCATTATGCAAAACAAGTTGGAGCCGTCTTCTGAATTATAATTTAGGTGATTTGGAATGGGAAACCATTTTTTCCCTCCCCTTCAATATCACTAAAAATACAAAACTTCAATGGTTTCAATTTCAAATTAACCATAGAATTTTAGCAACAAATTCCTTCTTACATAAGATAAAAAAGGCAGACTCATATAAATGTTCCTTTTGTGAAAAAGAAATTGAAACTATTGAGCACATTTTCTGGGAATGTGAATTTATACAAGGTTTATTGAATGATTTTGCTACTTATTATTTTAGAAATATTCTTACATTGTCGTTTTTGTAGAGAAAGAATTCATTCTTGGATCTCGCAAGAATTTAGATCAAGTGAAATATATTATTGCCTTACAAATTAAATATTATATATGTAGTACGAGATGCTGTAGTAAGAAACCTTCTCTGAATGGGTTGATATCCTCCATCAAGACTATGTATAACACAAATAAATATATTGCTTGTAAAAATAATAGACACGTACTACTTGATGAGGCCTGAGAAAACTGGAAGAATTTATTTAATAGATAGAGCAATTCTCTCTCTCTCTCTCTCTCTCTCTCTCTCTCTCTTATATTTATCAAGTAAATATGCAATTTATTATTATATGAATACTTGAATAAAAAAATGAAAAAAAAAAAAACAATCTGGGCAGTATGTACAATAAAAGGGTAAAAACGTACTGGCATGCTTAGAAGATATTGTTATCATACGTGCGTCATTTAAATTTAATATTGGTTGATCTAGCTTGTATCAATGATATTTTTATAAGAATTGCCAAAATATCTACTGTTTTCTTGCTTTAAATTAAAGAATGGTTGTGGGGGGAAAATTTATATAATTTGATAAGGTTTCCTAAAATGTTGTGATGAACAGATACCGTACTCTTCTTTCTTACAATACAAAGCCCAAGTCTGATTTAAAACTGTAAATCATAATTGCAGATATGTCGTAAAAAATGTTGTTTTTTTTTTTTTAAAGATCATGGCATGCAAATTAAACTTATTACTACAAATGTAAACAAGAACCCGAATTTTCTCTAAATCTAATTGCTGATTTAGGCTGGATTATTTGCGAAACATGGCCTATAGCTGAATAAACATTGATCAAAATCATTTTAAATATCACATTAGACAATATTATACCGTTACTCCATGCATTTCCATTCGGGTTAATTGAAATTTTGCGTTTGTTACGTGGTTCTGCTAGCATAGCCATGTGGTATATTTCCTAAACTATCGTGTGTTAAGATTTTCCATTAGTTATTTTTGTCCAATCAAAGTAATCGTTGCAAAAGGTTTCCGACTTGAACAAAATCGGGGTCTCTCGGAATTTTTCTTTCGCTGGCTATATAAAATTCGGTCATACTAAAACACGCCTGCCGACGCCTGCCGGGGAAAACACGCCTGCCGAGAGAAAACCACACGCCTGCCGTTTACCTGATGGATAATTTTAATATTTTCTTTTATATTTTATTTAACTTAACTAAATTAATGATCATAATAACAAAAAGTTGACTTTATATTGATTATTTAGCACAAAATTAGCAAAAATGTTCAATGTTGGTAAAGATAGATAACTCTTACGTGGAATCCATACGCCTGCCGAGGAAATCTAGACGCCTGCCGTTTATTTGATGGATTATTTTAATTTTTTCTTTGATATTTTATTTCTTTTAACTAAATAGATGATAATAGAAATAAAAAGTTGATTTTATATTTGTTGATTAACACAAAATTAGTAAAAATCGCGTACGTAAGCAGCTAGCTCTTACGAAGAAATCATACGCCTGCCAAGAAAATCTACACGCCTGCCGTTTATTTGATGGATTATTTTAATTATTTCTTTGATATTTTAGTTTACTTAGCTTAATAAATGATAACAGAAATAAAAAGTTTACTTTAAATTCATTAATTAACACAAAATTAGTAAACATCGGGAAAGTAGATAACTCTTACGCAGAAGGCATACGCCTGCCGAGATAATCTATACGCCTGCTGTTTTTTATGTTTATATGATGGATAATATTTTTTTTTCTTGGATATTTTATGTTTCCAAACTAAATACATAATCAAAGAAATAAAATGTTATTTTGTATTCACTGTTTAATGAAAAATATTATTAAAAATGTTCAAAGTCTGTAAAGAAGACAACGCCTGCCGAGACACTGAGTTGTACGCCTGCCGATTTAATCATTTATCCATGTCTTTTATTTTATTTCTTGAAAAACTTCAGCTTTTCACATAGTTATCGTTATACTGTACCAGTGTTTTCATACCCTTCTTCTTTTGTTGCAGTTAATGAAATATATATTACAAACTCGAATCAGGGACATATACGTATATAATATCTGTTATATACATGACTTTTGTATGTCTCTGCTCGAATTTTAAGATTATAGATGGTCTCTAATTTTTCGAAGAACCCTTAAAATATGCATGTATTTTACGTATAATCAAAATATTTTATGTTATATATTCATACGATCTAAAAGTGGTGTCTGAAATAAGAAGGAAAGTATACTGATGTGAATATATATAATCAATGCACTGTTATACTAAATTCAGAAATACGTTTTGAGTCAAACTGTAAATATTGTGTTGGGTGAACATGTAAATACAAAATTCAAGACATGTAATGTAAATTAATATTTACACCAACTCAATCAATTTAAAAGATGCAATTCGACAATTTTATTTCTTTAGAGAAGTGGGACTGGCATAGCCTTTATTCATGCATGAAGGCTATATAATGTATTTCTAAAACAAACAGGCTAACGTACTTGTGTAAGCATTCCAGATTTTACAAATATTTATGCTCCAAAATTATTAATTTTAGTAAATGTATATGGGGAAAGGTTAGACTTTTTAAGCAAAGTGCATTTACATTTTCGTACACAATTAGTTCTGTACAATGTTTGTAACTGTTTACATCTTGAAAAACTTTTCCATCTCAAGAATTTCACTGCCTGGTTCACCAAACTATATCTAAATCTCTAGATTCTGATTCTGTTTCGCTGCGTTTTTAAAATCAAAGGTCAGGTCATTCATAAGCCTGTAGCAAAATTTTACATTGCATGATATCAATGTAGCGGATAATTATTCCATTCAAGGGAAAAGGGGGGGGGGGGCTATCAGTTTGAATATTAAAAAACCGTATTCTTCTAACAAGAAAATCTAACATAGACTGAATCACTTTTGAAACCCAATACAAGCTTAACCTTTCCAGTGATGACTTATTCTGTTCATAGAAGCAAAAAAGCTCAGCTATAGAGCATTCAACTACCAAATCAAAGCAGAACTCTAGCTGTAGTTTGATTCAATATTCAACACAATCAATATATACCGGGCCGGTATAATTATTGCAGCTACATGTTCAATGAATGCTTTATTATGAGGTTATCAGTATTGAGTTCGTTTAATTTTACCAAGCTTTTAAAAATGTGACCGGGTTAAAATTTTACGACTTTTGGTCTCAATTTTTAATGGAGAAAAAAGCACCCCGGTTCAATGATTGACGTTGTAAAGTGATTCAAATCATGTCAATATTCTTGGTTATACACCTGGACTGTTTCGTAAATAATAATGAATGATATTTTCCCCTACAAAATGAGTTTTGTTTTTCTGTATTTTATAAGCTTCTCGAAGATAGTAACACAAATGTTTACGGTTATGAATGGACTATACACGTTTTATGAAGAGACGTAAGTTTGACCAGTTAAAAACTGATGGCTTATAAATCAGAAATAGTTTTTGATTAAGTGCTTGTACATAATATATACATATATAAGGATAAAGTGGTATTATTCTTCAATTTTATATAGATACGTAAAAATACAAATAGGAGTCAGAAACCATGCTATAGCAACCTTGCTCTACCAACTGGAATAATTAAAGTGGACTGCAAGGTTTTAATAATACTTTTGGGTTAATAATTAGGTGTAAGTTCATAGGCTATACATAGTATCTTAAGACATACTTAGGTAGATCGACTCGTTCATAACTATTTTTCTCAGTCACCTAGAACATTTGAGAGAGAGAGAGAGAGAGAGAGAGAGAGAGAGAGAGAGAGAGAGAGAGAGAGAGAGAGACAGACAGACAGACAGAGAGAGGGGGGCTTGTGTACAAGGTGTGCTTCACGGTCGTCTTCCAATATACAGGTAGGTAAAGGTCTATTGTTTCTTAAGAGACAAAAAACCGTTCAATTCACACAGAATACACAAGAAACTAACACATGTATACACGTGTATCAGTAGAGCAACGATCACTAGTTATATCTTTGGACATGTAGCCCCAACCCCGATTCGCCCAAAATATTATAGCAAAGAAAATAATGAGTAAATTATTTTGTTATTAGTACATGATTTGTAATAAAATGAGATAAAAATACATTAATCAGTATGTACATGTTCAGATTGTGGTCCCGTTTTCCTATTTACAAAACACTGAGTGTAACCGTTTGAGGGATAGTGAAACGAATGATATTGTAAGCCGTATATATGATATGAATTATATACATTGAGGAATCAATAATAATTACGAATGCATGCATTCTTCTTTTTTTTTTTATCAAAACCTTTCACGACCTACGATTAATTATGGTCAGAATGGTTGATCAAAATCGTCATGAAGACATTTTACGATCATTAAGTTCAAACACAACCGATCTGCATAGAATATTGTGTTCATTTATGACTCAGAAAATTTTTACTTAAAAAACCACCACGTTCAGATGTCGAACATTTAGAATGTGAATGTCTCACGCTTACCGACTCGCTACAGTTTTCTCTATATTTTTATTGAAATACTTGAACAATTGAACGCAGGTTCAACTACATTTATTAGTATTTTTTTCTCTTGATGTTTGAATTGTTCCCGTTAATGAAGAGAGAAAGAAAGAGAGGGCAGTGGATGGAAAAGACGGAGAAAGAGAGATGAAGTGAAAGAAAGAGGGGAGACAAAGAAAGAGGGAGAGAGATAGAGATGCAAAAAAAACCCAGCCTGATTTCTTGCTTTAACACGCATTTCTATCATAAAAAGCTTCAGTGACAGGCATATTAATTAAAATATTATACTCCGATAGAAAACAAAACTTTGTCAAACTTAAAAGGAATGACATACGGATTATATCATACTCGTATCACCCGACTTCATGTAATATAAAGAATCAATTGCAGCAACAAGTATAGTTCTGAACATAATTATAAGGCAAAATGGTAAATCTATAGCAATCTAAAGTAATTCATAAATTAGTTAATACAAATAAAAATGACATAAATAAAATGGCAGGCGTGCATATTAAATCGACAGTCGTAAGATTTATAAGTAAGAGTTTTTCCTTTATTTTTAAGTCCTTCGCAATTTTTTTTCTTAAGCCTTTTTAACTATGCTTATTATTTAGTACAGTAAAATAAAATACTAACGAAAGAAAAATATTAAATCATCTACAGGTAAACGGCAGGCGTATAGATCTTCAAGACAGACGTATGGATTCCACGTATATTTACACATGATTTTTACTCATGTTGTGTTAATTAAGAAATATGGTAAATTTTTAATTAATCTGATCATTTATCTAGTTGGAAAACATAAAATATAAAAGAAAAAATTAAAAATCATCCGCCAGGTAAGCGGCAGGCGTGTACTTTTCTCGGCAGGCGTATGCATTCTGCGTAAGAGTTATCTACTTTCCCGATGTTTACTAATTTTGTGTTAATTAATGAATTTAAAGTAAACTTTTTATTTCTGTTATCATTTATTAAGCTAAGTAAACTAAAATATCAAAGAAATAATTAAAATAATCCATCAAATAAACGGCAGGCGTATAGATTTTCTTGGCAGGCGTATGATTTCTTCGTAAGAGCTAGCTGCTTACCCGATTTTTACTTATTTTGTGTTAATTAATTAATATAAAATCAACTTTTTATTTCTATTATCATCTATTTAGTTAAAAGAAATAAAATATCAAAGAAAAAATTAAAATAATCCATCAAATAAACGGCAGGCGTCTAGATTTCCTCGGCAGGCGTATGGATTCCACGTAAGAGTTATCTATCTTTACCAACATTGAACATTTTTGCTAATTTTGTGCTAAATAATCAATATAAAGTCAACTTTTTGTTATTATGATCATTAATTTAGTTAAGTTAAATAAAATATAAAAGAAAATATTAAAATTATCCATCAGGTAAACGGCAGGCGTGTGGTTTTCTCTCGGCAGGCGTGTTTTCCCCGGCAGGCGTCGGCAGGCGTGTTTTAGTATGACCCTATAAAATTTAGACTTTACGCCCTCTAGCGAGAAATTTGATCTAAACCAATGAAATTAAACTTGAAAGACATTAGCCAATCGGTTGATTGTTGCTGTACACAATCTTCAAACTCCTAAATTTAAAACAGAACAGGTAGAAACTGAAGGAACGTGCAAAAAGGACTCAGTTAGGTTTTTTTTTTCATTTATTTTAATTTCAAACATTAATGTCATCAGTGTAGTCAGCATCTTGCAACAGTAAAATGTCGAGCGCATTAAGAAGAGAAGAAATACGCAAGGATATACCTGATATAGTCATTGATCCTGGAAATGGAAAAAGATACTTGAAAGGCAGATTTCTTGGCAAGGTATGAATTATAATTTTATATATAAAATTTTATGTCTATTGTGCATAACAATCTGTAATACCAAAGTTATCTTGTACATTTAAATTTGAAGTTCAGTAGTTTAAACGTGTATGGACATGTTCATTGCTGCAGTTTAAAATGGAGGACTATATATATAAACAAAATATGAATGTTATGAAGCAAAAGTTCGGACATACTTTTTTTTTCAATGACATTGTGTTCATAAATAATCAAAGTAATAAGTATAACAGATTGTAAATTAAAAATTACATGCTATTGCTTTGTTGAAAAGAACCAATGAAAATAAGTGACATACTACAGTGTTCTATAACAATAGAATCTTTGAGAGTGAATGTTGATGATAGCAATACAGAGCCCTTTGAGGTTAATAGCATTACAGTAGCCAAACATATGTTCTCTTTCACATTATTCATTAAACAATTTAGAATTAATATGTATCTGAATATATACATTTTCTTTATCTCCAAATCCTTATGTGGTTTCTGTTGGGAAAGAACCAATTCTTGCCATGTTCCATTTCTCACCAATGGACTATAATGTCATAATATGAACACAACAAATTTTGTGGTCAGACTGATCTCACGAACTCCATTTGAACTGGTCCATGGCAAAAATTGGTCTTAGGCCAGGAGAAAAATCTTTCATAAATTTCCAATTCTGTGACCAATTGTATGTTATTTGATTTCAAATGAGTTGTGAGTTTTCTATCTTCAAGCCATGGCAATGGGATATAAAACATGAGAAGGATTAAAATCATATAAACAATCACAGATCATGAGGGATTCCTATTATCGCATGTTCTCCATCTTCTGGAACATGCATTTTTTTAATAATTTTTTATGCAAAAAGTTTCTTACATGTTCTGAAAATAGTTCCTTACATGTACCAAAATTTAAAGTTTCTGCCAGGTAGCCCTTTCAACAATTCAATAAACATTTTTTTTTTCCATTTTAGGGTGGATTTGCAAAATGCTACGAGTTGACAGATGCAGACACCAAAGAGATATTTGCAGGAAAAATTGTTCCAAAGTCTCTACTTGTAAAACAGCATCAGAAAGACAAGGTTAAACAATTTTTTTCTAATATGCAATACCTTTTTTTCAATTTAAAGTGTTGTTTGCTTTTAAAATTAAAAATATTGCTTCTAATTTTTCATTTATGTTCTTAATTTTGACTGGACAAGTATTCATCTTATTGCAGATGACCCAGGAGATTAGCATTCATCGCAGCGTCTCTCACAAACACATTGTCAAGTTCCACTCTTTCTTTGAGGACATGGACAACGTGTACATCCTCCTGGAGCTATGTCGTAGACGGGTAAGTTGTCACCCTGTCTTTGGGCCCCATTAACACCCTCACACCTTACATCAATGATAGAGGGACGAAGGTGCTACAATGCCATTTGACACTGTCATTTCATTATGGCAGTTAATCAGTAAGACAGAACTCAAAAAAAAGTTGTGAAATTGCTTTGGTTATTTTTGTTTTTCTCCCCCAGATGTAAACTTGCCATTATTTGAAAATTTGTATTAGTTGCACATGTATAAATAATTTTTGGGCACCAAAGAACGATCAATTAATGCATGCTAAAAATTTGACTAACAACATTTTATGTTGAAAATTAATGTATATATTGAACTGGTACATTGTGGTAAATAAAACATTAAAATGTGATATTATTGATTTCTCTAGTCTTTGATGGAGCTGCATAAAAGAAGAAAAGCGGTGACAGAACCAGAGGCTCGCTACTTTGTTCGGCAGGTCATTCTAGCTTGTCAATATCTTCACAACACCAAAATCATTCATAGAGATCTTAAACTAGGAAACCTTTTCATCAATGATGAAATGGAGGTGAAAATCGGAGACTTTGGGCTTGCTACAAGGGTGGACTATGACGGAGAGAGAAAAAGGTAGAAGGAATCGAAAGGAACAGATTTGTTGTGAACATTTTCAAAATCAATATATTGATGAAATACCTAATTTTTTCTAAAAATAAATAAAATTACACAATGTTGAATTAATTTTTTTTTGTAGAACATTATGTGGAACGCCAAACTACATTGCACCAGAGGTTTTAGGGAAAAAGGGGCACAGTTTTGAAGTGGACGTGTGGTCACTGGGTTGTATTCTGTAAGTTACATGCTTCTAAGGAACTGCCTCAAAGATTCTCTCACACATTCAAAATGTAATTGGTCCATCACAGTTGAATTAAAAATTCAGATACATTGGGCTTATTGTTGTCATCATATTAATGAAGCTTAGTGGTGACTTTGATGTGATTTAACTTTTGTCAGATTATTTTAAAATCGACCTTAAACTTTTAATTATTTTAAAATCATTAAGAGTGCATTGAAAGTATTTTTACTTAATAGGTACACTTTACTTGTGGGCAAGCCTCCTTTCGAAACATCATGTCTCAAAGACACATACATGAAGATCAAAAAGAATGAATACCATGTTCCATCAAGAGTAAGTCTACCAGCCAAAAACCTCATCATGAAATTGCTCAAAGGAGACCCAACAGACAGGCCCAATATGGAAACTCTGTTGGAGGAGGAATTCTTCCATACAGGTAAATTGCTAGGGGGAAATCTTAAATCTGTTCAGTGGTGTTTTATGTGATATTTGGTGCGCATTATACCCGCACTTTCTAAAGAAAGTTCGGGTATATTGTTGTTTTGATTTGTTTGTGTAGGGAAACTACTGAATCCATTCAGTGGTACATGTATTTGGTGTTACATGTAAATGTTTGATGATCATTTTGTTTTATGTGTAGGATACCTCCCGCCCCGACTACCCACCAGCTGTTTGACCATGGCCCCCAGGTTTGATACGTTAGCTCGCTCTGAGGCATTGTCTCGACGTCCTCTGCTAGAAATCAACAGAGCAGGTATGACACATGTATTATTCTTAAAGATTTTTTTGGGGGTTATTGTTTATTTGATTACCTGGGGGGTTTTTATGTGACTTGAATAAGATTATAAGAAATCTAAGTAACTGAATTATCTTACTTGGCCTCTTTAGATGGGAATTCTCGACCCCAGACGGCCCCCACCGACATGAAGAAGGACGATAAATACCCAGCAGATTCAGAGGAAACTGACGAGGGACGCAGGAAAGGAAGTGAGTCACAAAAGGGCTGTATATGGGTATTCTGGTGTTATAGATAAGTTTTGTATCCCAGCAAGTTTATCTATGATTCAAACTGTGTATGGTTTTTTTTTTTTAGGTGATGAACCTGCAGACTATTATTTGTCAGACCTCTTTGCCATCCTTTCAACTGTGATAGCATCAAAACCGTCCGAAAAAATTCATGTTCAAGAAGGTCAGTTTTATAATCCATTGTAATTGATTTAAGGAATGAATTCAATTGCTGCTTAATTTATAAAAGAAAAATAGAATTAGAGCATTTATAAACTGTTTATAAAATAGTGAGACTGTCAATCATAGTCAATATGATTAGAGTAGCTATTAAATTCATTCTTTGTGTAGAAAATAAAATGATGGTGCCTTTAAAATTACATTTAAATTGTACAAAATTCAAATGTACTATCAATCAAAGTGACATTATTTAATGATTGTCTTAATTTAACCTGGACAACATTTATACCATATGAAATAATTTTTTCAGACAGTAAATAGTGACATCACCACAAAGATTAAATTACTTAATCTAATTGAGTTTGATTGCATAGTACATGAAATGGTGTGTTGTGAAATGAATTGATATGCTGAACAGCCTATGTTACTTTTACAGAGGAGGCTGAGGACCCGGCATCCATTCCTATCTACTGGGTCAGCAAGTGGGTCGACTACTCTGACAAGTATGGACTGGGCTACCAGCTGTGTGACAACAGCGTGGGGGTTCTCTTCAACGACTCTACTCGTCTCATCCTCCTGGCTAACGGAGAGTAAGTCTATTTATAGATCATTACACCAACCAAAGTCTCTTTGCTGCAAAACTTCTTTGAATTGCCTGAATTTTTTTTCACAATTAAACTTGTGGAAAGTTAAATTTCTAATGTCAAAAGTTTCTGCTCCCACCTCTTGATTAATGCAGTATGTATATGTTCAAGGTGGATACAGTGTGTCTGTCAGTCATTCCAATCATATTTATTCGATTTTCTATTCTATTAATTGCACATGGAACATTTCTTCTGTGTTAATTGTTCTATGGACTATAAATTGATTTAAGCAATGAATGCAATATTTAGTAGTTTTATAAGATATAAAATGGTTGGGGCAGTTTACGCTTTATAAACCGCAAAGCAGTTTATAAAAAAGTGTAAACTGTTCCAATTTGTGTAAATTAGTGTAAAACTAATAAATATTGAATTCATTGCTTATTATTTAATTTTTTGCTATTAATTGAAGAGGAAAACAGTAAATTGACCCTTAATGGAATGTAAATCATACAAATTTCAAACGTAACGTCGGGGAGATTGATGTTTTTTATGTTAGTCTAGCTATGATGTAGGCAACATTCTTTATGCGATATAAAATAATTTTATAGTTAATCAGAAAGTGTGTTACAACCAGAATTAAATTATTTCCCTTTCAGAAATATCCAGTATATTGAGAGAGATGGGACTGAACATTACCACACACTGAAGGTGTTCCCAGAAACCCTGACCAAGAAAGTCACTCTGCTCAAGTACTTCAGGAACTACATGAATGAGCATCTACTCAAGGTGAATGCATGTATAAACTTGTGTGTATTTCCAAAAAAACAAAATTTTTTAAAATGCTCCTTAAATTGTACGTTTGAATTCTTTTTAAATAGTTAGTAAGCTTGTTTTAAAGATTGAAAAAAGTGATAATTCCCTTTCTTTTTTTAAGATTATTCTTTTCAGAAATTGTATTTTATAAACTCAAAGAAAGAAAATAACATTAAAGTTTCCTTACAGTAAGGAAATGGAGATTAATTTATTTAATGTTACAAAAGGCCACATCAAAATAATTTTTAAATTCTCATCCTTGCCCACCCCTCTGAAAAGTGGCCCACCCTGATGTATTTTATTATAGAAATCGTGCTATGTATACAAAAAGTCAGAACATTTTAATGGCTACTTGACATGTGGATTATTGTTTGATCCCATTCATGTTTGTTATCATTTGGATACAAATGTCTACATGCATAAACTGTTATATGAAATAAAATGGAATTCAAAGATAACAAATTAGTTTGTGTACTCATATTAGCATTAACAATGGAAAAAAAATATAGCAGCTGTTTTTTCAAGAAAACAAACGGTGAACTAGAGATGTTTTAAAAAATGAAAAATAAAATTCACCCACATGTCCCAATTTTTTTGCAAATCAGGATGAGAATTTATTACCTTAATATGGCCTAACAGTAATGTTAAAGAAGTAAGAGTTGTTTCTCTTGTATCAGATGCAGAGACTTCTGTACAGTAACTCGTTATGAAGTTAATAAATTTTCTGTCCTTATTTATAGGCCGGTGCCAACATGACTCCTAGAGAGGGAGACGACATGACTCGACTCCCATTCCTCAGACACTGGTTCAGGACCAGGAGTGCCATTGTTTTACACCTCAGTAATGGAACTCTACAGGTATGATGCCAATATACTCAAATACCTGATTGTAGATTTTAAAATATGAAAATATACAGGTGCTAATGATTTTAAAATTCAAAATGTTCATGTACAGTGGAGCTTCAGTTATCTGGACGCTTTCGTTCCCAAGTCCAATCATCCAGATAGGTGAAGCATCCAGATATCTGAAATGTGTCTTTCGTTGTCTCAAATGATGATGTATTTGTTTATAATGGCCCCCTGTTTTTATAATGCTTTTTTTGCCTTTCATTCTAAATAGCAACAAATTAGAGTTGTTTGATGAAATGAACATTTTTAAATACAAAGAATTCCACTTCATTTTGTTATTTGTCAGAAAATATTAACTGTAATAATAACCAAATCTAGCTAAATTCATCATGTCCAAGTGTGATATGTGCCCACTTACGTTATGGTTTTTAACTATCTATTTCTAGACACACCAATCTCCACAATAATTGATTTTGTTTTAGAATTTATTTTCATTCTTTAAAAAAGTCAATTTCATTGATAAAATTAACAATTACTAGCTGGAAAATTGCAAGATCCACCAATTCAATTCTCATGAGTTGACATGCTTTCATATTTTTGAGACAATTTGTTTTAAATAACTTTTGAATACAGTAGATAAATCACAAATCTACATAAAACTTCCTAGGTTTCTTAATTTATTAAGCACATTCTTTCTTTGAAATAAAGGGATGTTTGAAATTCAAAAAGCGATGGCACTTGACCTGTGCACAGGTTCAGATAATTAAGCCACTTGTAGTGAGGTGTGACTTATCCTGTCTGGCCAGCACTGTCCGTAATTTGAAAGTTATTTGGGAAGTCAGAGAGTTTATACAAGCTACTCAAGAGGGTCTAGCACGTGAAAATGGTGTGAAACTCAATTGACAGGCGTAATCTGTCTATTGTATTATGCAGGGTATCATCAAATTTTACCGTTCGGTTAAATGAAGCAAGACTTATAGTTAATCAGTGTTTTGTGGTAAAAACAGACCGTCCAGATCCGGAATGCAGAATCTTGGATAAACGAGACAAAATCATGTACAAAAAAATCTGTTCCCGAATGAAATCGTCCGTAAACTATCTGAAGCCCCACTGTATTTGATTCATTTCAGAAATAAACAGAAATTTAAAAAGTTCACCTGGATTAAAACTTTGTTGGTCACTTAAGGAGTCTCGGGGGAGAATGTTTCTAGTGGAAGGTCAACTTATGAGTAAACTATGTGCAAAATATAAAGTAAATTGACCGGATAGTTTTTCTGTTAACCACGCTCAAATTTTGATCATATGTCCGAAGTATCCCCGACATCTTATATAGAATTATATAGAAAAAAGGGGGTTATCATTTTCAATTTAATATTTAAAAAATTACAAACATACGATTTTCTTTTAATTTTCAGCAATGGAAGGTGAACGTTTAAGTAAACTTTTCGTTAAATTAAAACAAAATTGACCGGATGGTTTTTATACTATCCACCCTCATAGTTTGGTCCTATAAACGTGTATTGGTAGACATTTTACGTGTGGAATAGTATAGAATAAAAGGATGTTTACGAATCAAATTTAATTTCATTTGTAATAGATTAAAAAATTGCCTTTTCACTCACACAGAACATGAAAGGATCGCGCATATGTTTTTATTTTGCAAATTATACTTTCAATTTTTATTATTGACGCTGCAATAAAAATGCACGACGTTTATTTTTTTGGTCAATTGTTATGTCAAAGTCTCAACATGGATAACGTCGAATTTGAAGAAGCGACGAAATGATTAAAATACTTCTGAACATTATTCTAAGGATTCATTTCAATAAAAATAATTTTTGTGATAAGTAATTTTTTTTAAAATAAAACGTTACACGATAAGCTGTATATTTGAACAATTTACACTACATTTGCGTTTTACGACAGAAATGCGCAATACCCTGCGCAGAGGACGCAAAATTTTTAACCGGCGTCCAACCTTAATCAAATATTTGTGAAGCCCAAAGAACTTCTCAGAAGATTTGATCACATACCAACCAAGTTCATATCTTTGTGAATATTTTAACACTGCTGTTTATTACTTATATTTATGTTTGAGAAAGGCAACCCATTCAGAATTATTAACAAAACCGTGTTTCTATGTTAAACTTTTTAACGACATCAATAGAAAGTTCACATAGGATTGAATGTTTTCACTATTCTATGGGCATATTTGTAAATATTTTGTTTTAAATGTTTTATTTTTATTATTTTCTTTTTTAGATCAATTTCTTTCAAGATCACACAAAGATTATTCTGTGCCCACTTATGCAAGCTGTAACGTACATTGACGAGAAGAGAGACTTCCATATTTTTAAACTTAGTGGAATTGAAAAATATGGATGCACACGGGAGCTTGCCAGCAGACTAAGATATGCTAGAACAATGGTGGAACGCCTCATGACCTCTAAATCGGGGTCCGGTCGGGTGAGATCTGCCAACCCTTCCACTTCATAGCTGGTATAGCGACTGACATTTGTGATCAAGATTTTGTAGTGCTGGGAGGAAAAATGGTACTTGATTCAGCTCGACCATGAATGCGGTGCCAGGAACAAGACTATCAAGTAACGTTTGAAGTCCATCTCAGGAAGTTAATGAAAAAATAGCAGCAGGAAAAAGTGAATGAAAATACCACCATAATACCATCTGTGTTGACCAAATTATTATATGAATGCTCTGTATTTGTAAGAGCTATTGAATTGCTGACTGTACAATTAGGGATGTGATTTGAATTCTCATTTGTGTACATGTCTTTCATGTGGTTCCTCAAAAAATATCACATATTGTTATGTCAGAAGGTTTTATTACAGTTGAGTATCATTGAGTGTTCCATTGTATCAAAAAGCTCACAGTAGGTCTTATGTGTATGTGTAAAAGAAACATTTTTATAGTTTTCATTTAATCATGTTCATTGAAAGGGAAATATTTTTAGAAATCATGTATTTTCTGGTCCCTGAATTAGTAGTGCTGAGTTGTCTTTCTTGGGTTGGTTTCGGTATGCATGGCTAGATTTTTGTTTAAGTTTTGGTTGTTTACACCACATTCATTCAGGTGCTTTGTTTGTTATAAGTTGTTTTGTTGTCATGAGCTAAAGTTTTCTCATAAAACTTTTACAGTACACAGAGCTACTTGGGAAATAGAGAATATATATATTTATATATGACGGACCAAACTGATGAGAAATCGACCGAAAACAGCGAAAGTGATGTGTTCAGATTGTACATACTTATTTGTAGAACTTGTGTACACTTATTTATATTGACATTGTAAACTAGAGATGGCTGTCCATAGCGCCCTGTGTTGTTACAAATGACATTGCCATTGTGGATCAAATCCTAGGATCTGTTGTGGCAGTATTTATTTCTTCTTTCTTTTCTTTTCTCTCTATCCTCAAGTGAATTGGATGTGTCAGCCCTGCAGTGACTGAGTGTGAATTAAACCAGCTGTGTATTTTTGTGCCTATTGAGAAACAATTTTCATGACTGATTTGGCTTCATTTTTTACTTTTTAAGTTCACTTACAGTTTTGTTTCTTTCTTTTTTTAATATTAGTTTGGCATCTGTCAGTTTAAGAATTTTGTCGATTTTGGAAGAGAAATCTGCCAAGATGACAGTAAGATTTCTGTTGGCCATGCTGAATATGAGACGTGGGACTGTTACTTTATAGTGTGTATACATGTACTGTAAAAACCATGTGGTATCTCGTCGCACACAAACTCACGCACTGAATTGTTATCATAACCTGTTGATTGTTATTGCTGCTCCCACATCTACTGGAAGTCTATTTGATCTGTTTGAATTGGCCTTTTCTCAAATTTATCGTTTTCTGTCTATCTCTCTTTTCTCCCTGTCTATTGCTATACAATACATGATATCATGGTTATCAATAAATGATTCAACTAATAATACACCTGTTTTGTTACTCTATCTAACTGATGAGAAATCTTGAACAAACCGCTGTTGGAGTCAGGATGGTTGCTACCGTCATGCTCACAACGTAACGCTCATACTGCAGTAAGAGAAGTACTGTAAATGTACTAGTGCTGTACTTGTAGTCAGTATACATAGGATGATGGTTGCATGCGCGGATCTAGAGTGGAGTCGGAGGGGTCCCGACCCCCTCTGGAAAATGAAAATCCTTCGGACACCCCCCCCCCCCTGGAAAAATTTTTCTGGATCCGCGCGTGGGTTGGTATACAACCCAATACGAGTACGAAGTTTTTATATAGATTATGATCTATGAAAAAAAGTTTTCTGAGTAAAAATATGATCTTGATTAATAGATCACTGACTGTTGGTCTGTTTAGTAGCACTCATTCATTTTCCATGGTCCATGGATGAAAATTATCTCAAGTTTTAGAATTATTGCCTGAACATTATGAGAACAAAATGATTTTTCTATATTTATATTATCAAATTTGGACCACTTTTCTGAATCAAAGCGGTCATTGTCATTGGCTTGCTTAAAAAAAAAATAATGATTCAATTTCCTTATTCCTTAGAGGCTTTATGTACCAAATAGAAAATACTGATAGCGCACTCGTGATCAGTGAAGTCATATTGTACATACAGTATCTACCCCAAGGCAGTCGATGCTTCTCTGTAGAGTAGAAACATGACATGTCGAGATCAGCTGTTAATGTAAGTTAATATGTGCTTGATTATCATAGTAAAAAACAAACATATACAGGTAATTCATGCATGATTTTCATCCTAATTCAATGATGATGAAAACATACTGGTAGTTTTATTTTTTTAATTATGTCTACACTCAACGACATTTTAAAAAGGTTTATCTCCGACTCCAGGATTATACATGTATAATATCTGATACAGAATTATTTGATATCTGAATATTTTTCTAGATTCCTATACTATCTCCATAGGATTATATGAATTTGAAATTATATATACATGTACATGTGTGTGTGTGTGTGTAAGCATCTGAATACCACTACACGTGTATGAATACACACGTTTTATCCCACTACATTTTTTCTTCCCACTACATGCACTTGTGTAGTGGGAAGTACGTTAATTCTCATCATACTTGATTCAAAAAATAAAAATATTACTTTTTGGGGGGTTTCCGGTGTGTATGTGGTTTTTTTTAACACACATCGTGGAGTCCATTAGAGTACTTTACACACTTTCCTCCATTGGGTAAAATAGCGCATGCACATTCGGAACTTCCTACGCAAAGATGGAAATAATTGTTTACAGTAAGTATCATGTTTCCTTTTATATCTAGGTAATTACCGGTATATAATTTTATTCTAATAGATAAACCTGGTAAACGACTGTAAGAAGATCAGGCATTGTCTTTCCTAAGTTTTTCACTGATAAGAGTACACGATATCTAATTTTGACGTCATGTGAATGCCATATTTATAATCAAGGAAGGGATCGTAATTAATTCAGATTGAAAGATGTGTCTATTTCAAATCAAGATTTATTTCATTATGGAAAAGATTATTACTAATATATTAAGGGATATATAAATACCTTCTCAGTGGCAGAAATTCGGCCCCAATCCTAATCGAAAATAGGTTATATTACCCCCAATTTAGCGGTATTTTCTCCCGACTGGTTAACACTGCGTATATATTAAATTCTCTTAGATAATTACTATGTATTAAAACCAAAATATGAGAAATTTTCCTCTATTACCCCCATTTAGCAAAGCTTTTTTCATAATATATGTTTAAAAACATTCTGTAAACATTGCCAACTTTTAATCCTAATTTCCTCTATCTTTCTAAAAATCGGAATGCTGTGTTCTGTAGAATTATTAGGCTGTTTCTACATACTTGATTGATATTTGAGTAAAATTAAACAAGAACCACCATGATTTATTTCTAATTTGATTTCAATTTGTGATATGTATTCATACAACAAAGGGCAGTACTGTACATATTACATCAAAGATACTTTTTTCTGGTTATATGACAATCAGTTTTCTGGTAAAACAACTTTTCAAAAGAAGTACACGATTTCTGGAAGTCCTTTATAATTGTAAAATTACATTAAAAATAAAGATGAATTAGAGTACATATATTAATCCTTATTATTTAGGAAATTTACTAAATAAGTGATTAAGTAGGAAATACTCATATTTATCATTAAAAATGAAAAGTATAAGTTTCATCATGGGGGTTATATTTCAAAATAAAAGATATTTTACTTAAACTCATGTTTTTTATTTTTTGTATTATTTTAGTTAATGATAAATTAGAGTACAAATAATAATCTAAAAAGAATTATGGGGTTTACTAAGTGAAATACAAATACTGATTTTATAACGTTAAAATGGAAATTATGGGTTTCCTCATGGGGGTCTAAGTTCAATGGGAAAGGATTTTTACTTTAACTAATGGTGATTATTCTTGGTATTAGTGTAATTTAGAATAAGTGAGTGTACAAATATAGATCCAAAATGATTTAGGGGGTTTCCTAAGTGAATACAAATACTGATTTTATAATGTTAAAATGAAAATTATGGGTTTCCTCATGGGATTCTAATTTGAATATGAAAGGATTTTTACTTAAACTAATGGTGATTATTCTTGGTATTAGTGTAATTTAGGATAAATTAGGGTACAAATATAGATCCAAAATGATTTAGGGGGTTTACTAAGTGAATACAATTACCGTACTGATTTTATAACGTTAAAATGAAAATTATAGGTTTCCTCATGGGGGTCTAAGTTCAATAGGAAATGTTTTTTACTTTAACTAATGGTGATTATTTCTTGGTATAAGTGTAATTTAGGATAAATTAGGGTACAAATATAGATCCAAAATGATTTAGGGGGTTTACTAAGTGAATACAAAATACCAATTTTATAACGTTAAAATGAAAATTATGGGTTTCCTCATGGGGGTCTAAGTTCAATAGGAAAGGATTTTTACTTTAACTATTGGTGATTATTTCTTGGTATTAGTGTAATTTAGGATAAATTAGGGTACAAATATAGATCCAAAATGATTTAGGGGGTTTACTAAGTGATTACAAAATACCAATTTTATAACGTTAAAATGAAAATTATGTGTTTCCTCATGGGATTCTAAGTTTA
This sequence comes from Magallana ariakensis, assembly GCA_020458035.1. NCBI lineage: Eukaryota > Metazoa > Mollusca > Bivalvia > Ostreida > Ostreidae > Magallana > Magallana ariakensis. Next base: position 10,308,442 of record CM035818.1, read on the forward strand.
ATAGGAAATGATTTTTACTTATGGTGATTATTTCTTAGTATTAGTGTAATTGAGGATAAATTAGGGTACAAATATTGATTGAAAATGATTTAGGGAGATTCCTAAGTTAATAAGTATACTGATTTTATAAAGTTATAATGAAAATAATGGGTTTTTTAATGGGCGTCTAAATTTAATAGGAAAGGATTTTTCGTACAATAATGGTGATTATTTCTTAGTATTAGTGTAGTTTAGAATAAAAGAGGATAGTGATATTCATTAAAAATGATTTAGGTGGTTTCCTTAGTGATTAAGAATAATGATATTTTTTAACGTTAAAGAGAAAATTATGGGTTTCCTCATGGGGTCTAGGTTCAGCATGAAAGGATTTTTACTTAAACTTATGGTGATTATATATTTGTATTAATTAATTTTAGACAAATCAGGGTAGAGATATATAGATCCAAGAATATTTATGAGGTTTCCGAAATAAATAAGTAAACTGAATTTTTAACGTTAAAATGAAAAGTATGGGTTTCCTCATGAGGATCTATTTAGTTCAATAGGAAAGGATTTTTATTTAAACTAAAATGGTGATATAAGGGGTTTTTTAATTAATTAATTACATGTACACTGATTTTTTTAAAGTTAAAAGGAAAAGATATTGGTTTCCTAATGGGGGTCCAATAGTTTACAATAAAAGAATTATTTCTCATACTCACTGTGATTATTTCATTTCATTAATGACCTGAACATGTAACTGACATTATTCCTTCTTATTTTTCCAATTTCATTTTTTTCTAGAGACTCTCAAAACCAAAAACTGATATGCCTTATGATGCAGATGTTGGATATGGTGCTTTTGCAGGTAATGAACAATTTTTTTTCTTACTGTAAACAAACACATGCTCTAGGGGAACAAAAGAAAGAAAGAGGGAGATATAAGAGAGAGAAACTTTATTTGTCCTTTAGTGTCCATGAGTAATACTTTTACATTTGATTTGAGTGAGCTGAATTAAATTCTTTATATAATTATATAATACTATTTAAAATATATTAGATAATTTAGAAAGCAAGAATGAACATGTGAATAATACTATGCATATCTTAAATGTTTCTACATTTTCTTTTTAGAGAAATGCCCCAAAATGGAATCCATCTGCAGACAATGACTGATTTGTGTTTTGATGCAGATGTTTGGAATGATGCTTTAAAATTTTGAAGGTATCAATAAAATTTTTGTTACTTATTGTAAACAAGGAACTATTATAAATAATAACAGGAAAAGAGAAAGGCTATGAGAGAGAGAGAGAGAGAGAGAGAGAGAGAGAGAGAGAGAGAGAGAGAGAATGACCAAAGAGAGAGAGCTGCCTTTAGTTGAAATAAGAAAATAAAGAATAAGAAAAGGGTAAGAACGAGAGAGAAAGAGAGAGTGGGGGATGGAAAAAAGAAAGAATACAGAAAAAACTGCTTTTAGTTTTCATAAACATGAATTTTGCTACACTATTTTGATAATGAGAGAGAGAGAAAGAGAGAGAAGAAAGAGAATACAGAAAAAACTGCTTTTAGTTTTCATAAACATGAATTTTGATACTCTTTTCTGGAATGTCACTACATGTGTTTAAATCAGCAAGTAACTGAGATAAGGCTTTTAAAATTAAGAGATAGGAAAAAGTTAAAATAGAGAGAGAGAGAGAGAGAGAGAGAGAGAGAGAGAGAGAGGGGGGGGGGATAGTGTACCATAAGTTTTAATGAATTTAAATTTTGAAGTGAAGTTTTAACTTAATGCCTCTACATGTGTTTGTTATTAATAATTATCAGAGAGAGAGAGAGAGAGAGAGAGAGAGAGAGAGAGAGAGAGAGAGAGCAGTGATACCTTTTAGTATTGCATAAAATCTGGAAGAAAAGTATATTTAAAAGTCTTGTTCTACAGAGATGAAACACATTCTCAGAATTTGTATTTTGACAAGTATTTTTGTGTTGCAGCACTAGTGTCCAGACATAGGTAAACTTCCTAGATAGACAATGGAGGACCAAAAGTGTTAACGGAAAAAAATCCACGCCGTGAAGACTGCTTTAATCAATACTGGTTTAGAAATGATAATGAAACTGCGGTACATGTTTAATTGATCGTTTGGTATTCATGTATCATTTAAAAAATGATGATATGAGAGAATTAATACACTTATTACATGTACATGTACGTGTAAATTCAGTAGCATTGAAAGTTGGGTTAAACAATGTACATAGTTTGCTGTTTTTACTTTTTACTGTTCCCATAACTAATAAATGATGCCTTGATCATATTAATACTCAACTGTTTCATTAATACTCAATAAAAAGTCAGAGTCTAATGTAATGTCTTAATTAGTTTCATAATCATAGATGTTCATTTTAACATCACTACGTCAAGAATTAAACCTAAGCTTAGCAGATGTGCTAATGCATGATCCGTTTTATATATATGCCATGCGATATTATGTAGGAATAATGTGTTTGAGCATTTTGGTGTGAAAAATTGTTCATGAATTTTTATATCATAAATCTGTAATTCCATCATTGAAAATAGTGCTCTACTCAGTAGTTGTGCCGTCATTCAGTCTTAAAATAATCTATACAGCTGTGGCTGAAAATGAAAGATGATGGATGCTTGTATATATGTGCGTTTGATATACATGATTTCTCTTCCAATAAGTAAACTGCCATTGTCTATTAGTTGTTCTAAGAACAACATTTGGTGTCAGCTATTCAAAAATATATGAATAAATGATAAACAAATAATTGGGTTATTCAAAGATTTATAGGTTTGTTACATGCACTTTGAAATATTACGCACTTTGAAATGAAATTTCAAAGTGCGGTAATGTTGATTTTGGAACCTGTTCGAAGTGCTTTGATATCGTCGATATTATCAAAAAACTGTACAGGATTTGGTCGAAATAATTGATGCTTTTATATACAATACATGATTGTTTTAACTTGGTTTAATCTTATGTAGCTCAATGGGATATATTAAAAAAAGAACCCAATGCATTCTCAGCTTACTTGATCACGATTGGAATTTTTTTTTCTCATAAGCTTACGTAGTTTGACAATTTACACAAGAAGAATCGGGAGTTTTAAATTATCCAAATATGACATAAAATGCACCGCTTAGCAACTGCCTTTTCCTTTTTTGTCTATACAGGAAATGTACTTCTTATCTGATACATTGGACTATGCCAGAAACGAAAAATGATTTATATATTTGATTTCTGAGACCAATGCATAACATATTTCAACTAGCTTCAATTGCATGTGCTTATAACAATACATGACAGAAAAAAGGATGCGTTAGTCATGTTTATAAAAAAAACAAATTATGTTCTTTTAGAAGAAGTCCTACACCCTAATGCTTATTTTTAGTTTATGATAAATAAACAGTTGTCAATGTAACTTCTTTTATTATCATGCAGTTATTATCTGATTAGATTTTGAAAAGAGTGTTTAAGAAACTGTACAAAGAATGCATGGTGTTTCAAAGCATTTGATCATGAGAAGATGGGATAAATGAGTAAAATTAATGTAAGTAGTCAGTTTCATGTGTGTATTTCAAAACTGACAATGTAGTGAGAATCATGTGTGTCAAACTGGTGAGTCACGTGGTCTTATGTAGTGGAGTTCAGGGGGAAACTCAAATTTTTATTATGATGAATTTACGAATTATCAGCCCCGTAGGCTAATAAGAGTAGACAGTCTTTTATAAATCTGCACAAAACTTTTCTTCATGACCCTTAGAAAATAGTGTAGTGACTTTCTGGTGAAAAGTCAAGTGTAGTGAGTTTCATGTCTTTACGAGTGTGTGTGTGTGTGTGTGTGTGTGTGTGTGTGTGTGTATATATATATATATATATATATATATATATATATATATATATATATATATATATATAAAGCACAGGGAAAGACAAAAATCTTGCTTTCGACGACGAACGGAACTTGGCACGTTCGTCGTCGAAAGCAAGATTTTTGTCTTGCCTAGATGGCCAAGTGCCGCTCACTGCTAGGAGAATGGGTTCCAGAGGTCGTGAGTTCAAGCCTCGGTCGGGGTGGAGGTGGAGCTCGAATAAGAATATTTCCTAGCTTGTGATATTAGAATACTGAATATTTCTCCAGAATTATAAAACACAAAATCTAGTTTGCATGTTGCCTTGTACCTTTATATGTATACGTCAAAGTTATTACTTTTTTTTTCAAAATAAAAAAGGGGGGGGGGATTCCCATTCTAATTTTTTCCACCTGAGCTAAGATTTGGAAGATACTTTGGTTAATAGATTGAAAATTATTTATGGACAACTAACAACATTTTTATTAATCACTGTTGCATATGGTATAAGATGGATAATAGATTTTATCAAATATCTAAGTTTATTACAAAGCTTATTGGGTGTTAACGCAATATCCAGTTAATAATAATGTAAATATTGCTTTACCACCCACCAAATTCCGGCAATATTTGACATAACAAAGCTGATTTTAAAATTGTACGTTTCAGCTTCCCATGCATAACTACTTGAAAGTTTTAAGTTTCGTTTGAATACTTGTATATTAAAAATAGTTTTATCCGTTTGAAAAATCTAGTTACATAATAAAATGGTATTTATGTTTTTCTTCAATCATGTTTAAAAAAAAAATAACCCCTCCATTTACCATGGCCGGGAAAAGAATTGCTTTTCGACGTGTGTCAATTCCAATTACATGAACATCTTAGTTGCATTTAAAAAAAAAAACTATCATTAATCTATTAATATTTTTTCTTTCTATGAGAGGAAGAGGGGAGCACGAACACATGTTATTATAAGTTTTTAACTTCTTTTAAAGTCTAACCAGAGATTTCACTTTTTTCCCATGAAAAAAGTAATTAATGCATACAAATTTCCCACATCAGCACTTCTTACACCGCATTCTCTAACACCTGTAGAGTCCTTGTTTATCAAGTTTCAAGAAAATGAGAGGGTTTTTTATTTGTTTTTTAGAAGAAAAAACATCTAGACAAGTGGTTTTTTTTGGGGGGATACTGCCGAAGAGATCAAAGACTTAGATTCAGTACCAACTTTTATTTTTGGATGACTGATACTTACACAGCTGAATAAGCAAGTAACTGAAACTCGAAGCCACCACTCGAACACTGATCGCCGTGAGTATAGGGGTCGCTGTTCTTATAGACAAGATTTTCATGGGGCGGACTTCTCAGGAATTCTGAAAATTTCCTCTGATATACAATGTCGTTTGAACTTGAATCTACTGTAGACCTCTCTTCTTTCGCCTTCTGTTAGAGATACGCGACCAGCCACGGAAAGCCCGGGGAATAATCTACCAAAAACTTCGGTTATCTTGAAATCAAGAAAAATTACAATCCAGTTCCTAATTTTACGTATCTAAGCATTCTGCACTGTTTCTATTAGTAGAGCTCTATAATTTGAAATTTATTTTATGTTTTTCCGATCGACGGATGATTCCAAGCCCTTAAGTACGAGTACAGGATGGCCCAGAATATCTGATACCAATTAACGCTTTGAATAACTGTTGATTAAATTTATTTAACAAAAAATTCAAATGCATTTTCATAGATGTATATGATGTAAATTTTCACTCAACATAAATCAAATATTCATAAGTTTCAGACAAATTGAGCATTCTTTATAAAAACGCAGCAAAGGATGACTGCACTTAAGGACATGCGATATTTGCGAGAAAATAAACTTTTAAAAGAAGAATTTTTCTTTCAATTCCAGAAATGGTCAACATCTAAACTGCAACTTTACGTAATTGCGTTAAATAAAAGTATGTTGTTACCAAGTACAAATTTGCTTTCATAGGCGGGGGTCATCCCTATTTCTTGAGTCTCCATACGATAACGAGGACGCCCACTTTTATACTGACTTCATACATAGTCAGCGCATGTTTGTCTATTGTTCTCCGTTTAACAGTAGTTGTATATTTGCATTATCGAAGTTATGTCAAAGGGAGATTAATAGACAAACATGCGCTCATGGCATGGTTTAAATGTGAAAAAACTGCTCCTTCTTACTTTTGCTTTCCCTGTTGTAACCAAGGGTAGATGCATGTTGAATATTATAATTCACCACGTGATTTCTCACCTCAGGTAACTTTGTGAATACAAAATTCTATCACGTGACGTGTAAGGTAGCAATTTATGTGCTAACTAGGACAATGTTTTCGAACACGTTAAGTTGTGAAGCATTGATTAAAAGTCTTCTGTACTTACATGGGCGTGGTCTAATTGTTGAAACCATAGTAAATAGTATACTTCTACCATATAGAATAGATAGGGTTATATGGTGAAAGAGTGATCACATAAATTTTTATACATGGCATTGTTATTCATGGTAGTCTAATTTTAGTACCATTCTGATAATGGCAGCTCCACCTCTCATGCATATTAATATCAATCTTGTTTGATCAAGGGCAGATAAGCGAAAATTCTCCTTTTTTCGAAAGTTGTAAGGAGAAAACATAGAATGAGCTTATTGTATCACAGTCTAAAATTTTATTTCATGTTGGAAATTGACTAGAGTCTTTAAGAAATTTAACAAAAGTGATATTAGGTTAAGAAATAAACGGAACAGAAGCGACCGAAAAGGGCCCAAAATCCGGCGCTAAGTGCAGTCATCCTTTAAAGAGAGTTCTCCAAAAGACGTCTTTGATTATTAAAGACAACATCAAGTCGATGAGTAAAATTCCTAACAACAGTTAAGTTGTTTTCCCCAGGGTATTCTTATTTCTTATTTCGTACAACTATATCTGGAGTCTGTGTTTGATAATATAGTTTTAGAACGGAAGGTGCATGCTCTCTTGTCCGATTCATCTTGAATAAAGTTCAGTTCAACGAAAGAAATATGATGCAATTTTGTTACATCATAATTAAAAGAAAAGCACGTTTTTCTCTAGCTGCAGAACTGTAGCTCCACGGAAAATTTGGGTTGACGGACCGTGGAGCTACAGGTCCACCCGTATAAAAAACTGTATATTTATTGCGCACAAAAAGTTGCGCGCGGTTTTGGACTTATTAAACTAATTTTGGTACATATTATGTAAATATTTTCATACCAAAAAATTCCTGAGAAAATTTACTACTGATTCGCTTCTTTACTTGCCCAAAACGTTTTTCCTAGCAGCCTAACCCACCTCGGAAATTGAAGTATGCTAAATTCACATCGGGATCAAGAGTCGCCATTTTTGCATGTAAACAAACCACACCATTTCACTTTACGGGGCCGATGAGAGTGTTTAAAAGATATTCAGAGGCAAGTTAAGTAATGACATGTTAAGTATAATGTCTCAGGAATTTTTTAGTATTAAGATTTTCACAGAATGTATTCCTTAATTAGGTTAATAAGTCCAAAACCACGCGCAACTTTTTGTGCGCAATAAATATACAATTTTTTATACGGGTGGACCTGTAGCTCCACGGTCCGTCAACCCAAATTTTCCGTGGAGCTACAGTTCTGCAGCTAGTTTTTCTCTAAAACTTTTTTGTGGGAAAACCTTAAACAATTATACTTCTTATTTGAGTCCCAATTTACAAGTTTTGATCATATATTATTTAATTTATAAGAATTTCAAATGGTATCAAATATTCTGGAACATCCTGTATGTATCTCAAGGCAAGAGTATGATAAATAAAGTACATGTACGATTGTAATTAATGACACAAAATTTATAATTGGTTTAAAAAAAAAATCGAATCTATGAAATTTAAAAATGTAGAAAGCAAGATGAATCAATAAATTAACTACTTGCAAACATGGTATAAATAATTTACACTGAATTTGTTTTAAAGTGAATGAATTTTAAAAATGGAACGTTACAGTGCAAAAATAATCCAAAATATTGGTAAACCTATCCTCAATACTTTCCAATTTCCAATTAACATTTTAAAAAGCTTGCACTCAATTTAGCATCATTTCATCGCGAAATTGTTATAAAATAGCGAGTTTGTGTTACGACCCAATCGATATATAGATAACACATTTCATTTGCATCATTCTTTGTTTCGTTGTGATTTATGAAGACTCTGTTACATTTCATCTGCATGAGCATGTATTTTGCATGAGCCCTAATTAAGGTGCACTTTCAATGAGGTTTTTAAGGGTTTTTTCCCCATACATTAAGTGCTTTCGAATGACGCAGTGTGATTAAAATACGAAATAGGTAACCCCTAAAAGCGACGGGGAGAAGATAAGCCCAGCATAGATTATTTTTGAGGATTCTCGAGGAACTAAAAGCTGATTAAGATTTTTTTACTAAATCAAAGTTTAAAAAAATATCCATGAAAAATGAACCATGGTTTAATATTTTTCTGCCTAACACAATTTAAAGTTGTATGCAAAAAACCTAATAATTTGCATTAAATGATATTGGTGTAATCAAGTCTTAAAACAGTGCATTTAATTTCACATTTTAAATTGAGTCTCTTTATATTAACTGCAGGATTACCAAGTTTTTAATTATGATTTGATAATCGAATGAAACAGAACTCCTCCCCCTAATAATCTTATGTATTTTGGTGCGTTGTGGAAACGCACTTTGAATTTTTTAATATGGGACCAAATCAACGCACTTTGGAAAAAAAATCAAAGTGCGTTAATTTAAATTTGGACCAAGTCAACGCACTTTGAAAAAAGTTTTTTTCAAAGAGCGTAATTCATCTTTTAATTCTAACTGATGTTTTGGTAAACAATCTTGCAGTGTCCAAGAATTACTAGTATTTTGCAAAAGTACAATGTTTGTTGTAACACCAATTTCATTAAATACGCAAATTGCATATGATGATACATTTATATTTGTTTTTACGTAAATTCATGTCGCTTGTTTTCGGAAACGATGGCCGTGTTTATGTCTTCTGTTTACGCCATATGGCGTGTGTTCAATTCCTACAATAGAAATAATTGTTTCAGATGTGTATCGCACTGCTTAATCATCACCAATCTAGGTCATTGATGTGAGATTTATAATTTTAATCAATCGAATTTCGACCCTCTATTCGGTACAATTTCAACATTAAACTTGCGGCTTTTTAATCAAGATGAAAGAATTACGTTTCTCTCTAATACTAACTTAATAAAAAAAAAAAGACCAGTGAACATCTTTTAATTGATGTAACATTCCATAATATTGATCTTTTTTTTTATAGATTGATGATAAACTTGCCTGAATAAACTAATCATTGAATCGACATTGAGCGTTTTAATCTCTTGAACCTGTACTGAGAAAAAACTGGGACGACTCGTCATATGATATAACAACAAAGCGTTTGTACCTATCTACATGTTTCCAAATTGTCTTTATACGTATTATGAATCCTTAAGAAAATTTGCTCGAAAATATGAAAAGAAATTGAAACGCTGCAGGTTTAAATTATATCGACGCGATGAACGCTACATGAACATTATAACGAACAGTGAAGAGAAAGCTCAATTAATTATAATACCACTTTGGTGTAATGATATCAATAACGAGAGAGAGAGAGAGAGAGAGAGAGAGAGAGAGAGAGAGAGAGAGTTGATGGATGAAGAAAGTTTTATAGATTGTATTGCTTAAAACAGCGTTTATAAGTACATTTTTGCTGAAGTACATTTAACCCTGACAAATTGCTAGAGAACATTCCGCTTAATAGCCAATCTTTTTATCCTCCCATCATCAATAATTGAACTTGGCTTTTGGTGGGAAAGTGTACATGTGCCTATAAAACCCCGAATTCTACTTGTCCATTAGCTTAGAAGATTGTTTATATAGGTTTTGACAAGGTATTCTTTTTATATGCTTCATGCTTTCAGCATTATTAGGTGAGCATGGTGCCACACTCGGAGCAAAGACGATGTTATCTAGAAACCAAAACACAATATCACGACTTCAGGTTAGGTCGGAACGACATCATTCTTGTTAATTTATTCAATTTATCAACACGACCATCCTAAAACAAAAAAAAAACCGACGGCAAAAAAAAAATCTGTGTGCTAATTTCGATGACTGTTTCTTGATAACAGCTGAAACACGTGTAAAAATTATCATAGCTTCCGCCCCGATTCCTACAGGATAACATTAAAAACACCCCGGCAAGTCTGCGGCAAAGAGACCAGCGCCAGGGGGGTTCAAAGGGGGACTAAATACGTCATCATTGTCGTCATCATCGCAATTATCATCATTGGCATATCAAACAGACATTTCTTTGATTCCTCTTTTATCGGTGAATATGTGGACAATATACATACAAAACATCTTCACACTACGAATAAATACAATTAAAATATTTTGTAACAACTTTATATAGATCATATGAATTTAAATACACGTACAAACTGCATGTAAAAATCCAAATAATTCAAAGCAACTGATCATTCTTGTGTGTATGTGAATAACGCATGTGTCTTTAACTAATTAACAATTTTTAATTGTCACTCAGTCCATGACTTGTAATTTAAGACACGAGTACACGGACTGTTGCGTGGGTTCTAAAAGTCTTGGAGCCAAAAAACGTGTTTTATAGATAACTTTAACTATATATTCACAGTTTTCTTAACAGGTTCTCAAAGGTCGATTTTACTGATTTTCTTACAGCAAAGCTTTCGGATTTCGTCGCGGAATCGACCATCAAAGAGTCCGTACAGAAATGGATTCATAGCGTGGTTAACGACCCGCATGGCTCGCATGAACTGAAATAGCTGTTGCAGAAAGCCATAGGGATTACGGAACCAAGCCTCGGGGTCATTCACACAGAGAATCACGTAAACTATCGTAGGGATATTAGACACCACATTAGTTAGAGATATTGTCATAAACATGAACGTGAGACGTCGGGTAGACAGTTTGATTTTCGATCCTGATGAGCGTTTCAATTTTGGCACGACGTCATTTGTAACCTCAAGTGTCGTCTTCATGACGTTCACTTCCGGGTTGTCTTTGCGGTTTCCGTTAATCTCCGGTCGTTTTGACGGAGGAAAATCACACTGGTCCTTCTCTTCGCTAGGGACCGGAACATCCGAAACCTCGGACCGCGAATAGCTCGTGCAATGATTCAACTTCCGGACTCTCGTCTGTCGCAAGAGGTGCTTTAATATGTAGAGGTACATAGCAACAATGACAGCAATGCTCAGAACTGAGATGGACATGGCAGCTGCTGTAAAGCTGATTAAACCAATGGCCATGTTTTCCGGTGTTCGTATTGGACCGCATATGTATCCTGTCACATTATACTTGGCACTTTTTACTGGTACCCTTCCATAGAATATCAGTTCCGGTATAAGGATGATGGAGGTCACAAGCGCAATGACTCCCAGAGATACCCTTTTCCAGTACAAAGTCATCTGTTTTTGGAATGGCCGACATATTTTCAGGAAACGTTGTATGGAGATCACTACCAATAAAAATATTGAGCTTTGTGTTGCTAGGTAATTCACATACAGGAGACACTTACACAGAACATCGTCTGGAAACATGACGGGAAAGATATTGACAGTCAAAGCAAACCACGTGGAGAACATGCACGCCAAAATGTCCACCACGGCTAGTATAGGAATGAAATACCGATCATCCTTGTACCCTTTCATCTTAAAGTTGTAGATAAAAATGATGAAGAGGTTTCCAAAGGTCCCAACAGAAAACAGAATGGAATGTACCGCGGTACTTAACGTGAAAGACCGCGAGATCTCGCTGTTCCAGTGTCGCAGAATTTTATCCACATCCGGAGATGACGTCATATTTTGCATCGTCATCATGGCCTTCTGTGAATGTGGAAAAAATATAAGTTTGATTAAAGTCGATTTTAAATCGGCAAGAATAAATAAACTATATTTTAAAACATTCCTCTAAAATCTGTGATTTATTAAAGAAAAGACTTTCATGGAATCCTTTTTATATAACACTGTTGCGTTGTGCTTTCAAAGATCGAAGTCAAGGCCATTCGCTTGATTTTTATTGTAACGAACTGAACTCAATACATTAAATAACCCTTACCACATCTTGTTTTTTTATGAAGGATGTAAACATTAATCCGCGTCCTAATTGGCTATACACGCCAAAGATTCCCGCTTTGTTTACAAAGCCTAAATTAATGACGACAGTTGTGATCTTCAATCGAACAAAATCGTTCATGCAACGCTATTGATATAACGTTTAATTATGAAAGAAAACAGGATGTTTCGATTGGAATAGAAAAATTCTGCGACACACATCACTAGTTTCTGACAAATATAGAATATCTGACACACTAATCCTTGATCATATAACGCGCGTTTGGGTTTTTTTTTTAGATCGGATTAAAATATTTATCATGATGGATCCATCTACAATAAAAGCTTTAAAGTAATGCCTATGCCTATTTTTAGAATGTCTCTGCGAGCAAATGCAGTGATATATATATATATATATATATATATATATATATATATATATATATATATATATATATATATATATATATATATATATATAATTTCAATACCCCTGCCACTAGTTAATGGATTTTCTGTTCGTTATAAATCTTTACGCAAACGTTATGAAACGTCTTACCGCTAGGACGTGATAACTCACCAAACCGATGCTTTACATCTGTGTTTTTAATGGTGATAATCTGTCTTTGACAATCTGAATTATTGCATGTGAAACACTTTTCATATAATCTGACTTTTAAACAAAAAAAAAAGACGTCAGCTTCCGGTATACACCAGAGGGAAGGGTCACATAATTCTCTATAGAGCATTGCCTCTGAAGAGAAGGGTCACGCACAAATCGGATTTTTCATCTGGCACTACTAGGACTTCCAACACTTGCTCAGCTACTTTCACCGCCTGAACCGACAATGATGCATATCTCTCTCTCTCTCTCTCTCTCTCTCTCTCTCTCTCTCTCTCTCTCTCTCTTTGATAATGCAAATAAAGTCAATCTGACGCTAAACAACTTAATAAAAATGCTAAATGTTTAGTCACAGAGTTTCAGATGTTGTTAAACAAACTGAGTCAGGTGGAAAAACATATTTTGAAAATCTCTCTGAAGAAATGGAAAAATAGCATGCATAAACAACAGTCAGCTTTTGATTTGTGTGTCAAACATACTAGTAAACCCTGTAGACTATGTGGCCTGAAATAACCAAAACATGATCTACTCAACAGAAACCATCTTGATTGCCGATGCAGTACAGATCAGACAATACAAATACACGTATTATTTTATAATACAATTACATCTAATTATATATTTTTCCGTTTGTCATTGAAACATAATAATGTTATCATACTTTGTTAGAATATATATCTTATCAGAATTCAAAGTCTTAAATGCTTACTGGCACTGTACCAGTTATCGGCTAAAATTTAACGTTCTCTTTTCGTATTTCCTTATTTCTTGATATTTTTGGATAACACTTGACATGCTTTAAATTAAGGTATATTGTTTTTTTAAAAATCCAAGTGTATTCGAATGTCCTGCTATTGAGATCACCACTTAATGTATTAGAGGGAAATAAAGAAGAGTAATCGTTAAAATAATCTAATGCAAAAAAGAAAAGAAAAAACAAAACTGGCATTATTCAGCCGATCACATTACATATCCTCTATATACATAGATAATCCAGTTATCCTCTATATACATAGATAATCCAGTTATCCTCTATATACATAGATAATCCAGTTATCCTCTATATACATAGATAATCCAGTTAGACCAAAAGACGTCAAACGTTAATATACACCACAGAAACATTTTGTTGCGCTGTTACTATTTATAGATCTAGTTAACTGTGATCTACCGCGCAGTGATACAGCTGATCTCGGAGTTTATTGGATTTACCGAGCACTGCAGATAATCTTATCTTGTCAGTTATATTTCACTTCTCTGTACCTTTCTCGTCTTTCATTGAATATTAATTTTTCGACACGATGTGACTGCCTCTAGGTGCGTGAACTAACATATACACTGGTAAATCGAATCAACCCACAACAGATCGCAAAGGATTAAAAAAAAAGTTAAAAAACTGATTTTAATTTTGCAGTATTTTGTCGATCGTCTTCGAATGTTAAAGAATTTGATAAAACTAAAATAGAAATACCCATGAACTGCAAGTCTTAAATTTTATATATTAAAAAAAAGTGGACCGCAATAACGATTGGAATAGAGTTTTAAATACCAGAACTCGATGCACTAAAGCGACCACCTTATCTTGATCTCATGTTGCAATTAAACTTTGCACGTTTAAAATTAAGAGAAATATTCGAGTCCCATTTCCCGATGCTAGTCAATTATATACCGAGGAGCGCCATCATTTACACTATCACAAACAAACCCCAGGCGAAGATTGACACCGAATTCAAGAACAAATTTAATACATTGTCTTGAATACAAGTTATTTTCAGTATTTGATGATATCAGGTTAATTTCCTTATCTCTCAACTGGTGACGTCAAACATTTGAATTTTAAAAAAAGACATACAGATAATAGAAAGGGATTATTTATTTTTATTATGTGACTTTTTCCTGAGGCCAAAGCTCTTATAATACCACTCTCCGTTCGAACTTATAGAAAAGAAAAGACTAATGCTAGCCTGCAAAGAATATTACCGGTATTTACTAGTAGACGTTTTAAAACAAGACCAACCTTACCTGGTAAAGACTACAAGTTATTTTCTGTACCACCTGGTTTTATTCCGTCAGATAAATCCAAACTAAAATATAATCCTCTCATGAAAAACATTGTAATAAAAAGCACACACTGTTTTTTCTTTCTCTCTATCTTTTTTTTTTCAGTTTTACGGCATCATTTCACAGGCTCACGTGGTTAGCGTTTCCGCGCTCCGCTGCAAATGACACTACTTCATTCATAGTGCTAGATCTCGCCTGGTTGGTCGATATTTTTACTTCCCTGATTTGAGACGCCCCAGCGGTAGATGGGGTTCATGCACCGACATATTCTTATTAATTAATAGTCATACTATACACAAATTTGTATTCATTAACCAATATTTACACACAATTTTTTTTGTCTTTAGGGCAACACTACTGATTCTTAGTAACCATATATATATATATATATATATATATATATATATATATATATATATATATATATATCTGGACATTTAGCCATTAAAAGCTCCGTATGTTCTTTTATCGTTTTAACAGAGCGGATTCGAGATTAGTGTACCATGGAGGAAAATGAAAAAGAGCCCATAATTAAGTTCAAAATGCAAACTATATCGTGCATCCATCTGTGTTTTAATTAGCACAGACCATCTTCTCTTTGGGTTCAATAATCATCAGCGTAATTATCAAACAATAAGTTTTGCATCATATTTCCTCAAGGTTTGATAAGATTATCTTTTTCGTGGCATGGAGTTTATTAATTTTCAATAGCAATCCTCGTGAGACCCCTGTTGTTTACCAAATAGCGTCTAGCAAAAGAAGGTCATGATAAATACATCGTACCAGTAACATTCTTTTCTGTGATCCAGGTTCAAACATATTAGATTTTTTTTATCTATTAATTGTTGTAAAGAAAACGAAACATTCACAGCAACAACAAAACATAATTTGCTCTAAGCATATTTATTTATTTCTAGCAAACTACGTTGCTAGATCAAACATTTCTCGAAAGAGTTACATATGCATGTTCACGAAAGTCATAATATTGGTGACTGAGCTATTTTCTATTTTCAGCAAACATTCCCAAAATCGGAAGCTTCCTGGCTTAAATTCAATTATATGATAGTGATGTGCGTTAAAATTGAACATTATGTTTTGTTTAGTATCATTAATGGGTTGCTTTTTGTTTTTTTGCTGTTTTCTTTTTTTTTGGGGGGGGGGGGGGCGACACAAGTTTTATAGAAAGAGTATATTAGTGATAAACATGTATATGCAAGTTACTTTTTGAATGAATTTCATATCAATTTATATATGATTCTCATTCTATTCATACTATAGTAGATTGTAACTGGAAAATGATCACAAAAACTGATATAAAATGTAGAATCATATAGAGTTGTCGTGAAAAACTCCATTTGTATACGTAGCATGTTTTCACTCGTTTTGATTGAGATTGATAGGATTAATCATTTTATTTTTCATCCATTTAACTTTACATTGCATACAGTAAACACGCGTACTTTATCTTTGATGTCTGACAAAGACGAAAGGGAACGGTTAATCGGAACGGGGGGCAGGGAGAGCTGTGTTTTAATTGGCAAGAGCTCTACCACATTCCTCCCACTTAGAGACATTCCCAGATCGCTCTCTTTTGCAAAAGAAAAAAAATGCCGTTGTAAACGCCATCCGTTAACCTATTTATGATCCGAGACAGCTCTGCTATATTTTCGAAATTAACCCCTGTATTTTACTGGATTAGTCAAACTTTGATTTGTCATATGCTCACAGAGACCGGCTGAGTGTCATTTTCTCCAATAAATAATCGCAAAGAGGTATTCAAGAAGATTGTTGTACCGTTTACTTATCTCATACATACGTCATACGGAACCTCGGATGATATGATATATATAGTCTAAATATTGCTTATTTATAGATAAGAAGCTGCCAAACTGTCAGGATTGGGATAATAAACAATTGCTGTGGTTTAAAATTAACCAAGCATTGTCCTTCAGAAAACAGTTTTCAATATGGAACGATGTTCTGCTATTTTATATCCTCTTTGGGGTCACGAGAAGCAGGCGACATTTACTTCCGGATAATGACGAAACGGTTCCGAGAAATCAAATTTTCTTGAAAACAGCAGTCAAAGACAGCTTATCTGCCCGAAAACGTAGCATCAAAGCGACATTCCTCCTTCGAACTTTATTTTGACATAGCGTCCGGAAGTATCAATGAAATGGAAGGATTTATGTCTCGGTTGCTTTCAGATTACATTGGATTTCTACAGAAGCTAATGTAATAAACTAAGTAATCTGTATAGCTTTAATGAACATCATCAATTTCCTAAAATGATCTTTTGAGAACAAATTAAAACTTTCGCCATCCAATTTGCCCGTTTCTTATTAATCAATACAGTAAATGCGGATATCAATTAGTACTGATGCACTAATTAATCTTTCAGTAATCTTCTAAATTTCCCCTTTTCCTATAGACCGGCCGAAGGATATTTTCTTTCAATTAATAGTAAGACACAAATTTGATCAATAAAAGCATACTATGCTGCTGTAATTTACTAAGCATATGGTAGAATATTCAACAAGTGAAACACAGGAAAGCCACGGCAAAGTTATCGTCAAGATTTCATATTCATTCAGCGCTCAGATTTATTCAATATTAACAAAACTATGTGGAAAGCGAAAATAAGCTGATATAAAAATGCTGCGATGCTCTGACATGAAGAAGGCACCATATGTATATTGAATGGGAAATACTCATTTTTTAGGCTTGTGAAAAATAATTTTAAAGAGCTTAAAAATGAACAAAAATATATATCCGTGACAATGTCATGGATATAAATTTGTGGAGGTCTTATGAATAAATATCATTGAATCATTGAATAACCAAAATTTCAACAAAGAGAACTCAAGAGCAATTTTCTGTATAAAATGAAATGTTACGTTCTAAAAATAAGAATATTTGGAGAATATTTCATTAAATACAGAAAACTTTTAAGATATTGGAATTTTTAAAATGCAACATCTTCTTTGGTATTTCTGTTGACAAGGCAGAATGCGATGTTTCAAAAACAAACAAAAAGCTACCTAAAGAACAGCCAAGATTTCCCCTGTTGTGGCTTTCAAAAATTCAATAAAATATGTCTGCTAAATGATATAAGCGGTCTCCATTGTTTTCCAGACTGTCTATCTTCGACGTTTAGGGTGTGATTTATGAACGGCTTTTGGTTCATCTCCAGGGAGCTATCGCCATTTTTCTTGTCATCATGGCTGGTCCGAGACCACCTACACATAAATAATAAATGCAACATTGAATAATATTTACATGCACTAAATAACTTTTGCATCCGGATTCTAAGGCTGATTTGTATCGGAAACAACCAGGGACGTATATATCATGTATATAGTATTTACGTCCATGAAACAACATATGGGGAAAGGCATGTAATAAATTATACATTTATATAGAAGGCTAAGAAAACCCATAACCTGTTAATTAACCAAATTTCAGCAACCAAGTACATGTGTAGTCGGTTTGTCCAGGAAAGATTATAGCTGTTTGGTAGACAGTATAAAACGTATGCGAGGTGTCTACGGATAAAAAACAATCTAAAACATTGTTCAGTAGTTATCCGGCATTAGTTGACCGTTCATTTAATCTAGGGGTTTAATTTCACTGACAGTTTTTATTAATGATCCTTGCCAGTTGTAAACATTGACCACTGGTTTGCAAAAAGGTGACAATACAGTAAGCGTAATCCAAGTAGTTAACTCGAGTTGCAAAAAAGTTATCAAAATAACTTCTAAAGAAAAAAGTATCAGGCGACTTGTCGGAAAATTGACTAGTCAGAAATAGACAATGGATGGTTGACTTGTCAGAAGACGATGATCGATTGACTTATCAGATCACAGTGGCTGGTTAATTTGTAAAAAATAGACGATAAATGGATGATTTCTCAGAAGACGATGTGTGATTGACTAATCAGAACACAATGGAAGATTGATTTGTCATAAATAAACACTGGATGATTGACTTGTCATCGACAATGGATGATTGACTTGTAAGATAATGACGATGGATGATTATCTTGTCAGAAATAGAAGATGGATGATTGACTTTTTAGAAATAGACGATGTATGATTGACTTGTCCGAACACAATGGATGACTGGCTTGTCAGATCATAACGATGAATATGGTTTGCTTGTCAGAATTAAACGATGGAAGATTGATTTGTCAGAAAAAGACGATGGAAGATTGACTTGTCAGAAATAGACACTGGATGATTGACTTGTCAGAACACAATGAATGATTGACTTGTCAGAACACAATGGATGATTGACTCGTCAGATAATGACGATGGATGATTTGATTGTCAAAAATAGACAATAAATGATTGACATATCATAACACAATGGATGATTGACTTGTCAGGTAGACGATTGAAGATTGACTTGTCAGAAATAGACAATCAATGATTGACTTGTCAGAGCACAATGGAAGATTGACTCGTCAGATATTGACGATGGATTATTTGCTTGTCAAAAAAAGACGATAAATGATTGACTTGTCATAAGACAATGGATAATTGACTCTTCAGATAATGACGATGGATGATTTTCTTATCAAACAGACGATAAATGATTGACTTGTCAGAACACAACGGATGATTGACTTGTCAGAAATAGACGATGGATGGTTGACTTGTCAGAGGAAGGCGATGGAGAAATCAATTTCGGTACGATTGAAATTAGATGAGCAATACCCGAATAAGCACCGATCAGCTGGCAATTTTATTTATCGCCAGATACACAAGTATAATCACACATTGTCAATGCAAACTAAAAGCTGCTTATAAGTTCACTATTTTTGATGGGAATTCGGCGTGAGAATTATATAATGACTGAACAGTCCATTACAAAGGGTGACGTTAGCACAAGCACCGAAAGTGGGAAAAAGAAAGCATCGGCTATACGTGTCAGATTTATCAACGTAATGGATGCCATCACGCAGATCCAAGCCTGATTTGTTACTCTCAAAACGGGAGGCGCCTGGTTCCAATGCCGAAATGGTAACCCAGGCAGAATTGCTGTTTTGGGAGTTTACGCTTCTTATTAATATCGATTAAACTACAGCATAATTGTTATCCGTATGCAAGGTAGAATCGTATCTTACTGTTTCCAGTGGAGACTTTGCAAGACATCGCATTAAAATGAAGTTTGAATGAGGTATATTAAACCTTAGTTGATATGTCACTGACCAGATATGCATTCATGGGGTATTCTAATCCTTGTAGATCTTATGTTAATGTTATAATCTTATCTAATATATGTATACATTCGGTCGTTTACCAGGTAATCTTGTAAGAGCACCTGTTCTCGCTTTTGGAACGCAAAGTATTTCAGATTGTTTTTATTCTTCTGCCTATTGGCGATAAATGAGACGTGCAGGCCTGAAATGACCTTCACCGAGAACAAAAATCACCGAAATCAAAGAAATCTGATTCAGACTAAGAGTAGAACTTGGCAAAAACAATAAAGGGTTCAAAAGGATTTGTCATTGGTTGGTTCAAAGTACTATGTCAAAGATAAGGTATGTTAAAATTGCTCCGACGGTGAAATGGTATGGCACTTGTTCACCCTTTTGTTCTTTCGGAGCAAGAAACTAGTTCCAAGTAAATGACGGAGGTCATAAAAAATTATCTGTTATAACAATTGGTAACAAATCATCATATCTTGGTTTATGATTCAGGACGAGGCACCTGTATTATTACAGCATGATTAGCTAAGCTTTTAATTAACTCCATCAGTACCTAGGTGTAGATGCCCGGATAATTAATACTCATTACTATAATATTAATTAGCGTGTCGATTTTTTTAGAAGTTTTTGTGTGGATGCGGGGTTGCAATGTTTTCAAATATAATAATGATTAAATTTCGATATTTGTGGTAAATTATTTTATGAGGTTCCAATAGTGACTTTCCCCTGTACATTAATTAGATCGTTCAGATAATGATTCCTCATCTTAGATTGTTCAGTTTCAGAAAGCGACTGAGTTGAGAATTTAATAACTCAAGGACCCCTGTATTGGCAGCCTTTGTGTGTGTGTTTTTATTCCTGCATTATTTTCGGCACCAAGGCTATAATGTGAGTAGGTGCAAGGAATCAATCATAAGACCAAACTAACAAGTAATATTCAATCAGCGCTCGCAAAAACGAGGCCAGTTTATCCAGATGCGCAAATACATCCTGTCAAGGATTCTTAAAAATGCTCTTAAGAGCTATAAAAATACACGGTATATATATTTTTAATTGTTTAGAGACACACCTTAAGACTTACAAAAATTTGATTGCAGAAAAGTGTATTTTTATTAGTTAAATTTAAAAAAAGAATGTTTAAAAGCATCTATCAGCAAGTGTACGAGTGATGGGTTTAGTTTAAATCTGTTTTGAAACAAAACCTTGCTGGAGAACTTTTGCTTTTAATGCTTAAAATACTAAAACATTCGTCATTTTATGTTTCTGACAGACAAACCTATTTGACGGTTGCTTCAAGACTTGACACATCACCCTGTGCCACACGATGATTAAACTAGTAGTTCGAGATTTATGAATAAAAATCAAATCATTGGTAGAATCATTAAAGTGTATTACTTAGTTTTCTATGGAACGCATCTGTTGCTCATGTCAATTTTTGCGAAGAATGCATCTTTTGTAAATTGAAATAAAATCCATTGATCCAAAATATGGACAACTGCGGTCGACAAGTCCGTGTATATAAACACGCCTTTGTAGGAAACTCTATACATGTACCTTATTTGACTATCATGGTACACGCCCATAGTAAAAGTGTGTAGAAGATCAATCAACCCCCACCCTCTTTGAAGAAAAAAAAGGAAACACTAACCATCCCCCTTTCCCGCGAAACCCAAAGCACAAATAACTGGTATTTTATTAATCGGATAATGATTGCCACCATCATCATATTCATGGGTGCCAGAAATGCATATAGTGGGTCGTGTGTGTGTGTGTATATATATATATATATATATATATATATATATATATATATATATATATATATATATATATATATATATATATATATAATCCAAAATAAGTAAAGTTAATCCACACAAGTAATAAATAATAAAAAAATCGGCTTTCTGTTATTTTTATATATATATATATATGTGTGTGTGTGTGTGTGTGTGTGTGTGTGTGTGTGGTGCACCATGTTCTTAAAATCTATTTCGTTCAGATCAGCATTCTAGATGCAAGGAAAATTTACTGATTGAGACAAAAGATTGAAATTTTTTTCACCCCCAGATTGATTAACCAAGTTACGAATGCCCAACCCAACATCCCCCGCCCCCACCCCCTTACAAGTTAAATTGCCCACACCCTCGTACTTGTTCACGTTTATAGTTGTTGTTCTCCCTATTGCCCACTCCTGCAGGGTTTGATTCAATGTCCATGATATCCAACAACGAAGACGGTTATAGATGTCTAAAACATACAATACAATGTCCTGGAGCGCCACCATTGAAAGGAACTCCCACATGTCATCCCTTCATCATCATACCCATAATAAAGTCTTCTATTTCTAATAGATTCTTTTAAGTACGATATTACTCGGTGTCCAATTCTCATCAGATACAAACCTTTTGAATATCAGTTTATTAGGCATAAAGTTTATTATCAATTCCATTTGATAACCACTAGGCTTTGTCCGATTTTTGTGAAATCATAATCAGCCATTGACACTATACATTTAACTTCTTTCAGAACATACTAATTTGTGTATCAATACTATAGTAATCAATTTTTAATATTAGTCTAATATGTCGCTAGTCTTTACGTAGGTGTGGTATATCATTCGGTGGTCACCTTATTAGTATATGCTCTCACCATGGACACGATTATTAGAAAAATTTCTTTCCAAAAGCCGTCAAGTTATCATTATACGAACAAGTCTCTACGTCTTATCCTCAAAATAGTATGTCCTATACAAAAATTAAAATAATTGTTTATTTCATCATAATTTGATTTCTAAATTTGAAATCAAGTCCTCTTGACATTGAAATATACAAACTTAAGGTGGTATGGGACACCTCCATATTGTGATGTACTTCCTATCGAAATAAACAATAAAATCAGGCATAATTTAAAAAAAATCTTTCCCAAAATTGTTAACTTACAATAGCGGAATGAGTCAGAGCGTTTACTACGAATCTGTAAGTCATGAGTTTAAATCCCGCTGGGGCTTTAAAAAAAATTACCTTTTCGAAAATATTTTTTGGTCAAATATTGTAAAATTTAAACATTCTTAGCCGAGTATTTCAGAGCATGTTAATTATAATATCGTTCTATCCACGTTAATATCGGCACCTTAAATTGAACCGAAATGGACCCCTTGTATGGAAACAATATGAATAAATTAATTAATAATACTATTTTTGTCGGACTGTTTATATAAGTTTAGCTACTGATTCGGAAGTGACCCGCAATACTCTAAAGTGATGGTGTTAAAGTCGCTCTTTTAAAGACGGAAATTTAATTGTGACACAGATCTGTTCACTGGCATAATCTCCTTACTGCTGATACCAAAATAACAAAAAACCAATTATAAATATGAATTTACCATATTTTGCATTTGCATTCAAGTTGAAGAGGTGATTCGGAATACCCCAAATGTCTGTACAAACCTATTTTTTATTTTCACAAGTCAACATATGTACATGTATGACAAGCATGTGTCCAAGTAATGGTTGTTTTAAAACAAAATCTCGCTGAAAGAACTTTTGCATTTAATGCTAAAAATACTATTTAAAAAAATCGTCATTTATGTTTCTGACAGAGAAACGGTTGCATTCAAGACTTGATTTTGCACCACGCGGCAGTACTGTGACGTAATGGTTAAACTATTTCAATAGTTATGAATAAAAATCAAATCATTGATAGAATAATTACAGTGTAGTAGCTTTCTAAGGATGACATCTGTTGCTTTTCTGTTTTTATACAATTCAATTTTTGTTTAGAATACCATTTTTGTATATTGAAATAAAATCCAGAAGCGAATTGTGACGGACCGTGTGTATGCTACAGTATATGGTTCAGCTCAGTTTTGCAGATGCAAAGATATTGTAATAACTGTGAACTTTCCAGAGAAAAAGTTACAACCCAAAGGTTAATGAACCAGTATAAATGCTCCACCCCACCCCATCAGCAGAAGTTACCCAATTGCCCACATCCTGTTTATAATAGAACATTTGTTCTACCAGTCGTTCGCTCCCGCACGATTCGATTCCGTCTCCCTGTAATTCAATCACAAGGGCAATATTGGACGCCAGAAATACAACATACATCCTTCATTTAAATAATATCTTTCTGTCATTCTTATGTCATTATTTCCCTAATAAAGTCTTCTAGTGACGTTTTTCAATTACATCAGATACAAACCTAGCTATGTTGTCCTTGGTTTTCTTTGTACATCAGGTATTTTTTGGATATGATATTAATACATGTCGAATTTTAATTAAGAATATAATTATTTGTGTATGCATTATCTATATCTATTATTAGTATAATTTGTTTTCCCTCTGACTGAAATGAGACACTTTCATTGGTTTAAACAGAGCACGTGATTGCCTAATATATCTCTATGTGAGTTCGGTGGGAACTAATATTAGGCAATATGGCCGTCATTGGACACGCTTCGCTTACTCATTTCGACATTTCATAGTATTTAATACAGAAACCGCATGCCGTAAGTTCTTTAAGTATTTACAGTAGTTTCCCTTTGAAATTCTTTAAAATTAGAGTAGTTGCCCTTTGAATATTGACGTCACATTGTTGTGTCTAGAGCAAAACAAAATGACAGCGCCGAAATTTGCTCAAATCTCTGCAGGGGAAAGGGGGAACACGTTTAAAATTGAATAGCAACAAAACATTGTAAGTAAACATGGGTGAAGCAAAGATTTTTAGAGTATTTGAAAGGTGAGATTGATAATTTTGAATTGTTTAAATGAGTTAAATTGGACGAGATGTTAGGCATCTTGTACATGGCTTTGCGTAGGTCTTCGCTATTTGTGAATAAATATGTCGCTTGATAGTCCTCGGGAAAACAAAACACTTATTAGGTTAGTTACTGACTCACTACTGAAATATATTGGGTTGATCAATCTCATAGACGGCTCGGCTTCGCCTCGCCATCTATGAGATTGATCAACCCAATATATTTCAGTAGTGAGTCAGTAACTATATAACCTAATAAGTAATAATGTCGTTGACTTTTAATTAAGCCTGAATATAAATGATATAATCTATTCCATCTGATAACCACTTTGGTAATTTGTCCTACGTTTTCTTAAGACTCGGCCATTGACAATATACACATATAGACTTTTAATTAATTTGTGTATACATAATCTTTATCTATTATTTACGGAAGCGTATTAGGGCCGCAGCAGTATTTTTTATTAATTTGTTAAAACAGATTATCAATTTGTTATAACAATTTACTTATTTGATATAACAAATTATCAATTTGTTATAACAGATTGGTAATTTGTTATAACACATTAGTTATTTGTTATAACAAATTATTAATTTGTTTTAACAAATTATGAATAGCATAAAAAATACCATAGCATTGCATAGAAATCTCATAGCATTGCATTTATATGCTATTCTTTGATAAACTTAAATGAAATGCTTTAATTTGGTGATATGATATTACATGATATGGTATGCTATGCTTCAGGTTTTGTTATGCTTTGATAAATGATAATCAAATGATATGGTATAAGATTCCAATGCTATGCAATGTAATTCCAATGCTATGTTATTAAAATTTCATAGCATAGCATTGGAATTACATTATATACCATTGGAATCTTATAGCATAATTTGATTCTCATTCATCATATCATAGCATACCACATCATTAACCATAGCATAGGAATCATAAAGCATTTCATATTAATTTGTTTTAACAAATTATTTATAGCATAGAAATCTCATAGCATTGCATAGAAATCTCATAGTATTGCATTTTTTCTATTCTTTGATAAATTGAAATGAAATGCTTTATGATGATACGATTTGATAAGATATGATAAGATATGATGTAAGAGAATCAAATGATATGCTGTGATATTTCAATGTTTTGTAATCAGATTCCAATGCTATGCTATGAGATTTATATCTTATGCTTTGCTATGTTGTAACATATAGCTTGAAGTGACCGTCATTTTATGCATATCTATCACAATCTTATGCTATGCTGTGCTATGAGATTACAAGAAATGCTTTGAGATTCCTAATGATAAGCAATGATATGAGATTCCTATGCAATGCTGTAGAATTCCTATGCCATGCTATTTTGAATTGAAATGAACCGCTTAATGATGTGGTATGCTACGCTATAATGAATGAGAGTCAAATTATATGCTATAAGATTCCAATGGTATATAATGTAATTCCAATGCTATGCTATAAAATTTAAATAACATAGCATTGGAATTACATTGCATAGCATTGGAATCTTATACCATATCATTTGATCATCATTCATCATAGCATAACAAAACCTAGCAAAGCATACCATATCATGTAATATCATATCATCATATTAAAGCATTTCAATTAAGTTTATCAAAGAATAGCATAAAAATGCAATGCTATGAGATTTGGATGCAGTGCTATGGTATTCTCTATGCTATTCATTATTTGTTAAAACAAATTAATAATTTGTTATAACAAATTGATAACTTGTTATAACAAATTAATAATTTGTTATAACAAATTACTAATCTGTTATAACAAATTACTAAATTGTTATAACAAATTAATAATCTGTTATAACAAATTGATAATCTGTTATAACAAACTACTAATCTGTTATAACAAATTAGTAATTTGTTATAACAAATTGATAATCTGTTATAACAAATTACTAATTTGTTATAACAAATTAATTATCTGTTATAACAAATTGATAATTTGTTATAACAAATTACTAATCTGTTATAAAAAATTACTAATCTGTTATAACAAATTGATAATTTGTTATAACAGATTAATAAAAAATACTGCTGCGGCCCTAATACGCTTCCGTAATTATTACATAGTATTATATGTCGTTGACTTTTAACTTAGCCTCAGTCACGACTAGTCGTACGACAATTAGTCGTACATGCTTCTACGTGTGAATCATCTTACGATTTTGGAAGGACGTACGCTTCTCGGTAGCACGTACGGTGGCTGCTGGACATAAAAATAATCAACACGGATACTTTTGTTTTAAATTTAAGTACATAAAGCGAGAAATTGTATTTTAGAGCAAAGTATCAATGTTTCAGAAAAATTGAATGTCAAGACGGTCGAATTGTTGTGTACTATCTTAAGGGGGTGTGTTAATCATTCGAGATTTTTAGATTTATTGCATGATGGTCAGTTTCAATTCCCGATAAATATAATTTACTCATTTCCGAAGAGCATTGCCAGATTATTATGAATTTGGGGTTAAAATAAATCATCATCATTTATGCAATAAATGTTTATAATACCGAAACAACATACGGCTATTACACAGTCACCAATTTCTCAGTTTTATCAGATGATTCTCGGCCAATCAGATTATTACTGGAAATTAAATACTTATATTACATACATTCTGGTATTCATATAAATCGGTTATGGCTTCATTCTTTATAACTTCGTTTCTGTTGGTTGTGACAAAGTCTTGATATGACGAGGCAATCATTAACGTTGGTTCAGAAATTAAATGGACCATTTTGTTATTTTTTCTTTGATACATAAACCATGCATAGTATAAAGCCTCATATGGTTTCTAAGCTTAAGGTACAACAACCTCCAACAAGGAAAAAATAACTCTCATTGGGTGATCAGTTAACGACCTGCAAGGCATGCTGAAATTGTGTGCATTTCAATTATAATTACGTAATTTGGAACCTAGAATTTTGTATATGAGAGTATAAGAGGAGTCATTCACCCCAATCTCTCATTTTCCATACACATTGGTATAGGGTATAAAAGAATGTATCTTAAATTCTAAAATTGTCGATTTACTCTTGGGATTCTAAGTTTTGGTTTTAATAAAACTGACTTGTTTTTTGTGTGATTGCTTATTCCAGCATTTACGACATTTCTATAAGTGTAGCCACGGTTTTGTAATTATAGAATATATCGTTCCTTACGAGCTAGTGCCCCCGATAATGATCCTACTTCCTTCAAAACAAGTCCGAGATCAAACACCTCTGGCTCAAACCGGCAGTGACGTCACTGACATCCAGATACAGCCGCCATTATTTGGACGCACAGTGCAGAAAAGTTTATTTACGATTGTAATTACATGTTGCGTGAGAATAAATTCATATTTCGCTGAGCATTATTTGCTGAAAGTTCACCCTTTGTTTCCCGTATTTTGTTTGTTCCCTGTAAACGTTGACGATCTGACAACACTGATTGGTTAATGAAGGTGTCTGGTGTACACGCGATTAGAAGCAATAACAGACATCACACTGATGGTATCAGCTCACAGTATGGGGTAGTCTAAAGCCATCCATTTATACCACCCCCGACTTTCGCTAAATACAGCTTCTAGTAACCACCTTTATGAATTCAAAATATGATTTTTGAAAATACCGAACGAGAAAACACTTAAAAGTCTACCAGTATTTATACCCTTAGGAACAAACCGCAAAAATATATACATCTATAAAATTGGAACAGATCTAAGTTCTAAACCTAAATCTGTTCCAAATTTTTTAGTGAAAAAAAGCACCAGCACATACGTGATTGTGGTACGTGTAGGACGTGTAGGACGAGCTAAGCTTCAGAAACCATGCATGTCTTCACTCCGGAGATGAAGACATGTCAAGGTTTTAATGCTCTATACATCAAGTGAGGAAGTTTATTCAAAAATTGAATTCTGCATCATGCACGAGAAAAGTCCAAAATTAATTGTTCTAGATGTAAATGATTCGGGGGCAACTAGAAAAGAAGGGTTACAATTTCTCGGGTCGACTAACTCGTGATCACGGTACATATTGGAACGGTAGAGCAAAGAACAAAGTGTCGAGATCACACAAGGTCATTGTTCAGGTGTTTAATTGAAAATTGATTTGCACCGAGGAATAGGAAACGATGTCATACGGAAAAGCCTTCTTGGTAATGTACCTGTACTTTCTGGGTTGATTTCTCCAGCCAGCACTGTGTTTCTACAACTGAACCTAGTCGGGGTCGAGCAATTTCAAACGATGTAATCGCAAGAGTGCGTCTGGATGTCCTAGTGTGGCCCTTAGATGTGGTATTAGGTTGCCTGGTAAATGCAAAGTCAGAGTAGATATAGTATCATATATATATATACAGAAAATAGTACGCGGAATCCATTGATTTATCAACCTTTTATAGCTTTTTTTATAAAAACATTTTTGGTAATGAGGCTGTCTCCGGAAAATGTCCTGAGGCCTAACGCCATGAATGGAGAAATAATTTCCATGGATAGTAATAGATTGTTATTTGTCTGGAATATATCGCAGATCTTTACTTGATATCCCACTTTAGAGCGGTTTGCGGCCATGCTGTTATTACATTGTCGATACCCAAAATTAGCGAAATCACAGATTTAGATGAAAATTGCTCAGTGCAAATGGCAAAAAATATTAAGTGTGATGAGCAATCGCGCTGTAGTTACATGTATAAGAACATTTTTCTTCGAATGTGTTCAGGAATGATACTGATCAGATATCTATTCTGACAAATGTTTTTTTCCCCCGCTGATTTCGAATTTTGCTCAAAACTATAAGTACATTTTATTTACATCTAAAATTATTTTTTTAGCAATTGTACAAAAATCTAATCCATACACTATTCATCTTTATTTATTGAAATATTGAACGCATTTTAAGATAATATGCAAATGTGACCATTTTTAACTTAAAAGAAAAAGGTTGCTTAATTTTGGATTTTATTTCAATATATAATTATATATTTGTGTCCCTGCAGCATTTGATAAGGTGGTCATAGCAGAGTAACATCTTGTAAAAATATAATTAAAAAAATTCGGGGGAAAATAACATATTCATTATCAAAATAGCGCAGCCAAACCATTTTCCACAACGAATATAAAAACTTGTAAAGTTAAATGTGTTGATAATCCAGAAACATAAAGTTAAGTCTATGACGTCAACTCTGAACTTTCATTTACCCTAAAGGACTGAATGCTTATCCTCGGCGTACAGTGATTTTGCAGAGTTACACCTTTTTCCAAAACTTGCACCAATTTCTTGTAGGTCAAAGTGACATACGACGGAAACTATTTACAAATTCCCTCCCAGAGATCTTAATTATGAGCCCGCGGAATTAGGGTTTCCATCATGGGTTTTAATTACAATGTCTGTGAAATATTTCTGATACAATGTCTGTGAAATATTTCTGAAAACTCATCTCTCTCTCTCTCTCTCTCTCTCTCTCTCTCTCTCTCTCTCTCTCTCTCTCTGAGAGAAATTTGGCTTAATTTGTATTACCTAATCATCACCTCGCAGTAAGAAGTAAGAGTTGTCATTATACGTGATAGCAAGAAAGATTTTGTTTTTCCTTTTAATATCTACCTTGAGAAAAAGAATATTGATTCCCTAAACATCTTGTTGTGCGAAAAGCTTTCGACTGATTATTGGATAAAGAGCTGGTGGGATAATGATATATGCAAAAAGAATGGTTCTTCTGAGGAAAAGTCATAAAATTCCTTGTAAACATTGATTTCCATTTGCCAGATGCGCGCTTCACTAGATGACAGTATCTAAAGTTTATAGTCGTTTGATATGAAATTTGTATTTCTTCTGTCTGACGGAGTTAGCAACACAAAAGATACAACGATACCAAATATGTTACAAAGCCATACAAAGATTAATTTGTAAGTAAATTAAAACTGCGATGACCCGCGATGTCTATATTCTCCAAACTGGTATCGCTAAGCGACATGGTACTTAAGGCGGTCGGATGGTCGTGGCCGCTTTTAGACTATTTTAATCTTTTTTAAAAGAAGAATATATTGCAAAATATATATTAAATTTAAAAGCTAAAATAAATGGATTTTTCTTTACTAAATAAGAGTGCTAAAGAAATCTTGTTTAAATATATAAGGTATATCTGACGTTTGTTTGTTGACCCCGTCCTCTTTATTACTGTGTGTACAGCATAGACCTGTGGGATGATCATCATACAAGACCATTCTGGTATTAAACAGCATCTTTATCACAAACTAAGTCATCATTAGCAAAATGTGTATCACATATATGCGAATGAAATGATTATAAATGACACACATATTTAAGAAAAGCTATTGCTCTCGACATATGATACTTTAGCAATTGGACCCTTTTCTTTAAGAACATTTTTAAAACCTTTCTACAAAGAACTGTATGCGTAAAAAAAATAATTAATATATGCATTACCAATTGCACAACGATACGAAGAAAAATGATCCTGTTATTTTCACAAAATGTACGAATAAAGTATAGACGAAGATGTAGTTGCATGTTTCTGCTCTCCGTCACTAGGAACTTATAAATTCGTTTCGTTTGAAGTCTCACATCACAGAAAATGATTCCCCTCAAATATGCGGAGTTAATATATATTACCTGTATTCACATCTTCTCGAGTCGTGATTGTCTAACAGGACAATTTGATGAATGCGGTTAATGAGTGACGTCACACGGCCGTGTTCGAACAGATAAAACAGATTCCTATCATCTCCTTAGACAACACGTTTAGCTCGAGTATCAAAATCAGGTTAATATGATAAAAAATAAAAACACAGGTTGATGAAATTTAGATTAACTAGAAAATGGTTTGATTTTAAATTGAGAAATAAAAATCGCTTCATCCAAATATTGGGTCGAGTTTTTGCAAAGCGTCAATAATTCAAATGATCATTTATAAAAAAAAAATATATTACAAAAAATGTTTGTATACAAATCATTTGCTTATTTATATATCTATTAGAATATTTTGAAATGGTTTTAAAAAAGGCAATTTAAAAAGTAAGATGATTACAATATTTATGTAATTGACATACAAGTTCATTAAATCTTAGCTTTATTGCATGATAACAAGAACTTTATACCGGTATACCCTTATTCTAAAAATAAAATTCTATTAATTTGTTAACTTAATTGCATTTGACTGAAAAATATTTTATTTTTATGATCACGAACACGTGCTAAAAGACCTTTATATATATTCAACAAACAAATTCTAATTAAAGAACCCGCAACCGAATATACTCCAAAGATCTCTTTAAAATTCCAGCGATAATGAGAAAACTGTCCTTATTTCTCGAAATATAGGCCGCGGAACTGTATTTACCCAAGCAGCGCTCGTTTTCATTCGGATTTCCGCTGATATTACAAGAACGATATTTTATCTGGGCACGGTGTATGAACACCTACGAGATATTTGACACCCTTCGTTACCAGATACGTGTCTCACTTCCTGTCCAGGACCACATAACAGATTTAAGTACCCGCATTTAGTGGTCACGGGAGAAATCAGAGTAATTTTATGCTTTATCACTTTATGTTTTGACAATTACGCTGGATTATACGTATTTAGAGGTGTATGGATCCCCATAGATTTGAGGAAACTTTAGGCGGTATTTCATTATAGCCGCGCCATTAAGGCATTGTCAGCTGATACTGACACATTACAACTTAAGACAAAAACCAGGAATAGAATTTCAAAGATTTATAATTCTAAATAAAAGTAATAGGAAGTTAAACTAACGATCCCTGTGCGACATTTTTACACTGACGCTGATGACATTTTTTAGCTTATTTTGGACTATGTTGAAAAGAGCTAATGTAATGAGCCTGTCGTATAAAAAAGTACATAAAAAATCCCCACTATTATAAACCTAAATACATCAAAATAAAATCCCGCTAATTTCTGCGTTATTGTGTTATGTTTGAATGACAGAGTATCATACATTGGGGTGTCAATTTCAACTGGTACCCTCCCAAACAGGCACTATTTATTTTATTATACTGAATGTCTTAATTTTATAGCAAATGTTACTGCTTTTATGTAGAAAAGACGTTATTTCTACGGCGAACCGTACGCGCATAATTTACGCGCATGTAACAATTCGTTCTATCGGCCCGTTGCCAAGTGTGTTGCTAACGCTGAGGGTATGAGAACGGATTGTCAACTGCGTCTAAACCAATCAGATTTCAGTATATAACATGAAAGTATAATAATGTATAATAATATCAATATTTTGTAATTATGTTACCAAGTGTTAGGTTTGCTTCGACGTTGATGAAATCAGTGTCATGAATTATTGAATATACTTTGTCTGAAATAACAATCACGGAACGTTATCAAAAATAACCTAAATACCATGTTTTGGAGATTCTTTTACAACAGCAATTAAGGTTTTGTTTCATGACTGTTATAATTAAATTGTGAACAAAATTCGCAATATTCAACCAAATTATCACTTTTAGTTTACTTCTATTACAAAATCGTTGGGAACGAATCGATTGGTTATATCACGGCCCTTCTGCAAGCTTCAAAACAATCTTTAAAGAACAAGTATTCCGCCTTGTAGTTGTAGCATGCGATGTAAGAAAATTATCCTGTGAGCAATGATTTACGGTATTTTTTATGGCCGGAACTAAGCATTCTACTATAGTATCTGTCAGAGAAATTACAAGAAAACAACATGGAATTTATTTTAAGATTAATGAAATCAGTTTATGGTACACGCAATGAATAAATTTCTGGTTTCTTCGGACCGTTTTTTTGTACTCCACAGGTATCACAACATTTTTATTGTTATTGATTGAAAATATCTACAAGATTTTGAACTGAAGGCTAATGAACACACTTTTACAGTCATTTACTGAACTTGAAAATGTGAGACAATTCACCATCAATTATATTACAAATGGAACGAGTTGACGACTTTCTTTAGATACAATCTGTAGGACACTGACGGAAGCTTGACAGTTCGCGATAAAAATCAAAAAGGGGAGTGTCAGTTTCCGGGGCCTCGTTTCAGGATTTTTGTCCGCCTTAGTACACTCGCATGTACTTTTAACAACAAAATTGGAAACAGCACTTACAGTCGAGACATTGAACTCGACAAGGCAAAGAAACGTTCTAGGAACGTGGACAAAATGCTGTGTAGTACTAAACACACGTGTTTGTAGGTTCTGTGCGCGTTTACTACATCAATGTCATCTCTTATCAGACACGTCAGATAATTTGGTTGAGATTTACAGCCAAAGAGAAGTTTGAAACGAATACCCCCCGATAACAATGAGTATATTCCGAAATAGAATTGTGTAAACAAACAATGAGAAAATATGCTTCACCGTGGAGAGGTGCACCTGCAAGATTGAGGCATGTTTTACAACTCTAAGACAAAATTCGTGCACTCGATGCACGAACCCTGCTAAATATCATCATCTTGAAAGAGTGCAAGGCGAGTACACGAGAGTTTTTTAAAAAGAATTATTATATTTTAGATTATGAACAAAAAATCGACACATATATATTACCAGCATCTAGAAATCACGATTAAGACACACGAACGGCAAAGTTGAAGAATGTAAGATTGTAAACTTTTTCCTTTACGTGTTGTATGAATATTTTTAGAGTTTCAGAATATGAATAATGATATCATGATTATAAAAAAGGAACAAAAATACTCCGAAAATGCCAGATACAATATAGGATAGATTAAGAAGCCTGGAAATGCACAAGCCATGTCGGGTTTTATTCTCTGTTATCCAATTTGACAAGCTGGTTATCCAACGCGCACTGTAATTCGTCCAAATGGATCCGGAAAATAGTACTATTACAGGACTATCTGAAATCTACATCCTCCTTGCTCGAGATCGCCGGCTTGATGAGAGGGCTGGTCCGATTCTGTCGTTCCCTACAACGATTCTCAGGCTCCATGCTAATTTGGGTTTTTTTTAACCAGCATCGAAAATGCGTGCTGAAAAATATAGGCATCAACAGATTACATATACAAAGAATAATATAGGTTTTCACAAGGAAATAAGATCAGCTATGTAATAAAATGGCATAATTTGTTGATTTTTAGGGTTTGTTTTTGGACGTCATCAATCAAATGTGATATTCTCTCATAAGAGTTACATGAGACCCAGTTTCATAGAACATCCTTTTTTGGCCATGTTCTAAAGAAAAAAGCAGTATAAACAAAAACAAAAAAACATACCGAAGTTAAAATCGATTGAGGGAGTTTAAAAAGTCAAAAAAATAAAATAAAAAAAGAAGGTAGGCCACATTGTGGAGTTGGATTTTTACATAGAAATATATAGAGTAAATCTTTAAAAAAAATCTTTTTCAGAAACCATTCAGCAAGGAAAGCTAACAGTTTTGTGGAAGCATCCTCAGGTAGTGTATATTTAAAGTTGTGAAATCATGACCCCAGGGTGGGGACACAATGGGGGTCGAATTTTCACATAGGATTATATACATGTAGAGTTAATTTTTAAAAATCTTACTGACACTTATGTTGAAGCATCTTCAGGTAGTGTTTATACAAAGTTGTGAAAATCATGACCCCTGGGGATAGGGTGAGGCCACAATTGGGGGTCGAATTCTTATATAGGAATTTATTGGGAAAAGTCTTTTAAAAATCTTCTCAGAAACCAATAGGCCAAAAAAGCTGAAACCTGTGTTAAAGCATCCTCAGGTAGGGTAGATTCAAGTTTGTGCAAATCATGATCCCCGGGGGTATGATGGGGTCACAACGGGGGGGGGGGCAATTTTTTAAATAGGATATATAGAGAAAATCTTTTAAAATCTTCTTCTAAAAACCATTTGCCTAGAAAAGCTGTATCTTTAGTGAAAGCAACTTCAGATAGTGTATATTCAAATTCGTTAAAATCAAAATCTTGAGGAGTAGGGGGAGGGGCACATTGGGGATCCAATTTTACAAAGAAAAACAATTTTATATTATTCACACTGAAGTGATATCATATATGGTTTTACTTATATGCAAGCATTTTAATAATAAATATAATAATATAATAATATAAATTTTGACATATTGTTGATTCGTTAAAATTGTTTAGACTCTGGCCCCTGGACGATTCCTGGGCCTCAAAAGGGGTTCAGAGTTTGATGTAGGTTTATATCCCATATATAAACAATTGTTTGTGATCTTTTTTAGAACTGCAATGCTCAACATGTGATATGACTATAAATCATCCTGTCAGAAAAGGGACTTGATTATAAACATAAGAATATCTAGGGGGAAAATGGATTTTTCTTTATACAGGATCTACATGTATTATACCACATTGTCCAGATATTTTGTATCATGACTCCAATAAGCTGAATTTATTATGCCTATTGTTGCTCAGGTGAGCGATGTGGCCCATGGACCTCTTGTTAAAGTATTCTTGTCAATATTTCCACGGTGATGATACAACGGTTTATTTTTTAATTTATAGGTTTTTGTTAATCCCTAAAAGCGTTCGCTTGGGAATTAGAAAAAGGTTTAACATTTTAGAGAAATGGACACTTTAAGGCTACGAATAGTTAAGAAGATTTCAGAGGCTTTACAGAGACCTTTTCAACAAAGCCGGAACTTACGAGTGCTCTCTATAGAACTTGTGGAACAGGGCTAGAAAATTGGCTAGCGTGGCTAGCGCCATATAGCGCTAAAAGATATTATCCTGTTCAGCTTTGTTATTGGTTTTAACTAAAAGAAAAAAAGTTTCTTATTTAATAGATAATTTGCATGTTCTTTAACAGAATATCGGAGAATAATATAACTATACATTTTGGCCAGATACTGGTGCATTTACTATTGGTATACATGTATAACTAGTTTTCCCACGATAGGTACTGAATCATCCATAAAGTTATAAATGCCCGGCCCAATGAGGATTCATAGCTCTGTAGAAACTGCACGAAATAGTCATGCTGATATCAGACTAAAATTCCTATGGAAGACGATTTGACAGATTCTTTTACCGGTATCTAACGTACTGATGTACGTTAACAATGATTTAGTGAATAGTTTTTACTTTTTACGATCAATTTATTAATTTGTTATCAGAAAGATGTACGTTTAAACAATAAAATGCTTTCTTCGATGATTCATGCGGGCTATGAAGGTAGCGATCATTGCAGAAAAGAAATTACATAACCCGCTAACGCGATTGTAATTCACAGCGCTATAGAAACTGACCGGGCTGAAATCTACACTATTGTTTATCGATTGGTCGAAACCTTTAGCGACGTAAGAAAATTCACGGACTGCACGAAATAATCATGATGATGCCAGACTCAAATCCCATAAGTACGAAAGCGTATTAGTGCCACATATGCACTAATAGGCTTCCGTACTTATGAGACGATTTGGCTACTTCTTTTATCCAACGTACTGATGTACATCAACAATAATTCACTTATACTTTTACCTAGTATTTATTTATTTATTCAATAAATCATTACAAGAAATATAAATATAAACAATAAAATGTTTTCGTTGGTAAGTCATACGGGATATGAAGATAGCGATCATAGCAGAAAAAAATTACATAACACACTAACTCGGGTTATGTATTTTTTTCTGCAATGTCGCTACCTTCATATCCCCTATGAACCAACAAAGAAAGCATTTTATTGTTTAAATATAATATATCGCTAACTTTCATCCCTGCCAGTTTTGTTCAAATGAAAGGTTGGTTATAAATTGTTGAATCGTTGGATTACTGGTTTTCCCTTGTCTTGTAACCATCCGTTTGCATAAAAAACTATATATCTACAAGTACATCTACCGAGTATGATTCCCTCTATTTCTTACAGAAACTTATAGCCAATTCATAGCTCTATAAAACTGCCAGACTGAAATCTACACGCCCCGTTTATCGATTGGTCGAAACCTACAGCGACCTAAGAAAAATCACGGACTGCACGAAATAATCATGATGATGTCAGACTCAAATTCCCATAGGGGACGATTTGGCTGTTACTTTAAGCTATCGTACTGTCGAACACTAACAGAAATTTAGTGAATTTTACTTACTTTTAACAATCAATTTATTAATTTGTTAAAAGAAAAATGTAAATCTAAACAATAAAATGTTTTCTTTGGTGATTCATGCGGGTTATGAAGGTAGCGATCATTGCAGAAAAAATTTACATAACCCTCTAACGCGGGTTATGTATTTTTTCTGCAACTTCCCGCATGAATCACCAAGAAAGCATTTTATTGTTTAAATTAACCATACGGCACTAGTATTCTTGTGTAGTCTTAATTAAGTACATATTTCCTCCACTGAGTGTTAGTTGTAAAAAGTAACAGAAAACATCTTCCTTATTGTCTAGATCATCAATAAGTCCATAAAATCTTCAAAAATCAAAATGAAAACAATGGAGTTCCAATACTCTTCAACCAAATCGTAGCGAAGGGCAGATTTATGTAATATAAAATTCAAGGAGATGGCGCAACATAATTCAAGGCCACTGAGGAAAAAGAGTCTATTTATTCAAACGAGTGAAGTTTTGAAGTTTTGACGTTATCTGCCATGATAATTAGTAATTTCCTTCTTAATTAACACGACAAACCCGTCTATAGGTCTACAAGGAATATCAATTTTCGACTTCAAAAGAGCGCCGAGCCTAGAGTTGAAGATGGGGATAAAGTGGGAGGAATATTTCTCGTGTTTGTGATCACGTGTCTCTTCAAATTACTAGTAAATCTCTGATTCAGTTTGTTTTTCTCCGTTTTATTATATTAACAAGTTTACTTCTGTACCAATCCCTTGTCCATCTGTTTCTTTCACCCATTTCATTTTGATATAAATATGGTGCAATGGTATTGCCTTTCTTTTCATGAATTATAAAATATAGCGCGTTAACAACAAGAAATCACCAGAGTAAGTGATTTGTAATCAACCTCACTGTTTTGGAAGTTTGTACATTCATTTGCAACACAACAGGAATCCTCTTTTTAAAAGGTTCTTTTTTTCAGTGCATGACCTCGTGATTTTTTTTTCACTTGCGTGTCAATTGTTTAAGTACAAATGTCTTCGCCATATATATATATTATTAGTATGTTAAATATTATAACAAAATTGTACATCTATGTTTTTAATATATTCAATTTATTAAGTAAAAAGTTAGAAAACAATATCTATAATATGTTGTTTTACAAAGTTTGCATGAATCTTCAAGATCTTGGAAGATTTATTCTCTGAAGAATACATTTCTTAAGAATAATTCCAAAAATGATTTCCCAAAGAAAAAAAAAATATCCTTCGGGCTGTGTCAACGGAAAATATTATTTACTTGAAGAAATGCACCGGTTTTGCAATAAAATAGAATATACATGTTCCAGTATATGTAGAACTATAAACAATGTACAATAATTTTTATTTTTATTTTTTTAAAATTTTTTCAAAGCAAACAAAAATGCATTTAAAACACCCCCACCGCCACACACAACACATTAAGCGACAAACAACAGACCAACCAACCAACCAACCAACAAAAAAAAAAAAAAAACCCAAAACGAACAACTAAGTCAGCATCAAACAAAGTGCAAAACAAATTATACTAAAAAATAAATTTAAAAAATAACAAACAAGGCAAGACAAATAAAAAAAGGTTTAACTAACTGGGAGACAATATCGACTTTCGAGTCCAAAAAGATCAAGCGCTCGAGGCGAGATAGAATAAACATTCGAAAATACGAACTAGATCTGGGACTTAATTTATTGAATCTGTCATATCATACACTCCTTAAACTCGTCTCTGTCTTTTTTGATACAGTGGACTGATCAATTCCGAGATGTCGCGAAGAAAACCAAGACTTCTGTTTTACCCAAGAGATCAACTCTTGTTTTGTATGGTCTGACTAGAGATTTAAGGATAGGTTATTTTTTTCATTTTATTTGCTTATTTCTTATTGGGTCTACATGTTCTGATTGAATTAAGGTGATGAACTTTGAGGACAGTAGTCTTTCAAACAAATATTTCCGAGATTAACTACGCAGTTAGCGCTATATAGTGTAATACATGTACATGCATTGGCCAAATTGATCTGCAATACCTTAAAAAGGAAAGCTCAACTGTCAAAAACCAAAAAAAAAAAACCCAAAAACAAAAACAAAACAAAAAATAAGCCAATAGTTTATGGAATCATTTTCAATAAGAATGTATGTATCATACAAGGTTCTTGTCGTACTGAAAATGTTCTATGATTTATCAGAAATGTTTAAACATTTGAACGATTTATTTGTTGACTTCTTGTATTTAAAAAAAAATGGTTATGCCTATATAACAAACCAAAATTTTCTTTCATTAAAAAAAACCCACGTTGGATTGATTTTCATTTAAAACATCGTAAAAAACAACATATTGGATTACAGACAGGAACTTAGGAAATAAGGTAATGTGTTACATCAATATTTTGATGTAAACTTGAGATTCTGAATGAATCTATTTCAAAATAAAGAAGATGGAGGAATAAGATAGCGCAAATGCCCATTGGTTTACATGTAATCGTGACATACAATTTCAAAATAAATTGTCCCCATTCGTATCTATTTGATATATACGAAAGTCCATTGTATCGAACCCTCAACCAAAAAAAAGCCTAGTTTTATTATGTGCTCTTAACACTAAGCCATTTCAGTCACAACAAAGAGCGATATCTAAATGCTACATGTGTATGCTAGGTTGGCTATGATTTTTGGACTAATTGGACTTGTATTATTTTTCTAAAAGGTTCAATTGTTGAGATACAAAATGATATTTTTAATGTATAGTAGGTCATCATTCACGTTTTTGTTGGTTGTAATCGGTTTGTTTTTCATTAGACCTTAATTAGACTAAGACAAATTTATGGAGCACAGACCCACTTTATTACATAAACAGGACATTAATTACAGGATTTCTAAATCATAACACTACATGTATTTAGAGGCTTTGATATGCATACACCAATTTTAATCAACATAGTCGAAGTATTGAACATATTTAAGGGTCACAAATCGATGTTATGGTAAATATACATTGGTTTGAACGATTTTTAAAAGAATTATCAGAGTTGTTGATATTTTTATTTTTAAGTATCTCATCCGTTCTACAATAGGCATTTTACACGCCTTATTTGCCTATTTTCTTTGATATAGAACTGGTGTTTATAAAAATAAATAAAAATCTGGTTTGATGACAAAATTTTGCAACCATCCATCTTTTCTAGATGAAATGTCATGGTGCGAAACATCCCACATTTAGCTAGCTACGTTGGTTTTTTTCCGGGGAGCAGCAATTGTAGCGCACACACTGCCGCCTGGCGTCATAATGCAGCATTAAATTCATGCAACTTGTATTCGTCTTTATTGAAAGTGCTTTAAGGTTTGCGTGTTTGAATTCACGTTTGTAACAGAGATAGAAGAAAGAATTTACACGAATAAGAAGAGAATGTTGCAACATAGAATTAAGCAAACAATGAAGGATCAAAGAGAATCAAAGTGAAATTGGATAAGCATGAATATGAAAACAATAAAGTGACATGCAAGTGTAAATGTAATGAAGAATAAAGAAGTAAGCATAATAAGAATAAAAGCAAGATACATAGAATTTTGGCGGTAATTCCCTTCCATAATATGGATTCTCACGAAAGCATATTTTTCATAACTCGTTGAGCACCAGTTTTGGTGGATTTCATCAACGAAACCAACGCCCATCGTAGTGAGAAGTATGACAATAGTTTAATGGGTAGGTCCACGAATTAAGGTATCATCGGAACTCGTGTATGGGTATCTGAATTGACAAAAATTCATGCACGAGTAGATATGAATGAAACCAAAGTAGCACAATGACATTACATTGCAAAAAAAAATTATAAAGAGTATTCATAATTAGCTGCTCCAGATCACCATGCATCTTAACTGGTCAAAGAGAGATAACTCAGTTCAGTTCAGTTCAAGTAGGTCTAATTCCCCTGGACATATTGGCAAAAGCATAACAGCCAGTTGGATATTACCTTAAAAAAATTAATATTAAGACTTTTGACAGCTGTGGGTTTTGTAAGAAAAACGTAGAAACCATAGTCCATGGGGTTTTTTTCTTGTAATATAATCCATACTCTGTGGAGTGAACTGAGTCTTCATATTTACAGAAAGACTTCTGAAAGGATTGGATTCAATGTTTTAAATATCATATTCGGTGAACTTCCATTGACGTGTCATAACAAAGTTATTAATTTTATCATTTTATCTGTGAAACAATACTTATTTTCTTGTCTTATGTTGAACAAGGTGCCAACACTGATTGGTTTTCTTTGTCATTTTAGGGTAAAATTTAATGTTGAAAGATATGCTGCAATTCAAAGTTTCAAAGTACATAAATTTGAAAAACGATGGGATATGGGAAGATATATTCGACTGATAATTTTCTTCTCTGTTTTTGTTTTTTTTTTTCCCTATGTTTTTTTTTTTTTTTACTCTTGTGTATTAATCCTTTTCCTTACTTTAATTGTGAACTTTTATTTTCAAGCAAGTAACCACTGCTTAGCTTTATAAAAGGACATGTACATAGAGTTTGTTATTTAAATATGCAGGCGAGTGTGTGAATTGGTGTGCTTGTGTGTGGTTTTTGTGGATGTAATTGTGTGTATGCTTGTATTTCATAAATAAATAAATTATAAAAAAAAAAGCCTAAAAGCCGATTTTATGTCGCATTTCCCTATCATGAATGCCCCCTGACCAATTTTAGCAATCATCTGTATAATTGAGTCAAAAGATGTATATTTAACTGACTGGGGGAAAAAACGCTATTTTTGAATTTAGGAAATGAGAGGTGCGTTATTAAACTCCAACCAGAGTTGTCCCCCTTTGGCACCATCTCGATAATTTGAAATGTGTAGATTCAGCCCCCCCCCCCCCGACCCGACAAACAAACAAGAGCTTGGACTTTGGGTAGTTGTGTCAAACAGCAATGTGACGTATGCCTGTCTATTTCACTGTTGGCCACTCAGCCACATCTTCACAACGTCAAGGCTTTGTGATTACGGAACTCCACGTTTGTGTGGAGTTCCGTAATCACAAAGCCTTGACGTTGTGAAGATGCTCAGCCATGGCTCTTTCAAATCAACAAGATTTGTCTTACTACGCAATCTGTGCATCCAGCGTCATTTTAACCCGTTTTGACGCAAGAGAAAGACAGTTACGGTCTACCAAAAGTCCAAGGTCTTGTTAAAATGGTTCTAATATTAACTTAACTAACCTTTCTTCTCAGCAACAGGAAGTGAAAGATAATGAAGCTATAGTCCGAAATATCGGTATTTTTTTTAACGATTTTGATATTTACTTGCCAGGAAAACCTTTTCCTGTTTACTCTATAAAAAATATAGTAATTTAGTGCGTGACAAAGGGGAGATAATAGTGACGGCGCTTTCTTCGATAACACCATTCAAATGCAAATATTATACAAAGGTCAAGCAAAAAAATTCGAAGACTTTTACGATAGCTATTTTACTTAATGCCATATTACTACTATAATATAAATTTGGTAGACATAATTTAGCACTAGTTTCAAATAGTTTAAAATTAAAAAATGTAATATATATTCCGTTATTTCTAAGAACTATTCCAAATTTAATCCTGCAAAAATGAGGTCACGGCGCACGGTCAAAACTTGTGTTATGTCATAAAATGTCAAAAGACATATTTCTACAAATTGGGCATAAAACCAAATAATATTCCAATCTCAAATTAAATATTGTCTTGCAATTTTATGTACCAAATAATGACGAGATATATCGTTTCGTTGAGTAGATATTAGTTACTAAAGACTGATAGTCCTCTTTGACTAAACGTCAACGTCGCTGACATCACGGCGCAACGAGAGATATAAGCAGTATGGATTAAACTCGGGGAAAAGCCTATACAAACTGTGAAAAAGTTCAATTGTGCAAATAATATGTCAAAAATTATTTGCACATATGTATTTAACTGTAATACATTTTGTGGGGGGAGGTAGTATTCTCTTTTGAGAATATTTTGATTCTGGAAAACGTGTAAATGTCGGAACCGAAGACGGTTTACGCTTCGACTCCAGTTTCTCTCAATTTTCGTAACAGACTTATAATTTCCTCATTTTAAACATAAATGCACACATATATAACAAAAAATTCAAAATGTT
Source organism: Magallana ariakensis (assembly GCA_020458035.1). Classification (NCBI taxonomy): domain Eukaryota; kingdom Metazoa; phylum Mollusca; class Bivalvia; order Ostreida; family Ostreidae; genus Magallana; species Magallana ariakensis. The sequence goes on from CM035818.1 coordinate 10,352,300, forward strand.
TTCCAGAATAAAAATATGAGGACTTGCGAAGAGAAGTGAATGTAGGCTATGCCTTCCACTTCTCAAAAGAGAATAGGGGAGATGGTAACTGTATTTTGGTATTGGCTGCGCCGCGTAGTAATACATAGCAGTGCTACATAAAAAAATAGTGATTTTAAAATAATGTTGTTTTAAAGTGTACACATTGGAAATAATATAAATATAAGTAATAAGGAATCATTCTTTGAATATTATGAGGTGATAATTTCGGTCGGAGCGTGGTCAAATCAATCATAAAGCCCTTCTGGTCAAAAGAATTAGTGACGTCATCTGTCATGCATACTGTAAACTAAGAGACATACGGTTAAAAAAAATGAAAACTCCTGATAACTACAAATTAATATGATTCTCGAACAAATGTGAACAAATACGATGTCAAGTAATACAGTGCTGTTTTTAGTTGTAAGGTGAAAAGCACAAGAGATTCAGCATGATATAAAGATTGGGTATTTCTATTAACTGTACGCGCGTCATGTTGTAATGTTTTGAACGTTACCGTGCTCCGTGGTGACGAAACATGTTGTTTTTAAAATCAGATAACAAAAATACCTTTTCATCAAATGGAATGAAACTTCGTTTACCAATAAACGAAGTGTTACTGCATGATTTAATCTGTTAGTTATGATTTTTATGAAAAATATATGATAGACAGCCACATTGTCTTCGTTTTTTTTGATTGACATAGTTAAAAATAGAGTTTTTCATTGTTATTTTCACGCATCGGAAGTTTAAGTACCATGCAAGGACATACGCCACGTTTGAATAGGCGGAAAAACATGCAATTTTGGATTTTAAAAAACTATGATTTTTAAAAATTTGATTCAGTAAATATGAAGAAAAGCACCAGGCGGATTTGAACTCATAATCTGCGGTTCACAAACCCGACACTGTAACCACTGATCTTTGATATTTATCCAAATCGAGTGATACAAACAATTTTAATATTAATAATAATAATAATATTTAAATCGCCGTCTTGTAAAAATTATAGTGTCTTAAAAAGAAAAAGTATTGATGTAGTGAGGTACCTTTTAATAAGCTACATAGCGATCTGTGTCATGACCGCCCAAACATGTGGAAGTGCTTTTTACTCAGGGGCGGAAAAAAGTTCACCAATTTCTACTCATTTTTATGCGAACTTTTGGAAAAAAGTACAACAATATTAATAAATATCATTATTTAAACGATGGAATTTGTACACGTGTACGCTATTTAACGTGTGTGACCATTGCTATAAAAAAATAAATAACCCACGGAAACAACTTAAAAAACTGCAAAATTATTGTACATGTATAATATAATCAACAATGACAATGGTGAGTCCGACATAAAATAAAACACCCCAAAAACAAACCGCAACACATAAACAAGATTAATCAGCTATATTTTTAAATGATTTTTATTCAAAATTGAATGTTATACATGTACCCAGTATGAATTAGCATTACAATATCATTTTACATAATATATTAAAGAAATTGTAATTCCTATAGGGAAAAAAAAACCGATGGAAAATGATAGGAAACACTCACAGAACTACGGGTTAACGGAATCTCCTCGACAAAATCGGGTTTGATTAATACACTTATGATGATGAAAACACACGAAATTAATTCTCTAGACATTTGAAAGGAAATACAACAAACAATATGCAATTATCTAAAAACCGTTCAATAAAACAGAGGCAGTAACAATGTACTAGTCATTGTACTCCTTGGCTTCAATTACTTTGGTCAATATCTTCTGCGGATCGTTCTTTATTGAAGCCTGTTGGTGCCAGGCGAGAAAAAAAAAACCTCGCATTTTATTTGGCAGCCATAATATTATAATTATCTTATATTCATTTACAGTTCTTCAATCCTCAGCTCAAAGTTTTGTTATCATTCTAAAAATTATATCTGTTTTTCATACCTTGTATATTTTTAAAATTGAAACCAACAGAAATGGTATTCCTATTTAATGTTACAACGTGTTTGTAAACCCAGGTAATTGAATGAAAAGGGTAAAATAAGGAGTGTGTATAACTTTTGATGGTAAATCATAAATAACATGAATGTCTTGATACAGCTGAGCCAAAACAACGATCATGAAAAAAATACAACACGGTTCTTGATGCAACACATTTTCAAAAATAAGCGCCAAAACTATGATAAAACAGAAAAATTTCCGAAATTTAGAGTTATCGAATACTGCTGATGACCAGACATCATTAATTCAAAGAGAATAACGAATAATTTCAAAATCATCATCTAGCATTGCCAGTAATTATATACATGTATAAGTATATCATTAATTCCAGTAGCGTTGGCTTTTATATTGTAATTCTATGGTATTTACAAAGACTAGGTAGTAAAATGTAAACTATAACACGTCACGACAAGCTCTTTATAACCGGTAAACTAATACACGGTATACTGTGGTTTCATTAATATTCAAGGGTATCAATTTTCGTGGATATAGTGAAAATTACAGTTTCAAGGATACGTAAATTCGTGGCCAATGACCCTATCGATACAAAATGTTAATAGAAATTGCACTTCAATGAACATTTAATTTCGTGGATCAACTTAATAACGAAATCCACGAAAATTGGTATTCCACGAATATTGATGAAACCACAGTGTTTGTTATAATTACTATACTCTGTTCCGAGTTTTTGCTTCCACCACTTTTCACTTGATATTTCGATAATAATAAATACCTTTGTTCTCAAACTACGTTCATCCACTAATATGAAAAATGTCCAGATTATCTGTTTTGAAACGCCCCCTCTACCGCTTCAGGTTTCAATACACATCCCAAAATAGAAAGTCTACGGGGATTTTGTATTGCATCAGCCATTATTAAGCCCGGATGATAACGTTGAAAAATTGCGCGAGGTGTCCCGATAACTTCCGAATGGAGAAAAGATGTAAACAATTCCCATTATAAATCTCCGTAAGGAATTTATTTTCGTTCCTGTAAACTTTTTATGAGTGATAATTTGTCAAAGAAGATATCTTGGATATTTTCCATTTCATCGATTTCAACTGTACTTCTTTCACAGGTATGTATATTTTTATTAAAAATCATCAAAAAGTGATGGAAGCATAAACTAGGGACAGACTATTTATATATTAGTAGCTAGTTAACTGTAAACTATAACATGGTGGGTGTATTATGACTAGTTAGTTAACTGTAAACTATAATAACATGATGTGTGTATTATGACTAGTTAGTTAACTGTAAACTATAATAACATGATGTGTGTAGTTAACTGTAAACTATAACATGTTGTGTGCATTATGACTAATTGGTTAACTGTAAACTATAATAACATGATGTGTGTATTATGACTAGTTAGTTAACTGTAAACTATAATAACATGATTGTGTAGTTAACTGTAAACTATAACATGTTGTGTGTAATTATGACTAGTTAGTTAACTGTGTTAATGTCATGACTTATTTTTATGGTTAATTTTTATAATAATGTGTTGTATGTGTCATAATGACTAACTAGTTACATAGCGGCTTGTTAAAATGACTTAGCTTTGTACTGACTGACTGTGTACAGCTAATAGTTAATACGTCGTGTGTTAACAAACTAGTAAAGCAGGAAGTTTGACAAGTTGTCTGGCTGGTGAAAATAACGACATGTTTAACAGCTGTAACAACCTGTGTGTTTTGACTAGTTACATGTAACAGCTGTAACAACCTGTGTGTTTTGACTAGTTACATGTAACTAATGATTTAGTTTATCGTTTATTTATTATCCAGTATAAGTCTATTACACATTCGGTAATTTGTTATAACTCGCAGTTTACTGGTTAACAGTATTTTGTTTACGGACATTGTAGACACTCATTGTTGATGACGTAATTTCCTTACGCTTTACCTTACACAGAGACTTCATTCTTTTGAACGAGAAAAAGTAAATGAATGGATTAATGGCGTAATTTGCCAGAATGGCGACCGTCCCTATCTTATACAGCACGTGCGTCCACGTTTCAGAGGGACCAAGGACCCCGTACTGTATAAACAGTACCATCAGGTCATTAATCACAAACGGGATCTGACTAAACACGTACGTTATGCAAATGAGATAAACCTTTGTGGTCAGCTCAGAGAACCCTTTCTTATATGAGGTTTGAAGGGAAAGGTTGGGCATTCTTTTTATCTTGATCAGTTTATAACAATGTAAAAATAGCAGCATTCCTGTAATTATAAAGAAAAATGGAACGCCGATGAAAGCGAAGTAATACATGGTCAGGAGGAATTCGGGACAAGATTTGGTAAACGATAAAATAACGGCATATGCAATGCACAAGACGGACAAAATGAACAAAATAAGCAGCGATATCTTGACCGCTCGACGCTTCGAATGAAAAGTTTGATATCTTAATGGGTTTGTGATCAGAGAATATCTCTCATAGGCAAGCAGAACAAGGTTACTCCCAGACCAAAAGTGAGAAGTGAACCCAATCCAAAAAAACAAAACGCAAAGAGGAATGTTAAAATAAAGCTCGTTCATCATGGGGGATAGAATAAACATTAAAATATAGATTAAGACAGTCGAAACAAGGTCGCTCACTGCCAGCAGAAGAATACAGACGTAGGTTCCGGTTTCGTACATGCGCCTGCGCAATACGTTGGTGATGGTGGCGGCATTACCCAATATGGATATCAGGCTTAGGACGGAAGAGACGGGGATAAGCCAACAGGTTAGGAACTCTTGCACTGAACATAGAGCGACATCGGCGGGAATTGTGGTTTGGTGATAGACTGTGGTTGAATTCTGAGACGTGGATGTCGATTGAAGATCTGATAAATCCTGCAGAGTTTTGGACTTTAGAGGAAAACTAGTGGCATTTTTTTCCGGAAATGTAATATACAGGGTGGTCATATCCAGAGCTGTTGATGTGATATTATCCATGAAATCTCTTCTGCTCTGAAAAATTGAATTTATTTTTTAATTATTTTGCGATTCTGTACTAGTATATTGAAATTTTGGAGTCGACTTTTTGTGCTTTTAATACCGGTAAATTGGATGAAAACTGTCAACCGTTCTAGATAAACATTGCAACAAACTTATTTATGTCAATTGGGCATTTTTGTGATCGGCTTCGGCCGATCACAGTTGTGTCCATATGAGGCATCCGGCAAATTTTACTATTTGCGCACGCATTGCGTCTTGCACTACTTTATTTTCTTTGCAATGACAGCCTCATTTAAATCTTTAATTACACGTAGAATACTAAATAAACGTTACTCCTATTCGTATGCATTGAAATTAAAACATTTAAACAGTTACATACAAACTGATTCTTATTGCCTGACGTCATGACGTCAGGCATATCTAAGGTTTAACATCAATTCTCTGTAAAGACCAAAATATTACTATAGGGTCATGGCACACACCATCTCAGATTTTCATGAAACTTTCTCAGGTGATTGATACTCATAAGGTATGATATTACCCACCATCAAAATAATGCTTATTACCTTGGTTGCCATGGTAACCAATTTCATTCATTTAGGGCCCAAATACACAGTTTTTAAGGTGGAAAACAAGGTAAACTTAAAGTCACAGGACCGGTTTATTTCTAAATTTTCAAGATATTTCACACATAATATACATAGTACAAATATAGATGTTCATGATGCAAGAGAAAAAAAATCTCAATGTCCTTGTTTATTTCAAAGCTGGTGGCTCAAATATGGCCAAAATTTCTAAATTTTGATATTTCAATTTTTTGCCTGTATTATCAAAAGTCTCTCAAAAATTGCAGGCGAAGAAAAAATAAATCAATTGCAATTTTTAAAACATCATACTTATATAAAATATTATTTATAAAAACCAGAGCGGGTATCTTTTTCGTTTTCGTTTATTTTACTTCCAAAATTTGGTAATTTGATCCCTTCCAACTCCCCTAAGAAAATTTATAAAATATTTTTTTAACAATAAGTTGATCATAAAACTCCTTTAAATATACCTTCTCTGCTTAAGTAAATTAGAAACTGATTAAATATTTCAAAATATGTTAAATTAAATGTATCAGGATAATTTAATTTGGCTTTAAAAGAATTGTTTCTATATATTTTTTGCAAAGGGCAGATAACTCCAAGCAAGAAACCCCTATCAATGAGTCTTAACAAATAATGATACCATGAAATTCTGTTTTTAGATATTTTCCATTAATAAAATAGGTTTACTGCTTCAATAGATAACAACATTTATGATTTTTACCACTTTAAGAAGGCTTTAATTGACTTTTTTGTATGACAAAGGGCAGATAACTCCAAATATCAGCACATATGGAAAATGAGGTATCAGGAGAAAACGTACCCAGGAAAAAACGTACCCAGGAGAAAACGTACCCAATTTCTAGGGTACGTTTTCTCCAGGAGAAAACGTACCCTATGAAAATCATAGATATACTACTTAATAGTTTTTAATACTTTTAAATACTATTTTACATAATAAATATACAGAAATGTATGAATTTTATAGATATATGAATTTAATACTTTATATTTTTAAAGGGTTTGGACATATTAAATATTTTACAAATGCTACTTTAATGCATATTTCAATGCATAAATATATAAAGATTTATTCATTTTATAAATAATATCTTTATAATAATTGTAGCAACTTTTATTTTAGTACGAATTAATGACCTGTCCGACAAAAAGTGTTATCAATCTACTTCTTTTAAGTTTTCCATTTACCGTTAGCCTTACCTATATGAGTATCACTATGTGAGATCCCCCTATCGACTTCTTGAGATACTCATCATTTAAATTAGTTCTCCAAATTAGATTGCAATAAAAACTAATTTAACGGTTTCGTTTATGGTGGATTAATTGCCGACTAATTAAACTGCTCAGGCGATGTTCGTGTATGTGTATATGTAACAAATAATTGTCTAATTAAACAAAAGTATTGTCTTAAAAATTTATTTACGTGACTATGTATTAAAAAACAACAGCCACAAATGATACAAACGTTTATTGAATATTTTATTTTGTTTCATCTAAGAATATTTAGGAAAACTATTATTTATGATTTTCATAGGGTACGTTTTCTCTTGGAGAAAACGTACCCTAGAAATTGGGTACGTTTTCTCCTGGGTACGTTTTCTCCTGGGTACGTTTTCTCCAGCATTCGAAAATGATATATCTTTTCAATGCAATTCCAGAAATAAAAATCAACACTTACCTAAAAACTAATGAATAAATCTTCAAATAAATATTCAAAATATATTCCCAATCATGAAAATAAAATAAAAATACACAACAAAGTGACAATTAATTAATGTTGGATTGCTCAATATTTTAGCGAGTTCAGTTTGTTCATTATTTGTTCATCTAGCACTGTATGTCTGACTGTCTTGCTGGTCTGGGTATTCACTGGACTGGTCTGATCATTTTCCTCAACACTCTGCAATGTTGAAAAAGCAAAATATTACATGTATGGATCATTAAATAAAATCATATACATGTATGCATTTTGCATACAATACCAACACAGACATGTTCAAATGTGACTGATTGTTGTTTTTTTTCAAATAAGAAACAAAACCCTGATGTGTTTATGTTTACATGTAGTTGTACAAAATGAAATGGCTTTTAATTAAGATCTCAAGTTATATTGATTAATGTTATTTTCACTTGGAATCTTAGTCTATAGCTGTATGCACTAATTAACAGCTGCAACTGAATTAGATATGGCATAACAGGGCTCAACATTAACTGTACTAAAATATTAACCTGTTCTTTGGGCAAGTTGCTTACTTGTGTAAATGCTATTATAAATTGTAATTTGAAAAGGAAGGAGAATTATGAATGACTATATAAATGATAGAAATTGATAAGAGTATGGTTGGTCTCCACATAGTTTACTGTCACAAAATATTTTATTAAAAATTATCTTTATTGTTATTGTTATCAAATACAGTGTATATCAGTACTGGGTATTTGTCAGTATAAAAAAAATCTTCTGAATATTTTTTAAAAATTATTAATGTTTAAAAAATATCTTACTATTGTATATACATGTAATATCACTCCAGAGAAGAATATTCTACTCAATCTGCTGGTGTGACAGTGTTCTAGTGATATGACACTGACAAGTAGATTTAGTACACTTATTCCAGTAACTTAGCTATATATATACATAGCTAGGATATAGGTTTTCAACCTTCCCTGAAATTTCATATTTTTTTTTTATACTTAAAGTATGATCTGATCTTCTTTCTGTTTTATTTCAGTGGAAAAAATTGTTTAATTTTTGCATTATATTATATGAATCCATCATCATATTATAATTGTTTGAGAAAAATGACTTGTCAACCAGATAAGTGTTTGTGTAGATTGACTTGTCCAAATACAAAATCAGCTGGACACAACAACTGGACAAGTGTTACTGTTGAGCCCTGCATGATAGATAATATACATGTACTATCAGCTGATTTGAATATCTACATGTGACATCACTTTTTGCTTAATTTTGTTTAAAATTATCAACTCACATTTCCTGTTCTATGTCTTCCTTTTGACATACTCTGTTGTGGTGATAAGGGCCAAAGTCATTTATTTCTGCAGCATACACATAATCCTACAATTGTATTTTAATATATTTACAGCAAATTTGTAATAAAATGAAACATTTAAAACACTCCCAAATTACCTTTACCTTTACTTTAATGCTGTTAACTTTACATGTATATTATATAATCTAAATTAAGTAAGTCTGTTCGAAATTCTATTTCCATCACTCATCACTGTTTGCTTAATTAAGATGTCTCAAATCAGCAAAAAAAAAAAACAAACCCAAAACAACTTAGGTATGAAATATAACATGATGCAAAAGAAGTAAACAAATCAAAATGGTGAAAATAATTTTTTTCCGGGGGGGGGGGGGGGGGGGGGTATTTTCTATTACTTTAAGTATCAATATACAGCTAACCTAAAATTATCAATTAAAAAAAATAACCACTGAGATTTCGCATTGCGAATAACATGAAAGTGCCTCGGTGATTCTGTAAATAATTGGAGAGTGGTGTTTAGGGGGATAATTTTGTTTGCCAGGGGAATCTGATGCCTGATTTTGAAAATTTACTTTTTACATTTAGACCCGAGGTGTATTCATTGAGAAAATCAACTAAAAGCGATGGAAGCTGGAACAGGCTATAGATTGGTTGAAGCTTATTTGATTTGGATGTGAATATATACATACCTTGACCAATTGGAATAAGGACTGCTATGGACTGCATGTTATCTCCATAAACTGCCTTTTTATGATCCTGTTTTTTCACTTGTTCATGAGGGTTCTCAAAATGAGTAAATCCTACATAATGGGGATATAGGTCTGGTATTTTACACACTTTTTACACACTGCGATTCTTTCCATCTTCCACACCATCAGTCCGGGGTAGGGGTGTTAGTCGTATTGCATTCCTATATAAGTGTTGCAGGTTGGTAGCTCATTAGCTTCCTTGGTTGAGTGCTGGATTCGTAAGTCAGATTACCGAAACTCAAGTAGAGGAAATATCTGTCTGTTTCATTTGATCACAATTGTTTTAATTGTACAAGACAGTCACATGTTTACAAAAGGTTTAATACAGCCCAGGTCGGTAATTAAGCTAAATTCCGATAGAACATTGTTCATTTCATATTCAGCAATTCATTAGAGACTTACTCTAAATACACTTAAACTTAAATCCCATGCTTTCTCCACCCCATTTGATCTATGTTTTTCCAACGTCTGCTTTTGCCATGTTGTTGTGACGTCTTTTTTGTACTTCAATACAGAAGAGTCAACAAAGGGAAGTAACTTTAAATTGAATTTTGTGGAAAAGCGATAACTTCAAATAATTGTATGTGAAAGCCAGTGAATATACCCAAGCCAATTTTGGTTGTATTTATTAGACCAAGGTCTCATCTTGTTAAAAAAATGTTTATTCCAACTTTCAATTGCCTGCTTAAAATTAAATTGATATCATTTAGTGTGCCTGTTTTTCACTATTTTATAAGCTAAATCTATGAAACACAAACCGATGGGATTGTTATCTGTACATTTCACTTAAATCAATTTACGTGTACATGTACATTGATTACTTGTTTATAAAATTAAACCAATGTCATGATCAAACCTTCATGTATTTAGGGAGCATACCAGTTATTTATATGATGGCGGTACTCTATATGTCATTTTGGCCATAAGCATAATGTTTTAATGTCGTTGCTATGGAAACTGAGTATGTACTGTCAAAAATGTACCCACAGAGAGTCTTCATATGGAACACTCTTTCAAGTCAGAGAGATAAAATTCAATTCCATGATAGTGCGTGGCCACGTATTTTTGGTCTTTACAGAGAATTGATGTTAAAAGTTACAACATCCGAAACAGTGCAGTCAACAATGGAAGCTAGCAATATCATTTTTCATTGAAAAAAGCATTATCAATGCATATTAATAATGTGACGACCTTCAAATTCTCAATTAACGAAAACGTTATAATGGATGTAACAATTAAGCAATAGTGAGCAAGTGTTTAAAGCAAAAAAGAGGTTCACTGTGCACGTGTGTAATTCGGGCTGACTATATTAAGTTAGGATGAAACTTCAATTGCGCTTGCGTAAATTGGAGTTCTGGGAAGAAATTAGACAGTTCGTGTTAGAAATATTCGAAGACGTTATGAAACCGGTCAGTTTCTAGGTCAAACTGCGCATCAATGTATTGGAAGACTGTCATTGGGAATCGTTTGCAGCCACAGTCTGGAGTCCGCGTATATCTTCCCAACTCTCTTAGTGAGATTGAAAAGTAAATATATTGGAAGTATTTTGCCACCAAACCATAAAAATCAGAGAGCTATGTCAACAAAATTACAACTATAAGTATTAAGTAGGTGTGCAGTCATACATTGCATGTACACCGCTACACGCTTATCTCGTCACCCACATGTACAGCCATAAAAATAAGACTGCCAACTATAAATGTGCATCCGCATATTATTATATTGTCCTGGAAACTATTTACCTAGTATTTTAAAAGATTGTGTATTCACTTTTGCCCTAAAAGTAAAATTCCGGTTCGCTGGCTGACTTTCTTAGCTTTTTTAAAAGCTAATTAATAACCTTGTCATGCTTAAAAATAGATAGCACTGTTTGAACGGTTGAAGGGGAGGGGGTGTCATTACAACGAGTTATTACCTAACGAGACAATTAAAGGCCGGCACATTAAAGATGCATCGGTTGATTTTTTTTTTTTTTGTTTAAAAGAAAAACAAAATTGTTGTATTGGATGTAAAAAGCAGCATTGAGCAAGTTCACTGTACACGTGTGCAATCCAATAGAAAGGCCCCTACATTTGAACTGTGAATGGGGGGGGGGGGGGGGGCATCGCAGTTTTTTACAAGTTGTACCTAATGATTATAATATTACACGGTAGAATGTAAACTATAATTGTGTTCGGTTATCATTTCTAAACAAAATTGCCAGTTTGTTTTAAAGTATTTACTAAGTATTGTTACGTTAGCTTAACATTCATTAGAGAAACGAAGCGGGCATGGTCGTTTACTGTGCTTTGAGGGATTTCATTCATTGTAAAAGGGGTGTTACTTCCGTGTTTTACTCAATGTAAATAATTAGTGCATATAGTTATTGATTGATTCTTGCTAAACTAAAGTAAAATTAATATATAACAAGTAAAAATTGTTACTAAACAAATGCCAAAAAATAGTTTTATTGACTCCACAGATACGGGTATTATGGAATGCACCCATATTGTCAAAACATAATTTTACGCGCCACTACAGTGGAATAATTCCATTATGGGAAGCTAAGCATTATTCTAACAATTGTATTGTGTTCGTAATTAAGTTTTAATTGCTATATTTTTATTTTGTTGGCGGCAAATAAAGTTTTAAGAGAAAATTACATGTACGCAAAATATTTTAGGTTCAAAATAAATAATATGTAAAATTCATTTAAAGTAACCCCCCCCCCCCCCCATTTAGTAAAGATAATTTGAAACAGTCCAACTTTAGAGACGCGCATTTGGAAGACTGCGAGAAGAACGAACGACAGATTAAAATTCATAGAACCATGTTCTTGCAATGAAATAAATATGTTTAGTCAGGCAAGCTTTTTGGAAAGCTATTACTAGTCACGTTTGTCTTCACATATGCGTAAGAATATTTATCGGAAGTACAATTCGCCTACTAAAAGTAAAGCATATTCATGCCTTTCTATTTCGGAACGGAGTAAAGTGAAGTCGTACCCAAACTGACTCGTACCCAAACAGACTCATACCCCATTTGTCCGGGGATAAACATGATATTTGGATTGTAAATAAAAAGATAAGCTGTTAAAGTTAGGCTTTGGATTAATTACAATTTAGAAGTTACAAGATACGGTAATTGAATGTAGTATTTTGGTTATCTTCAAACAAAGTTTAATATCATCTCCTTTAAGTTTGCCAAATATGTTCCTATATCAACATTTGATAGACAATTTTCGTTTACATGCAATCTTATCTTTTTTTCAAAAAATGTTAATTATATTGGAAATCAACAAAAAATGTAGCGGAATGCTTTCGCATTACATAACAAATCTGACCAAAGATAATAGCCAACTTGCCGATCATTCCTTTAAAAGGAATATTTGTTTCTATTAACGTTGATTAATTAATTATCATCAAAAACAAGTTCTTAAAATTCGGGATTTGAACCGGAATAAATTTGAACTTTGTAATTGCAAAGACTTGCGCTTCAGTCACAAATGGAGAGGATCTACATTTTTTTTAAATAAGTGTACAAGTTGTACAAAGGATATTGCTGTCCATCAATGTATTAACAATAAAAAGAATTTTTACAGAACACATATAAAGACTAGGAATATAGCTATTCAAGGACAGCGCACCGGAAATTTCTTTGAACGCACACATTTAAAATTTGAATCGCGGGATGGAGTGGGGTGGGGGTAGGGGTTGGGGTTAGCTTGAGAAAAATTGGGGTTTTTTTTCATTTAATTTAAAACAACAAGTGAAATAAACATTTAAAACATGAAATCAATCTCTGACCACCGTATTTTTTTTTTGTGTGTTCTTTTTTTTTTTTTTTTTTTTTTTTGATTTTCTAAAATACTATTTGCAGTGGTGTAGTCGCACCCATAAAAAGCGTTTGGATCACATTTAGTTTGAAAAATTAAAAAGTAACAAGCGAGATACAGGAAAAAAAGTCGTTATGTAAACAGAGCTCGAGTCTTATATTTGTTTACAAATACTGTAAAGTAAAGAAATTACCATTATTCCTTTGACAAAATAACTTGTAGCAAACAAGATAAACTGATTTAATATGTTTATAAATAATTTTATCAACAACAAAAAGCAACATTAGATTGAACTTAATACCAGTACAACACATATGTAAACAATAACAGAACTCAAGCTTTGTTTACAAAACAAAGAATTCTATCCTCTGTTACTCGCTTGTAACTTGATATTTGACTTTCAACCAAGCATTAAAAACGCCCATATTGACCATTCTAGACATTAAAAATGAATGAGCTTAAACCGTGTCTAAGTCCCTTGAAGGGTTAGAAATCGATAATATAAATATACCTTGTTTTGAATGATTTTCTTAAAAATTATCAGATTTGTGGATATATTAATTATTCAGTATCTTATCCGTCCTTACTAGTAGATAGGCATTTTACACGCCTTTAAAAAAAAATGTAAAAAGAATATCCGGGATGAGCACGAAGACCATCCCATGCAACCAGGGAAGGGGGCTCTCTTCAGGGGTAGGGGGTATTTTTCCATGACCTTTGCCTATAAAGTCTAATGGACTTATGGAGTAAGATATGAAATATCAACATGTATATAATGAATATGAAATAATAATTAGTTCAAAGCGTTTTATTTCTAAGCCATTTTACGCTGATAATCTTGTTTGGAACATATTCTGTAAGGATTTTTTAATGATTTTAAAGCCAGAAGCAGAGAATTCCACAAACACAAAACTATGCAACTTTCTGGATAAAGTTCAAAGCCCCGTGCTCCAAAAGTTCGTGAAATTTTTACTTTAAATCGTGAAAGTGCGCGTTACATCGCGAAAGTTACGCGTTTATTTGTGAAAGTTACGCGTTAATTTGTGAAAGTTGCGCGTTTACTCGCTAAAAATTTAAAGTTTTTACTTAATGTCCATTTCATTTTAATATGTATTTTTTTTAGGTGGTGGGTCAAATTTTGCAGTTGTTTGAAATTTAAAGTGTTAAAGTTAGATTATATAAGGTTTAAAGAACACAATTAGATTCCCATACATGCCAAAGCGCCATACACTTACCTCCAAGTTCCGGGGAAAACACTTTACGTTCACTTTTCAAATTTTATAAAGGCGAGACTGAGATTTTGATTTTGGCGTGAACAAACACCCTTGCTCTAGAGTTTAGTAAATCCGGATAGACTATAGATATTCCATGAAAGTGGTCGCCTTATATATAACTATTGCGCGGCATTTTGTAGTATCTTCCGGATGTATTGATTTTACATGACAATGAGGATCGAATGATGCTTTTGAAAAGAAAAAAAAAACTTTCGTTCTTCATTTTCTATGAAAATATATAATTTTATTAGCTGTAATTTTTGTGGACAAAATTAGTTAGAATAAAGGATAATGCAGAGAAAGCGTTTAATCATTTTCAATTTTTAGAAATAAAATCATTTATCCTTTATTTTTTTTCTTTATTTATTTCTCTCAAGAAATACATCGATATAAGGTATGTTATAAAAAATAACGAGTAAACAAATTAAATAACAATTAATTTTAAATAATATTAATTAATTAGCTAAAATAAATCAATTAAAGGGAAATATGCAGATGCATATGCTCCATTTCATTAAAATTAAACACCTGCATCTATTATTCTGTAGATTTGTTGTTGGTTTTTTTTTTCTTCCATATATTTCTTCTATTAATTTTTCTTTATAAAATACGTGTGTACATATATCTTCTTACTTATTTATGTAAGGGTTCCGGATTTAACAGGAGGGGGTCGAATGTCTTTTCTTCATTACACGAATTAACAAACTCTGCCATCCTGAGGGAAGTATTGACCCCCCAACCCCCTTCAAATAACACTTCTTATAACTAGAACCGCTTCTGTAACCTCTACTCCTGTTCTTAGTGCATCCCGTATGATAATTCAGATTAGTAATGTTGTTCAGATTTTAAAGTTGCAATCAAAATCCAATTTAATAGCAGCATCAGTCCCATTGAACAAAGATATTGATCGGTACACAACTAGACGGATCTGAAATCATCAAAAACATGAAAATTCATTAACATTCGATTTTTTTTAATACCCAGATAAAGTATCTGGTTTTTCTCTTTAGAATATCTAAATATATTTTAAACGCTTTTTGGTCAAGATCTAGTAAAAGAAAGATGCCTCCATATTTATGAAATTCAAGATATAAATTCCTTTAATGCTTCATAACAATAAGCAGTTTTTCGTTCCTATGAGTGGATTTTTTTCGCCCCTTGAGTAAACGTAATCCTTAAAGAGTCAAGTACGGGAAAAATTCATTAAATAAATTGTGACTCATAATGGTTCTAGCACCAAAGAGACACTCTGGAATCATTGACCCTAATTTGAGTTAATTTGCTCTAGATATTCTATACAACCGCGTGCGTAAGTTTTGTTTCAATTTTTGCTAAGTGCATGGTTACAATTTTTTATTTTTATATTATTTTCTAATTTTTTTTTTTTTAAAATATCGCATAATTCCTCTAGAGTTATATCAGTTACTTGTATTCGTTAAGCAATGGTTATCTTCTACTCAGAATACATAATGTTAAAAATCCCATTTCAAACATATATCTATTTACAAATTGAAAAATGAAAACAAAAGATTCTGTGATGTTGATTTTTTTTTTTAGCGGTTGCGTTAAATGAAGGTAACTGTCTACACCGAGAATCACTGCTCTGTGTTTGAGTTACAGCCGAGGGAGATTGAACATAATTAAACTTTTGTGGATCATGAGGGTATGAACGTATAGAGTATTGCAGAAAGTAGTTACAAAACACCAAAGAAGGCGTTTTAGTGTTTACATATATTTTTACATTAGAAACATACGGAATAAAAGACAAAGTTTTACAAGACTTTAAAAGTTATTTATGTAAAAGAAGTCAAAAAGTAAAGATGTTTTATCATCTAACACTTGTATAAAATCGGGTGTACCGCAAGGTTCAGTGTTGGGACCCTTGCTTTTTTATGTATATCAATGATGTCTCAAACAGTATGTTATCATTTTGTCGACTTATTGCAGATAACATTTGTATCCGATATGCATCGCATGATTTTTCTAGCATTGAAAACAATATCAATCATGATTTATACATTTTGGAACAGTGGTTTAGTCGATGGTTACTTAAATTTAATCCAGACAAAACTAAGGCTGTCTTTTTACCACAAAATCAAGATATACGAATTACCTGAAATATGTTTTTAGCATTGTAGGTTATAATATATCTCATCACACAAACACAGGTTTACATTAAGCAAGCGATCTAAAATGGTCGGAGCAGATTACTATTATAGTAGACAAAGCACTGAAAAAATTAGGTCTCTTAAAAAACAAAAATTTAAAATTAGTCTTGGAAAAGCCACTCTTTCCAAATTGTACAAATACCTGTGTAAGGCCAATTCTCGAGTTTGGGATGCCTGTAGCCAATATGACATTAACAAATTATAGAAAGTTTAGTTATATAATGCCCGCATTGTTACAGGGTCAAAACCATACATTTATTTTGAAACGGGCTGGGAAACTCTTTCTGCTAGTAGAATGACGTCTAAACTTACCACTATGTACAAGACCCACTAGGCACTGGGTATGAAATTGTACGTATCCACCCTAAGGACAAAAAATGGACCTAAAACAAGTAAACATAGAATATGTAATAAAATTTTGTCAATATTCTACGGGGTCGTTTTTCTACAACCCACACGGAGAAAAATGACCCTAAGGCCAAAATTTCTACGATGTAATCCTATCTCAGATTATTCCCAATACTAGGAGTAACGATTCTGAATATAGAACTAGGAACATTGAAAATTATAGTTTAATAGGTGTAGAACAGAATTATTGAAGAAATCATTTGAACCGGACACTATACAACAGTAACTGAGTCTACACTAAAAAGTTTTTGTCTTAACTATTTTTTAAATATATAAATATTTAGAAATTTTTATGTTGAATGAAATAAAAATTGGCTTTTTCTATCAAAATGAGTGATATTTCACCGATTTAGAATGAAATTTAATTACAATCACAAATTTGGTTTAATATGTACACATTAAATTTACATGTTCCCAAAATCTCTCAATTAACACTTCTATTGTAACAGCGATGAACTATCAATTATATTTTTTATCTTTTTCTTTCTATTCTCATTGCAATTAGCTTTTATTCTGATCACAAATGCAGTTGGTGATATTGCAATATAGTTGACTTGCCGATGAAAAATAACAAAAAAGGATGAAACACTCATAAAATTAATGACCGAGGAATGCTGAAATATTGTTTAATAGAAGAGACAATGCAGGCATTTTAAGACTGTATGTAAAGGGATTTGGCAACTTTACAGAACACAGGCATTCGCTGGTAGACTCAAGAGCCAACGCAGGCATTGAACGACTCCCTCTAGAGCCAATGGAGGCATTGAACGACTCTCTCTAGAGCCAATGCAGACATTGAACGACTCCCTCTAGAGCCTATGCAGGCATTGAGCGACTCACTAGAGCCATTTGAATATCATCTGTTTATCTTGTGAATTATAGGATTTTTATAGAAATGTGAATGTCTTTTATAAAATCAATTGACCAAGTAAAAAAATCCCAGGTGTTTTGAACTATTTCTTTACAATGCCAAGTAAACATTTCATGATTTGAGGACCTTTCTGAGGTATGTACAAGGGTCTTGTGAATCTTGATTAGCCTATTTAAGCATTACAGGGCCATCTTGTGGTAATATCAAGAAATGCAAAAAAACAGAGACAGTTTCACTTTAAGAAAAATATATTATGATTTATAATTGGACAAGTTTTGTGACAGAAAGTAATATTTCTTTTCAAGGATCAGTCCCCATCACTCTCAATTCTCTCTTCAATCCAGGTTTCAATGGCTCTGCTCCTGTAAACATAATTAAGGTATATTACCATATATATGTCAAGAGTAATACACATCCACTAACATGGTTATAAGAATGAAAAGCTGCATATTTATATCACTGATAATACTCATTATATGCTCATAATTTGCGGTTCTGTAAATTAATTTATGATATTCTCCATTGACCATACCTTTCCCACATTGCGTGACTAGCTGCTATATAGGTGGCTTCCCTGTGTACATTGTGAAAGCGTTTTGAATATTCTTTCAATCAACACTGGCAGTACTCTACGGTTCCTGGTGGCCAGAGCAACACGGGGATTGGAAGTACATGTATTAACTAAAAGGAATATGTTTAATATTTATCAGACTTTTTCTGATAGCCTTAACACTTAAAGCATGATTTATTTCGATTTTCTTCAACATTTCCAAACTTTCTGATCAGTGCTTTGTTACTTATAATAAACTTACCCGTCTTTTTGTAGAAAAATCAAACATGAATTAATTTAATACCTAATTAGTAACTAATATATTTACATCCCCTGAGTATTTTCTCACATTTCTTAAGATACCTAATCGTGTTCATACAGCAACTAAAAAAAACCCTCTGAATCACGATCTGAATTTACGCAAAATTAAAAAAAAATGCCTTAATAAAAACGTATTATTTGGCAGGGAGGTCAAAGGATTGTTGAAACTTAGCTACATTGAGAGCACGGAATGCACGGACTGACGTCAGAATTATGTAAAAATTGGCTGTTCCTTCTATATAACGTACTGATCGACAATAACGATAATTTTCGAACTTCCACTCACTTTATAATAGTATTTGAAGAGAAATCCGGAAAAATAGGTGTAATTACAAACAGTAAACTGAACATATTATACAATGAAATATGGGTATCTTAAGAAATGTGAGAACATACTCAGTGGATGTAAATATATTAGTTATTATTTAGCCATTTAATTAATTCATCTTTGATTTTTCTACAAAAGCTTAGAAATTAAGACAATTCGTGCCTTTATTTAACAGAAGATTGTGCTAACTTAGACTTTAAAACGTCATTTTAAGCGCGTTAATTAGTGCATTCATTCCATTCACATGAATAAAACGATTCATCTCTCTTTAAAACTTCAACAATAGAGTGAAACGCGCAATTAAATCAACAAAAAACATTGTTCATTTTATTAATCTATTTATTATTCATTTATTGCTTTTAATAAAAGTGATGACAGATGAATAATATATATGCACACTAGAATACTCGCTGTCTACAATTGTCTGAAATACGACACCGTTCGCCGTGTTGCACCTTCCATTCGTTCATCAACAACTGTGTTAACACAGAACAGACCACAATTCAAATAATAACAGACATTAAATTATTCAACATACAGTATCGAAACAAAAACGTTTTCTTCAGATGAGAACCGTCAACACTTGTCTCTTTTCATTCAAAAGTAAAGCTAGAATGCATAGAATTTCAAAAATATTATTCCATTTAGAAGAAGAGAACCTAACAATTTATTAAACACATCCCTTCAATTATTAGGCCCAAATATTGGTATTGTGACAAAACAATATCAAAAATACAATGATGTAGAGTTTCAATGACCAGCTATAAAATATATATATCTACAATGAATTATATAAAACGTTTGACTGGCAATAAACAAACTCTCAATACATTATTAAGCACTTTCTCTTTTCGGGACATTGCAAACAGAAATATATACATATCTTAATGAATATTCATGATGAGAGTACATATTGATTAGTGGATCAGTTAAAACAAAAACAGTACAAGGTGAAACAATGGAAATCAGTAACAGGGAATAAAAGCTACCTCCAAAGTTAATAGTCCGGTCTGATACAGAACAAGAAAGTCAACGGTCAACAATGAATGACACAGAATATAGTCCATTATGCTCTGGAGATAATTAACTAGCAAATAAACAGATTTAAACAAAAACAAATTAACAAAAAAAAAATTAACACAGAAGACTTGGGCATACTTAAAATAGTAGTCCAATAAACCAAACATTATGCTGTGGGTTCTTTCATTCCTGATCGACATTCATGAACAATTGCTTTTAATTTCATACTTCAAAGTTAATTAATACATATCAATAAAATGATTCAGTCTTTATTGTAAGATGACGGGAGCATTAATGCGAGTATTGAGAAGTGTTATATGACTTTACTAGGACTAGCACTGAATCTACCCTACATTTGGAACTACACGTACACAATGGCTATTATAGATAAATCGTCTTCAGTAAAAATAATACTCCTTTTAATGAATAAAAGACATTGACCACCCTAGTTACATAAATGTCATAATTAAAACATAACAACAAAATGAATCAGGAAATCTCATTGATTTTGCAAAGATTGTTATATTAAATACTTGTGAACAATATACAGAATATATCATTATGTAAATATTTCAAAATAAAATTTTCTTGGCTGTGTATGTCCATTCATCTGGCAATATATCATCATAAGCAATATGGAGAATCTATTTATATGCAATTTTCTATAATGAGATATTGTTTTAGTATTTTACTAATATTATTAACAACTTTTTTGTTAACATCAAAAAACTTAATTTCTGATATTAAAAAATCATAGGATTTTCAAAATCTTCATTTTGGGATTTGAAATTCAATTTTTTTTTTTTTACATGTGCCATTAACAGAAAAAAGGATTGGTAGATTGCCTCAAAATGGAAATTCCACAGTAGACTTGTGTTAACAATTACAGGCCTTGTCAAAAGTCAGTATGTGGTAAAAAAAAAAAAAAAAAAAGACAATGAGGAAAAAAGGCTTATCTCATTATTAACCTTTTGAGTTTGAGAATCTTCATGTAGCAAGCATTTCTTTCTCAATCATATTCAGAAGCTTTTTAATGAACAAATACTATAGATGAGTTAAGCATCAGATTATTAAACCTGATGTGCTGGTCCGAGATCAAAGAAGAGAGAAGACAGAAGGTAAGAAATTTTAGGAGAATCAGTCAACATGAGAAATTTTCAGTTACACTCCCCATGATCAAGAAAATAACAGAAACTGCTTCTGAGATTGTAAATATGAGCGGACTCAAATAACAAACAAATGAACAATACAGTGACCTCTGTTGCCAATCAAAAACTCCAAATCCAAAGTCTGAGTAAATAATTGTTAATAAATCCAACTACAAAGTACCTGTAATAGTAAAGCAACAGAGATAAATCACACTTAGAGCAGCCCGATCTCGTGTCAATCTCTCCCATACTTGTAGTAACATTTTACCGGTTTCTCTGGCTATAAAAATATAATTTATATCATCTACCACTGAACAAAAAATTATTGAATTCATCAGTACAGATTCTGACATATGCATATGTAAGTTTATCTTTCATGCTACATAAAACAGAGAAAAAGGAGGGATTAACAGACAAAAAGATCAATTAGTAAACAAAATCTTGAGCACTAAAACATACAAGTATCTTCATAGATACACCAACAAATTTAAGAAACATTTAATCAAATCAAAATGTACAATACATAACTTCTATATATCATATCAGATACTTTTTTCATGGTATAATTTCAGGTCAGAAGGGAGAATCGCACTATATTATCACAATAAAAGAACAAAGATTGAAACTTTTTGAAAGAACAAATTATTGCATAAATGAAAGCAGAATGAGCACATCTTTGTTGAAATACAAAAATAAAAAATGGGCTGTTTGATAGGCAGGCTATAGCTATGTCATCCTGAGGACATAAATTATTTATTCTGTGGGGCTTTGTTTTTCATTTCCACTGATTCAAGTTCTTTCTTTAATATGAAATTAAGCGGTTCCATTACACAATATACCCGCACTGCATAATTGATACATGTACCAGTTAATTGCAGAATCTATTCATAAAGCCATTCATTGTGGAAAGATATAAAAAGCTTGCTAATTGTGATGTTCACAGAGAGAGCACTGGATATAATGCATAACCCCCCCCCCCCTTTTTTTTTCCTCACGTGAAAACTCATTAATGTTTTATTAAAATTTGCGACAAAATCTGGTTTTGACAGGCAACAATTGTCATTATTTAGGCCCCTCCCTCATAAAATATTTCTAGATAACCATATTAGTGATTGTATAATCAAAGGAGTGCTAATATTACAACATGGATCAGTTTTCGTTGAATTCCACAACATGATTTAAAAAATGTACATATATATTACAGTTCTTTTACATTGTATTGTGAAATGGAAAATTTCAATGAAATCCTGGGTTAATTCAAGATATTAAGTTAGAAGGCGAAAATTCTTGACAGACGGGGAGATACTTTGTATTTTTGACCATTACTAACCAGCAAATAGGTGTGAGAACATGTGTCAAATGTTTTACTGTGAAAAAAGACGTAGACTTTGAGAAACTGTCCTAGTGGGCGAACTAACACTATATAATGGCCTATTTCCACAATGCAACCACAAATTTGTATTCTAAACCTGTCACTAATTATTTCATAAAAACTACCCATGAAATGTGCATCACATAGCTTTGCAAACAAATAAATTCTCTACAGAAGTCTCATACCCTTTTGGAATAGGTGCTCTGCTTCCAAAATTTTCAATAATATTGATATCCAAAAAATTAATTAATAAAAGATCAAGATGAGTAAATCACAGTGATATACGAACAAAATCTGGCAAGAGGTGGACTAGATTACACAGAGAACACATCGAGAGTCAAAAAAAGGAAGAATACATTAAGAGGTAAAGAAATTCATGAATAAACCTATCTATCACATGTAACAATAACGTAAGTCATGAATATTGAACATATGTATACGGAAGTAAACAGCCTAACAAATTAATACGCATCACATTACAGTATATAACTAAACAATCGTCCTTACATCGTCTTCGGACCGCGTAACACGGGTAACAATAACCATTATATATACGAGTAACGTGTATATTAAAAGCATTTGGCATGGTAAGTGTGGGGTTAGACTAGGATACAAGGTCTAGAGAGCAATGCACAGACTAAATGCACTATCGCTGAGATTCTGGGTATTAGTGAGTTGACCAGCAACGCACAAATGTACATACTGCGTATATGTACATACATGTACAATATTTCTTAACAGAAAAATGCGAAAGGTTTTGGCAACAAGGTCAGATCAAAAACTGGGTTGTTGATTCCAGAAAGTAATGTGCATGATTCCAATTCCTTAGGGTTTCATCAGTAGACGGTTTTTTGTTAGTTGCATCCCTGGAGAATGGCACGCCAGTGCTGAGAACAGCATAGTGACACTGGACAGATCATCATAACGGACTGTCTATGGATTCTGGTATTTCTGTTTGATTTTCGTTATATTTTCCCAGCCCCATTGATTGTGCTGCTTCTGTGATCTGAAAAACAACAAAATTATGAAAACAATTAAAATATATATATCATCAGTTTTTAAAATTATAATGAAAATTAGAACAGTGATACTACTATAGTCCTCACATCTTCAAAATTGAAACTGTTACAGCAAATAGAAGAGAAAGAATAAATAAGAGGTCCATGGTCAACAATGCTCAGCTGTACAACATTTTATGAGCATTCCATCTGCTAATTTTTTTTTTTAAATTTGGGGGAGCATATTAAGCATAGAAACAGGGTTTAAATAAAAAGAAAAAGAAAGATATATTTACACATCTTTTTGGAGTGCATATTATACACAAGACTTTACGGTACTCAACTACATGTATTGAATTTTGCCCAACTGGTAGGGCCCAACCATTTCTCATAGGGTCGCAATCTGAATAAACTTCATTTGTTGCTTTATTAAGATGCTATCTTATCACAAATTGAAGCATGTGGTTCTTAAGAAGGTTTTATTTATTTTATATAAATTTATACCTATGTTGAAATTTGCTTCATCCTGGCATCAAAGTTTAAGTGAACTTGAATCTAATATCAAAAAACATTGCATAGTAACATTGCAAAGGGTAGTAATGGTTTCCTTGAGGAAAACATTTCAAGATTTTCCCAATATATTCCTGTGTTGAACTTGCACAACTCTAAGGATTCCTTTATTGCAATGAGATCTCACTGTTAACAAACTCAAATCTAAAGTACATGAACATGAAGCTTTCCTGTAAATATCTGGTTTTCTTGTGCAGTGTTTCTTAAGGAAAATATATTACAAGACATCCATCTTATTTTTATTATTCCTAATGATCTCACATTGAATGGCTCTATACTTGGAAAACTCAAAACTCAAGGTCTCACTCTAGGACACTTAGTGCCAAAACTTGTTGAAATTGGCTCAGTGGCTCTTGAGAATTTGTTCAATGCTTTAAGTTCACAGACAGATAAAGAGACGGACAGACAGATAGACAAATGGAGAGGCAGATGAACAGACAGATAGCCAGATGGACAGTCAGACTAAGTGAGGACAGGACAACAAAGTGATCAGAACCACCAAATCAGGTGAGCTAATATATAACTGACTTGTCTTAAGTATTCTTGACTTTCTTTCTTTGCTTGGTTCAAGAGATCTGCTTGTCCCTTTAATACTCTGATATTCCATGAGAAGTTTTCCATTGCCTGCAAACAGAAAAAAAAAAACACAGTTCAACTCATGTTTCAAAATTATCTTTAGAAAAAGGACAAACCATCAAAAACTTATTGAAGCTGAGTGTAATCAATCTTTCAAGATAAAGCAGGTTTTCCAATTTACTACCGATAATGATTGCCATAGGGAAGTAACTAGACATTATTATCAGGATGGCAATTTTATTTAAATAGAATACCTTTGATAGTTTTTTGCCCTTCAGTCCTGCTTGTTGACAAACATTCTCTAAATCTTCATGCCACTCCATCCCAGCTCTTTTGCAATGAAGTAACTAGAAAAAAAATCATTATTAAGGCCAATAGATTTTATTCCTCACAAATGCGAAATAAGGCTTTTATTCATACTTAAAAGGCAATATATGTATTATTTACATAACTGACAACACTTGGTTTGAACATATTTTATTGAGACAAACTCAAAAGGATTAGATACAAGTTCTAGCAACTTACTGGACATTTTATGGTTTGTATAATAATTAAACAATGACTAATGATAATTATCATAATAAGTCTTTAACCTGGATATCAACTAAACATGAAATGCCTAAATAAAGCTTGCTTACGATGTCATCATTATACATGAGGCTTGTGATAGTTACCCTTTCATAAACATTGTCTGCATTTTCTAGTAGATTCTTGATTTCAGCAACCAACTAAAATATAGAAAAAAGAACATGAACACAGTGCTCAGCACATAGGATACTAAAATAATATTGTTTAACGTTATAGAAATTAGCATAACAGTTTGTACAGGTTATACAATTGCTACATATTTAAAGTTCCCCTAAAGCCAACTTTGTTTTCCCCTCACAGAAAGAAAGAAAAACAATGAGTTATAGTATAAGCCAACTTTCTCCAGGATTTGAGTGACAAACAACTGAATTTTTCTGAAACACTAACCTCATCAAAAGAAATCAGAGCCTTCTTCAAAATATCAGGCAGGTTGCCTTGAGCTTCTAGGCTTGGATACTGAAAGTAAAACACATTATTTCATATTTAAGATGTACATCAATTACAATATTTAAGACATGAAATTACTCTGTCATCAATTTAAGATGTAACACTAGTCGATAGTCTCACAACACATCTCTATAACACCTGAAGCAAACCTAGCATATCAAGAGTCAAGCTTTCAGTACTTTGAGTACTTTGATTTACTGTAAACATATCACATTTGGGTGTGTATTCTATTTAGCGTTTTTGGCAGAATGCGGCTTCCGCTAAATCAAGAACATCGCTAAATGCCATACGTATATGTATAAGAATAGTCACATTCAGGAATACGCTAATTCAAATCCACGCCAACTTGTTCCAAAACTATTTTCCGCCAAATATTGTACACACCAAATAGAATATGTTTACAGTATAACACTAGAAGTAAATCTGGCTTACCTCCCCTCTCATGACGAGAGTCAAGTTGGCCTGCTCTGTGGAGTTGGACAACCTGGTCCCCATCAGTCGGAAGCACTGTTTGATATTGGCAATGGGAGATAACCCACACGTTTCCTTGAAATCTGCTAGAGTTACCTGCACATTATCCCTGAGGTCTGTTCCATCTCGCAAAGGCTGGATGGCTACCTGCAAAAGAGAAATACATGTACTGAAAAGTTTTGATATGTTAATGCAGTGAGTTTGATCCAGGTACTTCCATTATTTTTAATGGTAAAGGAGATCACTCTTTTTGTTTCTTAAATTGCATTTTAAGTTTCACCCAATTGATATATGTACCTGTTTTTAATTAAATAAAAGTAATTTATGTTAACTCTGTTCTCTGATTTAAGAGGACCCAGGTGTAACATTAACCTTCGTTTCCACCATTAGATAATGCAGTAGTCACTCTGTCTGTAGTAGATTTGTGGCAGAGAAGAATATAAAGGACGGTCTTTGGGGTGTCTTGCATTTCATTTTAATGTTTATTGTTTTCCCATAACAGATACTAGACTATTGAATTTGACAATATCAGTACTGCCTTCAATATTGTCGAACAATGTTATGAAAAGGACATAAATCACAAGAAAATAACTATTGGTTTTTTAATATGGATGTTTTCTTCCAATAACTCATTGATTCCACCGAATTTACCTTGAACGTTTCATCAATGTTTTTGACTCCGACTGACTTCATACTTGTGTAATCTCGCTTGGTTTTCTTCTTCACAGACATGCCTCGTTTATTGGCCTTCTATTGAAAACAATAAAATTAAACATAATAACAGACAGAGGAGATTTATTATGAATGCGATTTTCAGGCAAAACATACTACAATAAAGACAAAACTAGGTAAATCTCAAAATAAAGAGAATCGGAGCCAGTTTTACTCAATGACTTCAATGGAAGCTTTGAAGCAAATGAAATAATTTTTTCATATTAAAAACCAAGCCATACTTGGGTGATTCGTTACCTAAGATATTTATTGTAATTATCTTGTTGTCATAAATAAAACCAGATTACAACTTGTTCCATGCTATCTATCTTATATTAAGAACTTTATTCAAGGGTTAGAGTAAAGAACATAATAATAAGCATTGACATTGTAAAGATGCACCACACAATATTAACATTGTAAAGATGCACCACACAATATTAACATGTAAAGATGCACCACACAATATTAACATGTAAAGATGCACCACACAATATGCATTATAAAGAGCCCACTTACCCCTCCCCCTCGTTTATTTGTGATGGCCACATGAATAAACAGGGTACAGTTTGGAATCTCTTCCCCAGTGTTGGAACATAATCGAATGTGTCTGTAACCTGTAAATAAACTGCCCCAATAATTTAAACTGCACAACATACAACAACAGGTACATACATGTAGTGTTTGATTTTAATACATGCATAATAAGCATATGGTACTTTACAGATTTGAAAAGTCTGATTTTCCTATGACACAAACTTTTTGGCCATATATCATGCTGAAAAAAGGCATTCGGATTTCCTATGTTAACAAGATATCTCTGCATTTCTTCATGATCACTTTGGTTGATATACCAAAAATTCCAGAAATATCATGAAAAATCTCAACTATGAGTAAAGTTTAACTGGACAAACCTGTCTGCATGCAATCAAAAGGAATGGTGTACTGTCCAATGAACTCATCCCCGATGTAGTCATCATCTAGCACCGCGAATCGGACCAAGGCAAGCTCTGGGAGGTTGATCTGGAACTCGAAACTCTCATCAAAGATTGGACTGTACCCTATGTAAACAAACGAACCAATAATTACAAACTTTTGAAATACATGTACACAATAATCCAGTAAAATTTTTAGGAAAAAAATACATACCAGGTAATTAAAAAAAGTGAAAAAAAAAAAATGAGACAGAATATTTAAAGTTAATTTTAATGCTCAGATTCAGAATTAAAAAAAAATCTTTCAGAGAAACCAATTGACAAAAGACCAGAACCATTTCACAAAGAGTTTTTTCTTTTTTACCATTGTGTGGTACAGTCTTAGTCCTCTCCTCCGCACAGTCGGCAGGGATTCCAAAAATTTCTATGGTAACGTATGGGTCAGTGACGTCACCACGGGAACCAGAGCCTTTGGGTTTGGGAAAATGCTGTCCACTAATAACCTATTTCAACAAAATCAAGCCATTAGACTACACTGTATAAGACTGACTTTTATTTATTCATATGATGGTAAACTATGACATAACTGTACCTTGATGTGCAGGATCTGAGGGGACACCCCTGGAATGACATCTTTGGTGTTAGCACTGAAGTACGCTATCTCCTCTCTCATGATGGCAGGTTTGAGGATGTACCCACAGTTCGCATTCCGTCGGAAGAACCCATTGTAAAGATCCATCATTAAACCATGTGTTTGATAATTCAAGGCCACTGTAAAGATATAAATGTTCTCTATAAAAAAATTTAAAAAATATTTTCTAGAATTCAAATTTTGCACCTGATACAAAAACAAATTTGTTTTAATTCTAATAACACCCATAACCTAAAGACCCTATACCACCATCAATAATTATAAATAAATGTACCAAAATATATTTTCTAATTAAAAATCAATGGTCTATTGGGTCAAGATTTTTTAGTGATAAATGTGCCTATAGTTATGCAATTCCTGAACACAAACAAAGAAAACTTTCATCCATAGGCATCTGCAAACCCTGGTTCAATCTGAAAGGTTTGTTGACCTACCCATCTGACATCCACAGTTCCAGAGGTCCTGGGGGTTATAGTTACTGGAGTCCACCCTCATTCCGTTGGGGTAGATCCGGGACAGGAACTTCTTGTTGTGATTCACAAACTCCTCTGGACAACTCATGGCCAGCTTGATTGCCGTGGACTCGCTGAATGAACACATCTCAAAAAATTTCTCTGCAATCAAATATCATACATTTCAGTCCAATGTTGTTTATCATGTGAAATTGCTGAGTAGAACCAGGCCCCAGGACAATAAACTGAAAATAACTTTTAAGATTTTGAACCAACAAAACTGTTCAATTTTTGCAAGTTTGTATACTGTAAACGTATTACCGGTATATTTGGCTTGTACAATATCTGGCGGAAATTAGTTTTTGAATACATGTAAGTTGGCATTGATTTGAATTAGCATATTCCTGAATGTGACTATTCTTATACATATATGCATGGCATTTAGCGATGTTCTTGATTTAGCTTAAGCCGCATTCCGCCAAAAGCACTAAATAGAATACACAGCCAAATGTAGTACGTTTACAGTAATTTTCTAATACAAACTGACAATGAAAAAATTAATTTTATCTTCAAAATTATTTCAAAAGTTATATCAATTTACATGTAAAGTCTATTTCTCAGTTTATAGTCTTGAGCCAAATGTTTCTTGCATCTACCGGTATATTTACCATTTGTACTTAGCTAATGCTTATTTAATTCAATATCTCTCATTTGAGCATAATTGATTTCATACGTTTCTGTTGCGAGACTTGAAAGTCCTGGAATCTAGTTGACACACAGTAGTTGACCAAGTCTGATAACTCTTTGGCTAATTTGTGTTTCTTTACTGGGTGATCCTGCACAAGTAAAATTCACTGCGTTATTTCATCATATAACAGCATTGCAGTACTCATAACTCGAGAATTTAAAACAGGGTAAATCAAAACGTTGTATTTATTTGAAATTTGAATTAATTAAAATGTATTTAAAATACTTCATGCTACCTTGGTTTTGTTGTTTTTCTTTTTGTCTGACTCAGCACCTTCATCTTCATCAGTGACATAGTCATCCTCGGAATTTGGTGGCAGTTTCTTGCCCTGGATTAAACAAAACGCTCTGTATCAACTGTTTTAGCTTACCCAAAACTCAAGTTTTCTCTTAAATCATAATCTCAACAAATTTTCCTTTCCAGACTTTGTGGTCTGATCCAAAATGTCGTATGTGAGACACGATCCAACTTTACAGTTGCACAGTTGCATCTATAGCACACTTTGGTACCTTAACGATGATTTTTTTCTTCAGGGTTTCTGGAGAAGGGAGGCAACTCTCATTTTCCCCGACATAATCCAGGCAGAGCTTTTCCCCAAATATAGTGGTCATGTAGTGAGCCATGGCCTGCTGCTGCTTGATGCTGCAGTGGTTTTCTATCGATAGTATCACAGGATATCTGCAAGCCAATATCATTCATTACAGTTAAACCTCGTTATTTCAAACTTGATGAAACACATCCCCCCCAATATCTTAGGATTTGAAATGTAATGGTTAAAATGAAACAGCCAATAGGACTTCCAACACATTTCAAATTGATATTCAAGCTTCCCATATTTTAAATATAATTAATTAAATGTACACTATGAATTTACTATATTTCTCTACTATTCCTGCCCGTGATTATTTTTAATGGTGTAAAGCACAGAAACACATTAGGAAAAATTAAATCAGTTTGAAAACATTTTCATGATGATACACAAGGGGTAAATTGACAAAATTTTCAATTACTTCAAAATTGGTATAAATTTCCCCACTGTGTCATTAACATCTTAAAATTTACTAAATATATATAATTCTTTTAGCTATTCATAACTTTTGAGTTTTCAGAGGTCATTTTTTTTGCACATATGCTTTGCTGCATGGCCCTTATCAATAAAGTCACAATGAATTGATCTATGCTACAATAATTAAAATTTTATCAGAATGCTGTGTTAATATGCTTTTTTTAACAAATACTCCCAAATGATGATGAATTCCTTTTTAGTGAAGTGATTCAGAACAACAAAGATCAAATCTTAATGTCAGGTCAGCCTTATTTAATCACTTATCAAGATCAAATGATCGAATTTTCCTTAAACTAAACCCTTGTGGGCTTTCTGGTTCACAACTTATCATGTTTTTCCACCCCCAGAAAACTTACTCTGAGGTTTTGAATGCATAAGTATCGATGGCCTCTATAACTGCCTTGAACTGTATCTTTGACGTGAAAGTGTGTCCGTGGTAAATAATGGGTTCATCGTTTGGTCCGTCCCAGCAATCCACTGAAATAGAACAAAATCAAGTCACACTCTAAATCAATTTTAACTGCCTTCAAATCGCTCAGTTTTATATTGATTAAGAGATTGTATTCCCTGTAAATTTGTAAGGGGGCTTGTAATACACTTTGATAAATCGGGAATGGAATAAAAACATCCATGTTGTGTAACATACTGTATTGACAAGAAAATCCATAACTACAAAAGATTCCAACTCTGCAGGTCACATTTGAATTAAGAAAGTAGTGATTCTCAGTGAATTGAATGATGTAACATAATACCTCTTATCTAATTCAAATTAAAGAAAATCCATGCATCTCAATAAGTTTCCCTATATGGTAATTGCGTAATTCAGTGGTACAACAGATTGGTTGATTCAATGGTTTTTTAATCACAGTTCCTATGCCATTCATACACAACATTCTACTGTCAGTAATACATTTCCAAAATAAGCTGATCCAAATAAGAACACCAAAGTCTAGAATATTTCTCAATTCAAGAAAATTTATATACATGAATAGAAGCTATATACACGTTACTATCAATCTATGATATCATTGAGAAATGCTTATTTTCTGCAAAACGAAAATGTTAGTACATGTACTTTTTTTATAGATACTAAGTAGAATTTGCACATAAAATATATTGTACACAGATCTGAAGATATTGAAATATTACACACTTTTTGTATATTTTATACATTTTTAAGATTTTTTCAGTCAGTCCTACTTGTATATCAATGTTATTGCTCCTTTCTAGTCTAGACTAATTTTCAGAGGGAATAAGAATATGCAAAGTATCCCGGTTCAATTAACCCCAGCAGAATTCATGACCAAAACCAGAAACCAGTGACATGTAAGCATGGTTGTATGCTGAGGCAATTGGATCTCTAATCATGTGTTAACTGGCTGCAAATGGGCCATCATAATCACCAATGTGTGGTCCTCTCAATGCTCAGAATACCTGATGGCAGCACAAACTAACTAATGCCACCATTTGTAAACATTTCCGCTAACACTGCCTGTGTTAATCTACCATTTACAGCTTCTTTGGAGGCCTATTTGTTCACCAGATAATTGGATGATGCACTCTATGATATATATGAGAATTAACCAAAACCCTCAAACTTCTTAGCTTAGAAATAAGTCTGAAAAAGCTAACACCCCACTCTGCTTTTTCTCCACTCACATTCAACACAGCGACATCCTTTGGCGAGAGCACGAATGTAGGCGTCCACACTTGATGGACCCTGTAACTGGTCCTTTAACAAATACCTGTAAATAGACAAAGCAAAAATCACATTTAGCTATATTCAACCTTTAGTCCCCCCCCTTTTTCATACAAAATAAATTGTAACTGTATATCTACAGTTTTAAACTCTTTCTGTATGAAATATCTGTTGTGGTAATTAAATAACACAACAGTATGTTGGTGAGAATTCTGATCAGAACTCTCATTGACAATGTATTAAGCCACTGAGCCATTGAATCAAGCAAACACAGGCTAGTTCTGTATTGCCGATGGTCATTAGCTTGAACTTCTTAGGACACGGACGCCTGCGGTGATCTTATATCCGTCACAGGCGCCGGCGGTGATCTTACATCCATCATTGGTTCCGTCAGCTAAGTGGTCATCTTTCCAGACCTATTACAGTCCCAGTATTCATCCACAGCATCTGGATCTACACAGAATACCCCTGAGAGGGGTTTTGACAATAATAAAACTTCCTTCGGTTGCTTGTGTCCTGTTGCGATGTTATATTACAATTTGCATTGAATTTTGATAATGGAAACCTAAACCCCAGGCTCATTCTTTATTTTAAGCTGATGACAGATTTCATCCTATTCTGGAAACCATTTGAAAGAAATACACATCTTTAATGATTCAAGGCTTAGAAATAGTGAGGAAAGACTTGTACATAGCATAATTTATGTGTTTTTTTCTGAAGCTGTATTTTTGCTCTTTGCTTTAATGTATACCATAATTAACTAATAAATTTTATATTTCATATTTTTCAATTTTTTCAAATTGTTTACTATATAAATAATGAAAAGTATCAAACCAACATTTTGCAATTCAATTGTACTTTTTGTGTTTGAGATGATACCTGCAAAATTTGGCAAAAAAATCCAACATACATGTAAAAGGAAGGTCTGCTTCAGACGAAGGACGGGGGGAGGGAAGGTTTAATAGGTGTGTAGGCGGAGTTTGAAACTTACGTGTTGTGAGAACTGGCTATAAAATAATGGCTGAGGGGCTGGTTCATATCCTGCACTATGTTGTTCTGGTCTGGATCAAATACATCACAGTCATCCGATAACAGATAATCCGTAAATCCTGAAAGCCATTCCAATAAACTCAATTATCATTTGTCAGAAGAATGCAGAATTAAAACAGCTAGTAGCATGTCTAATGAATTTATGGAAAAATATTCTATCAAAATTTATCTGCTGCTGCAGAATTAAAGCTGGGTCCTTATTAATAATGGATAAACCTGGGGAGAATATCTCTTTATATTGCATAAGACATGATTCCATAATCCTCCTTAAAAGATACCGACTAAAATAATGAAGTGAATAATACAGTTATGTGATTTGAACAACATTCAAACAGAATTTGATTCTGTCTGAAATGCTGCCTTGAATGCCCAAGTGCACAAATTAACAAATCTATGAATATTCATGGAGTGTGCAATATGTCAACTCAATTGAACAGTGTCGGGAAATTTGTGGGCACCCTGTCACTCACCGTCAATTCCCAACTGTCCTTTCTTCCTCCCATCTTTAGAGGGCTCGTATCTATTGATTATATCAATGCATTTGTCTTTTGTCACCCTTTGCATCTGGAAGTACACCAGTGAAGTCTTGTTATTTGTAAATGTATAAACTTAATAAGGCTTTTGAGTGACAGTCATATTTCAGGATTCCTACAGTTCTAGCTGTTTGAAGACTTGCAACTAATTAAAATCTACCATTGAATCTACAGACAACCTGATTCTACAGACAACCTGACAACTAAATGTAGACAACCGGACAACTTAATCTACAGACAACCTGACAACTAAATATATAGACTACCTGACAACTAAATAAACAATTGGATCCACAGACCACCCACAACCAACTGAATCTACATACAACCTGACAACCAGGCAACTACGGTATACAGACTACCTGAAAACTAAATCTAAAGAATACCACCTAACAACTAAATCTATAACCGAATCTGCAGACAACCTACCAAATAAATCAACAGATCGCCCAACAACTAAATCTACAGATAACCTGACAACTGACTCAAAAGACTTGATGTATTTAACAAATAAATCTACAGACAGCCTAACAACTGAATGAACAGACCAACTGAAAATTAAATATGCAGATAAACTGACAATTGAATCAACAGATAACCTAAAAACTAAATCTACAATCAACATGACAACTGAATCTACACAACACCTAACAACTTAATCTACAGACAACTTACTCTACAGACCACCTGACAACTAAACTTTCAGACTACCTGACAACTGAATCTAAAGCCCATCTGACAACTTAATTAACTGGCCAACTGACAACTTACGGTAATCTACAGACACTTGATGACTAAATCAACTAACCACCTGACAACTGAATCTACAGACCATCTGACAACTGAATCTACAGACCACCTAACAACTGAAATACCCCCTCTCTCTCTCCTCTCTATTTCTCTCTCTCTCTCCTCTCTCTCTCTCTCTCTCTCTCTCTCTCTCTCTCTCTCTCTCTCTCTCTCTCTCTCTCTCTCTCTCTCTCCTCAAAGAATAGATGCTAGTAACATAATAAAAAACCCCAAACTCAGTCTCTTTCTACTCAATTTGCAATTTAAATGAAATGCTTGAGCATAAAAGAAAATACTCTAATGTAATCCCATCTAATACAAATCCCTAGCTTCCAAACTGAGTGTATCTGACATTTCAATAATCTGGTACCTTCTGTGTAAAGAATTTTGTTTATCCATACAATGGGCATGTAGGGCTTTCATACTCACAAAAAAGGCTAGTGAAAAAGGACCCTTTACTCCCATTGTCATGATCGATAATCAAAACTTTCCTCTAAATCAGAATTATCTAAGTTAATGGCAAATGATTTTGTTTCCTAATTCCAAACTGCTAGAAACAAAATCAATTAAAGACCATTCATTTTTGCAGCAAATGGGTATCTTTATTGATAGCACAGGGAAAAACAAAATTTTACTTTGAAATATAAGTTCAAAATCAATTTCCTTTAAAGTCATAGTTCCATTATCGGGTGAACAGTTTACAGATAAATTGAAAACACTATCGAAAAAAAAGAAGCATCCACTGTTTTCATTAGCTTTGAGGAAAATTACAAGAGACTTGTGATTTTTTTCTTTATAAGACACATAAAAAGCTTTTAGGTGAAAGATTTTTTCAATCCTTTCTTGGAAAGTTCAACCATTAGCCTAATGCTACAATTTGCCCAGTTGTCCTTAAGCTCCCATTTAATGAAGAGCAATATGCCTCTGTGGTCAACAATTTCAGTCACACACATCCTGATCAACAGTAATTTGTATTTCCAATCAGATACATGCACAGGGTTAACCCCTGGGGTAATGTTAACCATGTACCACGGTACACAGAATGCTCCTAGTGGCTGGTACTTCTTGTTCACCCCTGATTAACTGAACATTAAATCATTTCATGTTCACACCTACAGAGCATTCCAGCAACATTTGCATTATGACATCTCTGGGGGATAAAACTTTATGATTCATTGGAATTCTGTGCATTGGGAATGATTCTTCACTTCTTACCCCTTGCTCTGCCTCCAAAAATAAAAGTAGGTCATCAGTGGTGAGGTAGTCTGTATTGCTGGCATACCTACAAAAGAGGTCATGGTCAGTCAAAAGTCCTTGATCTATTTATAGTATCAAATCCTCTTATATGTATTAAACTAGACCTTTCAACGAAATGAAAGACAGATTTTGAAGACCAGCAAGAATGAAGAGGCATATTAACTCCTTTGTAATGAAGAACAAAAGGAACAGTTAGTGGATTGATCCATTAACTTCAGAAAAACATGCAAGATACCCAGGACTAGCAGTGGGAAGAGATGATATGTAAATCAGAGCAATAGGTATCATACTCCAATTCATGTATCAACAGTGAGCGTTTCATTATAATACAGCTTAACTTTGATATCTCAAACACTGATATCTCAAATACAATGAATATGTCGAAGTGATTTGTAAGTCACAACCACTTATTTTTTAAGTAATTTACCCTCGATATCTCGAATGAAGTTTGACTGTAGTTATAACGTTTTTGCTGTTAATTAAAAATATTTAACTGTTGAACTGAATTAAGAGGGCTGAATGGTTATGGCCATATTTAGACCATATTAGTCTCCTTTTGAAGGAGAGCTTTTCTAAAGATATAGGAAAATTTTCAAATTTTTAAATCTAAAATATTAATAAACAAGAGGCCCATGGGCCACATCGCTCACCTGAGGAACACTAAGTATGATGAAATCAGCTTAATGGAGTCATAATATCAACTCTCTGGACAATGTAGTATAATACATGTAGATCCTGTATAAATGAAAATCCATTTTCCCCCTGGATATTCTTATTTTTATTATCATTAGTCCCTTTTCTAACAGGATGATTTCATAGTCATAACACATGTTGAGCATTGCAGTTCTCAAAAAGATCCTAAACAATTTTTTATGTATGGGATATAAATCTACATCAAACTCTGAACCCCTTGTGAGGCCCAAGAATCATCAAGGGGCCAAAGTCTAAACAATTTTAAAGAATCACCTGACTGATTAGTTTCTGAGAAGAAGATTTTTAAAGATTTACTCTATATATTCCTATGTAGAAATCCAACCCCCAATTGTGGCCCACCCTATCCCCGGGGGTCATGAGTTTCACAACTTTGAATCTACGCTACCAGAAGATGCTTCCACACAAGTTTCAGCTTTCCATACTTCCATACTAATTAGTTTCTGAGAAGAAGATTTTTAAAGATTTACTCTATATATTCCTATGTAAAAATTCCATCCCCCCCCCATTGTGGCCCATCCTACCCCCGGGGGTCATGATTTTCACAACTTTGAATCTACACTACCTAAGGACGATTCCACACAAGTTTCAGCTTTCCTGGCCAAATGGTTCTTGAGAAGAGATTTTTAAAGATTTACTCTATATATTACTATTTAAAAATTTGACCCCCAATTGTAGCCTCACCCTACCCCTGGGGATCGCTATATTTACAACTTTGAATCTACGCTACCAGAAGATGCTTCCACACAAGTTTCAGCTTTCCATACTTATTAGTTTCTGAGAAGAAGATTTTTAAAGATTGACTCTATATATTCCTATGTAAAAATTCATCCCCCCATTGTGGCTCCATCCTACCCCCGGGTGTCATGATTTTCACAACTTTGAATCTACACTACTTGAGGATGCTTCCACGCAAGTTTCAGCTTTCCATACTAATTAGTTTCTGAGAAGAAGATTTTTAAAGATTAACTCTATATATTACTATGAAAAAATTCAACCCCCCATTGTGGCCCCACCCTACCCCCGGGGGTCATGATTTTCACAACTTTGAATCTACACTACCCTCGCATTGTTCTACACAAGTTTCAGTTTTCCTGGCTGATTTGTTTCTGAGAAGAAGATTTTTAAAGATTTACTCTATATATTCCTATGTAAAAATTTGAACCCCCATTGTGGCCCCACCCTACCCCCGGGGGTCATGATTTTCACAACTTTGAATCTACACTACCTGAGGATGCTTCCACATAAGTTTTAGCTTTCCTGGCCAAATGGTTCTTGAGAAGAAGATTTTTGAAAATTTCTCAAAAATTTTCAATAATTCCTAATTAACTCCCCTTGAGAAAAGGCGTGGCCTTTAATTTTCACAACTTTGAATCTCCTTTGCCTAAAGGTTCTTTGTGCCAAGTTTGGTTGAAATTGGCCCAGTAGTTCTTGAGAAGATGTCGAAAATGTGAAAAGTTTACGGACAGACAGACGGACGGACAGACAGACAGACAGACGGACGACAGACAAAATGTGATCAGAAAAGCTCACTTGAGCTTTCAGCTCAGGTGAGCTAAAAACTTTCTTTACAAAATGAGCCCTAAGCATATCAAGAATGGTTGAGTGGTTTGAAACAAAATTGAAGAAAGTTTCATTCTTATTTGGACTTAGCCCAGAGGGTGAATTACTGCTGCGTTACTCATAACCCTTGTGTAAACCTGGAGTGGGGATATTTTATTTGATGTTATTAAAAGACTAAGTTATTAAATAAAACTTTAAAATCTTAAATACATGTATTAGAGCTGCTCAATGAAAGAAATATGAAGAGGAATCATACAGAAGAGTAAAACAGGGTGCAATGGCAATGACACAAAAACTATATTTTTGTACCTGCAAAACCAAAAACGTCAAGTAAACCTTAGGACGTAATTGTGCTATTTTCATGTTTATAATTAATTTCCCAGCTCTGCTATGTAACGCAAGCAAACATCACTTAACCTACATAGTATAAAACTGTACTCCTTGTATACTCCTTGTATATCCATACGGTATGTTTCACTATATTTAAATTTGTTCCGTTAAACTGTAATAAGCATTCAAAACAGTATCAGATATTTTGGATCACCCTGTATCTATTCCATCTCTTTTCAATTATGGGCACATTGTATTTCTTAAAATCCATTTTTTTCATTCAACATATAACCTGACACCTCTTATATATGTAATGCTCTCTTGAGACTTTATATATCCACATCCCTATCTTTTGATCTCGTCTACGACCATATCACCCCCTTTGCCCATAACATTACCCTAATCCCCTGACATCACTCTGTTCCAGAAGTATAATTTGATAACAATGTCAGCTCTTACATTTCTATATTGATCCAAGGTCCCAAACGTCCAATACCCAATAAAATGGTCTAAATACAATTAGGCCTTTTATGGCCATGATAAAGCTTCTAATGGCCAATGTTGACCAATGTTGATGCTGATTCAGTGCTGATGGCTAGGGTATATAAAGGTCTGACACGATGTTTAATCAATGGAAATTACTTAAATAATCATTATATTCTCCAGCAAAGTCAGCTTTGAATCCATCTTTTTAATCAGAACCTAAAATTAATTCTCCGGGTCTAACAGCTAGTACAAAGATAAACATACTGGTTAGGTCAAGGGTATTAGTGGATTTGAATGACCTCTGTAAGACATACACATTTTAAATAATTAATACAAATGATTTTTATGATCCAATCAGTATTCTGTGGTACACATACATGTATGATATTTGTTTCATGGCAACAATTTCAAAGATAAAACATTTAGCTAATGGTTGACAGATCAGAAAGGACAGATTTACTGATGTTTCACAGAATCTTAAAAGATTAAAGGTATAGATGGTTTTCTAGTTTTTTTTAAAAGCATGAACAATAATGAAGAAAGGACTTATTTTAATCTTACAGCTTCTAATTCTAAAGAAAAATAAAATATTTAAACTTTTTTGTCTGGATTGAAATGGATGAATGCATGGAGTCAATTAAGAAGTTAGCACTTAAGTCAAAACTATATAACACTCCTACAACTATATAACACTCCTACAAACAATATAACACTCCTACAACTATATAACACTCCTACAACTATATAACACTCCTACAAACTATATAACACTCCTACAACTATATAACACTCCTACAACTATATAACACTCCTACAACTATATAACACTCCTACAAACTATATAACACTCCTACAACTATATAACACTCCTACAACTATATAACACTCCTACAACTATATAACACTCCTACAAACTATATAACACTCCTACAAACTATATAACACTCCTACAACTATATAACACTCCTACATTTAAAATTCTATAATTCATCCCCTCCACCCTACACACTCTTCACGTTTACATACGCACTCTAGTAAAGCATTACTTATTTGTTTGGTTTTGTTTACATCATTTGGAACGAGATCAACATGTTAATCAACCTGTCATGTTTCACATCCCCAGTGCAATTTGTTTACATAAAAAAATATTCCCATAATATCAATATCCTTTTAATATCAAAGATGATGCCTATAAATGTTTCTAATTTTAAACGACGTATAAAAGCGAGTCGATACATATCTTGTTATCCCTGAAGAATTCCCATCAGTGGAATTTTCCAATAGAGTTAACAACTTTGTTCTCAACGTGTAAAAAGTCATAATGCACTTCTTTGTCAAAGATTAATTTAGGAACAGCATATTCAACATCCGACGTGTTTATCAATTAAGGAAGACTCCATATCGCCTGAATTTGTATTTTCTTCACACAATCTGTCCCTTTCTGAACTGTTTTGTATTGAATTTTGCTCTCAATCTAATTTGATCATCTCTTCATTTTTTTTCCCCAGAGTCTGTATTCACAGAATTTATTATAATTCAAATAGCTATGGATTTCCACATTATAACAGTTAA
This sequence comes from Magallana ariakensis, assembly GCA_020458035.1. Classification (NCBI taxonomy): domain Eukaryota; kingdom Metazoa; phylum Mollusca; class Bivalvia; order Ostreida; family Ostreidae; genus Magallana; species Magallana ariakensis. Next base: position 10,393,099 of record CM035818.1, read on the forward strand.
ATTGCGGTTTGTTTCACTTGAATTTCATTTTGACAGTTAAATTGCAGTTTCACTTGAATTTCATTATCAAACATAGAAACAATATTTAAAATGCAATTTCTCATTCAATGATGAATATAAGCATCAAAATGGATTTGAAGTCATGATCCTATACATCAAGTTACTTTTTTTGTATCTTGTCATCGGTTCTTGATAAAAGAGAGAAATATCTGAATTGCAAAACTCTTCCTGTATTGCAAAACTCTTCCTGTATCAAAACATATGGTGCTGATACATCCAAAAAATGTAATATTCATTTATTCAGCCACTGCTACAATCAATGATCATGAAATGCAATATTTCTATCAGAGAAGATAATACAAGTTTGTTGTGCAGCACACAAGTCCTGATTCTTGACTTACACATAGCAATACCCTTTAAGGTCAGACGACACTTCCCTCAAAAAATGATAATTTTTTTTCAAATTTTCAAAGGCCTGATAATTTACCAAATCAAATTATTTTTATTTATTATCATATTTAAAAAAAACATAATAAATTTATGCCAAAAATTTTTATATAAGCAATTCAAGTGTATTTTCATTAAGATAATATAGGCAATTGCATACTCTAGTATCTTGCACAAATGCCTGGTAAGGTACCCTAATTTTTTGCAAGAAAGCTTGTCAAGTAGTAGTAAATCAATAACAAATTCCTGGAAAAAGTTATATAAAACTTAGGAACGTGTCGTCTGACCTTAAGTTTAAGAATGAGACGGACTTAGCAAGTGTAAATTTCTTACCGAACAAGCAAAAAGTAGATTTCTGGCCGTGTTGAAATCTCCTTGAACAGGCTGACAAACTCGTCGCTGTTTATCCGTCCCCTTCTTTCTGCAGCTTCAACTCGATTCAATTCAATTTCCTTCAAAATGCAAAACATTAAAATTTGGGTTTTTTTTTTTTAAGATTTCAAACAAAGTAATAAAATTCATTAAAATTTACAACTATTGGATTCTAGACCGGTGCCTCGTTAAATCATTAATTATATTACATTTCTATAAATATATATTGTCAATTTATTAATATCTCTCAGTCCTGAATCATTGATTCTCACATACAAAAGGTAGATTCATTTTTACAATACAAAACTCTCAAAGAATGGTGGCAAAAGTCAATCAAGTCACGAAGAACAGTGACCAACAGACAGACTTTGCAATAACCTGGACATAGAATTCAGACTCTGGATCTTCTTAAAATAACAGTGCAAGGAAAGGGCTCAGAGTCATTTACATTTAACAAATGTACACCAAAAACAATGGGTAAACAATCTGTACAATATGGCTCCCTCCTCCTATGACTGTTTCAGCAAGAACTTGTGTGTGCTTGATGGAGATGGGTGCAGTAGGTAAAGCAATTGAAGAATTTCATAAAGAAATTGAAATTGAATGTGTTTAAAATAAAAGCAATGTATTGTTCAATAAGTTAAAAATACAAAGAAAATTAGAGAATCAAAATATACTCTGAAGGAGACCAATTCTCTTTCCTCCTCCTTGCAAAGATTTTTTTTACATTTAGCAAGCATGAATAACTTCCCCTATAATAATTAGTTGATAGAAGGCCATACATCATGAGGACTCTGAACTTATTTGAATTCCTCTTGCTGTAGTACCCTGTCGATATCATATTTTGCTAATCATGTATCAAATAGGGGGAGATGGAGAGACAGCACAAACATTTATTGTGTTGGTTTCTTTGGAGAAACAGTATTGTTCCACTTCACATTAAAGGAAAAAAAAACCTGAAGTACTGTCGTGGAATCCGGTGCAGTGCTGGGTTATTGAATTTGCAGTCTCTGAAGAATTTGATGACTGTCTGTCTCGTTGGCATCATTCGTGGATTAATGAACAACATGGGCATATTTGCTACTGCACTGATTATCAACACTGGCATGCCACCAGCCAATCACACTTTTTGTCTCATTGCTAACTATCAACTGTTTTTAAATTAATTGACTGATGGGAAAAATCAAAGTATTGACAGTACTGATAGGCTTCAAGACGATGTTCACATTTCAATAATGCATATCTATTTAGTAGATTTAGTCAGGAAGGTAAGCATCACCAATTGACTGGGTGCTTAATTGCCAGGGAATTACTTCAGGGATTATGTGTAGGATTGTGCTGGACCAAATCTAAGAGTTGACCCAAGATTTAGCAATGCCAATAAGGTGCCTTGCTTTAAGCAGCAGAGGGACACATTTTCCAATTATCAATGAACAAAATCAGTCATACAAAAATTATTTATTGGCCAAGTTCATAGAATGAGCCACTAATTTAAATTAACACATTTAAGCCATTCATTTTCTTATTCTACCTATGAGACTAAGAGCATTCCCATACACTTTCTTTATCAGAAGGTTACAGAATTACACCTTCCTAGTTTCTCTGTTAATTCATCACTTAATGACCAATAATGTGTATTATATTCCACATGAAATTATTTTCGGTTTATAAACTAAAGTAACTCATGGATATGTCACAATCTGACACAGATATAAGGAAGTTCTGTAGGGAATCCTACGCAAAATTTTTTATAAATGTAAAAAAAATTGTGGATTTTTAGTCCAACAAATGTAAAGACTTTACAAAAATCTACACATTTAACTGATGTTTTTAACTTATTTATTTCAACGTAAATCCTTAATAAAAATGAATTGCAGATTTATGGGTCTCTAGGAATTCATTATAACCAAGTTTTACTGTATTAAGTTCTGGAAGAGATTAGTTGAATGTTGGGGTTATTTTACAGTATCAAGTTCTAGCTGGGAAACATCAGTTGACTGTTATGATTTTTTTACGGTAGATCAATAGCTTTGGATTTCCCTCCCCACTTCCTGTTCCCTCGTTAAGTGACAGGTCAAGTCCACAACTAGAAGCCCCATCTTATAGCGCAGTCTAAACCACCACCAGACATAGCTCTCCCCAATAAATTGTGTTTGCCATTTCCTTTTCACTCTAATAAAGTTAACCCAGCACATTTACTTGGAAGACAATGTAAGGTGGAAAGCCTTCCCCTGATGTCAACCTCTTATTTCTGGAGGCTGATGTAATTCACAGAGGCAGCTAGCTCTTAGCCTGACAGGTTTTCTCTCTAAGCATCCACAAGAGCACTAGTATCTAGTGCAAAGTACTTACTTTTTTTTATTTCTAACAGCAAGACTGTTCATTCAAACAAGTACATTATATCACAATCATAAAATTACATAATGCTAAACATAAACAAAATCTTGCCCCACCTAGATATAATTTTCAAATGTCTCTGTACAATTTGTTCCTTGTATGTGAATTAAGGACATGAAAACAATTGTTAGTGACTGCTCAGTAGTGATTGAACAATCAGTTGGACCAGAGAGGAAGCTAAACTGACCCCAGCGGAAACAATATAGATTTTACAGGAAGTTTACATAGGGTCAGCACTGGCATAAATTCACTCAACACTTGAGCTATTTTCCTCTCACTATGGACATTCTCTAGTCTCTGTATAGGGTCTCTGAGGAAGTTTTCCTATTACTAACCTAATTAAGTACAACATTAACATGAGAGGGAGAGGCTTGTGGTTTTGATGGGTATGCAGAGGACGGCACTTACTTTGACCTTCTGTTGGACCCGTGCTGGAGCTATGTTGTTGTTTAGCTTGGTTACCAAGTTAACCACGCCCTTTTCATCTAGCGTCCCTTCTGATTGGCTGGCCTCTGTTTTAAACATTTCCTGTAACCATGTACTGATGGAGTTAAGGTTCATTTCCTTATTTCATTATTATTCAATAACCAAACTATTATTAAAGGTTGTATGCATCCCAAAATATCACACCAAAAAAAAAATGCACTTTGATATAGCAGTATTTTGAAATAGCAATAAATACTTATATCTTACAATGACTGTATCATATGAAAGATATTAATTTCTGATTATTTACCAGGTAATTACCGTAATTCTTATTTTAACTTGGTATCATGAAATCTATCACTCAAAGACAGTTTTTCATTAAGCATATCAAAAAATGTTTCCCTTACTGATGAATGCAGAATGAATCACCTAAAAATCTGTATAATGCTGTAATCCACCAAAAAGTTTTGGAATAAACAATAGGTAATGGGTGTTTAAAGAGACATACATAAAATTCTTGATGAATACCTAACAAAAGCAGTAAAAAGAACTGTGGGCTAATTAACAACTAAAGGTGCGGGGGCTGCCTGCTTCCCTGTCGACGTATCTTATATACACTTACGAGCAGTACATTTCCTTCATTACTCAGTACAACGGACCCTGCTATAGTGCTATTCTGGCATTATATTGATGGGTGATATTTTTACATTCTTTAAAGTAAATGAAAGATTTGATGGGAAGGAAAAAAAATTGATTATCTAACTTTTATGCAAGCATACACATTAACCTAATCGGTGGCACATCCGAGTTTTAAGATGAAAATCTCGGTTTTATATGGCATAGATTCTTCAGGAAATAAAAACTCTGATGGTTTCAGTCTGAGTGCTGAGGCTTCAATAAGGATGCAAGTGTACTGCGATGACATGTAACTGTAGTTTTTACAAAGTTTCTCGGGTCACCAAAGTCAATACATTAAATACTTCTGTAGCTGACAAAGGATATGAATCTCTCATTTGCTGCATTTCTTCTATGGCTTCAGGGGCTGTAAGATAAAAGTAAAATTAATTTCAATTATAAAACCTCCTAGGTATCTTCATGCTTAGCTGACTAACAAATAATGAGCTATTTTACTTCAGGCAGTGGAGTAACAATTCTGATTTTTATCTTCTTCTCCTCTAATGACAGAAGTAAATGTTAATACAAAAATGACTGAAAGCCAATTTCTCCTCTCTGTATGTCAGAGATTTTAGCATTGACAAATAATCATTATAACAAAGAATTGAGAAACACCAGGTATTTATAATATTAACGAATAGAGGTTTTAGTCATAATTATCTCTCCAATTGTTGACATCTGTCTATCATTCATTCGCTTAAAAAGAATACCACTCCATTAGATTTTTTTAACATGACTGAGTTTTGTGCATCCTTGGTATAATTTTTGTGCAGGTTAGTTTTTTGTGTCCTTGATATATATTAATCACATTTTGCACAGGTTTGTGTGCATGACAAATAAGTGCATAGTACCGGTATGCACCTTGATAAAATCGACACAGACAATGAACAAGAGATGAGCTCTCCAGTTCGATCCTCACAATAAAACTGCACATTAACTATGACTTGTGGTCTGAGTTTCACCACAGCATAGGAAATCGGCCATCATCATCCCGAAATCTTGTGACTTATCAAGAGGAAATGATTCATCGCAGCCTGGAAGTTGACTGTCCTGTCTAGGCTTATCTTAAAACCTGAAGTCGTATTTTATAATAATACGAAAAGTCAACAGAGCGCTCACTCCGTTGTTTACATTGGGAAATCGCCCGACATCTTCACAGGTCGATTAAACATCCTCCCAAAACGGTCAGAGTGAAGACAAGAGGAACCCTGATAAAATCCACTGAATAATTTGGCCCCGCAACTGTCGATAAAATATGATGGGTTTCTCCTCTGTTTATTTTTTACTGACAGTTAAAGAAAGTTACAGAGAAACAACTTTGTGAATTTATATTTCTGCATAAGCTGTTTCTTGCATTGTCATAAATACCTGAAGATTCCCATTATCAGCAATAACAACTGCAGAGCAGCTATTGGCAATTAATAATCTCCATCAATGCAGTAGCACTTAAAAGTATTTAAATATTAATTTTACTTTGAATGACTTATTGCTAGGAGTGAAAAACAAATACAATTTAACACACAGAAGACCCACTTTCCAAAGATCATGTTCATAAATTGAATTTATACTAATTGTAAATTGAATTGATACCAACTCCTTTGAAGTAGGAATCTTCAACATCATTTAATATCTCCTAACATGCAGACATGATGCAAAGGAAACCTCTAAAGTAAGAAGCTTGCATATTTTTTCCATCTCTTCTATTTTGATTCTGATGCAATGCCATTACTTAATATAAAAACCCTGGTTACGTACAACAGAAAAGAGGCTCCCGTTTCATTTTCCCCACCAAAAGTATTAAGCCTAAGCTATTGCTAACTCACAATTGATAATGCAGAAACAGAATAACTGCTTACATGTTCCAATTTTGGCACTTGTGTTTATGAGACATGTTAGTCCGGTGATCCATATGTTGGCCTCATCTGGAGTGTTCGCGATGAGGTCCATGGACTCGAAGTCCTCTCCAAAGATAATGGAGAAAGCACACTCATCTTGATAGACTCCTGCTATCTCCTTATTCTTCAGGGCTTCAGTGGTTTTACCACTCCTCACTTCCTTTATAGATGCTATGGATACTGAAAATAGAGGTTTCAATAATCAGATATTAACTATATTTTAAAAGACTCTATTCACAGTATCTTAACACTTTAAGGGCACTTGTTGCTTGCTGCAATGATTTTTTTTTAACAGAAATCAGCAGAACATTTAGTAGATTTATTATTTCCATTTTCTAAAAGTGTTGGAATTTTGTAAGCTTAAGCTTCTTCTAAGAATGCATATGTAGAGAAAGTCACAGGACCATGGCAATGCCAGGAATTGGTCAAATCCCCCTCCCAGGACATTCAAGTTCACTGTGATCTCTCTATTTCAATACATACCATGACACAGCCACAGTTTTGAACAAACAAAAAAACTGCAGTTGTGTCTTTTAAACCTTACAGCTTTCAAACAAAGAACTACACCCACACATGTATAAAGCAAGCTCCTCTGTTTGGACTAAGACCAAAACTTTACACTGTCATTCCGCTAACGTCAAAGTTTACCGTAAACTATCCAAAGCAAAATTTAAAAGCAAAATTTTCTGATACAAGTCTTTTAAATTAGCTTTTTTTTCTAGACAAAAAAAATATCTGATGAAAATTGCTCCAGCTTATACATTTCTTTAATGAAAATGATATTAATCAATTTCAAATATTCTATTACAATTAAAGAATGCAAATTTTTTATGTTCAAAGATTGTCCGCTAAATGCCCTGTAGCAGATGAGATGACCAGCAATTAATGATCAAATTTAAAAAGACCTTGCCCCATCACCAGAACCCCAGACCCTTGGGCCACGAATTTAACTTCAATAAAATTGTAACCATTCACTCAGTATGACTGCTGAATGCCCGGGGGAAGAGTGGAGGATTGTTAAAGATTTAATGCATATTTAATATCTGATCACTAGAGCCCTACCCATCACTAGAGCCCCGAGACCCTTCGACAATGAATTTGGACTTTTTTTGTAGAGACCCCTTTGCTCATCATAACCATGTATTCAGTTTGTCTGCAATTTGTACATAAGTATATATATAGAACATATCTTAAAAGATTTCCAAAATGTTTACAGTTTTCCATCTAAATCTCTGGTCACTGGGAGGCTGGGGTTATGCATTTTTTATATGTTCCCTTCCCCAACATGAGCTATATACAAAATTTTAGAAGAAGCTGAAAATGTTCAGTTATTAGTTCAAGCATGATGATAGACAAAAAAATGTATAGCGACAGGTCACCTGACAGACTTAGGCGACCTAACGAAAATTGGTTGCCATCATGCACTTTTACAGTTAATGCCCCTTTTGGAAAGTATTCATAGAAACATTAAGTAAAACAACATCTTTACATAAAACAAATTTAGCTTTAGTGTAGCCCTCTGTGTTGTTGAACAATTCACATTAATTCACTGAGTCATATTTATTAATATCAATATAGATGGTACTCTAAAAAGGCCCTTCCAGTGATGTTAGCCAGTGATAGCGAGACTGTCTTATCCAATTTGACAGTATCAATGTTTTTGATGCATATCTTAACAGACAGTCAAATCCCCCATACATATGATGTCAATCAAGAAGTTTCCCTTCAGATGCACATTACAAGGCAATTATGATTGCCTTCAAACATGGGAGCCCATCTTATGCAATATCTGACTGATTTACGTTTTAAAATGCTATAATACCTCTTTTCGTTTTCTCTCTGTCTCTACTGGGTGTAGAGCAGTGATATAAATACCTGCCATTTCTCAGCTAGTACTTCCAAGCTAAGAATATATAACCACTGACTAGAACTTTGAACTTGCTGTCTACAGCTAATTGTAAAAATATATGATAAATTTATTATGACAGGAGGTACTAGATTGAATGAAAGGTATCAAATTAGAAATCAAATAAAACTTAGTTGAAATAACAACCCACATAAATCCTCGAATTTCAAAGTATATAGCTATTTATATGTTAAAGAAAATATGTTTGATCCTTTGAGTCTTCACATGTGAATTCATGCTTAATAAACCCTTTAGATAGTATTAATTTGAATTTGTAGACGTACATGGTATGATTAAAGGGATTAAACCACAGACTGTTGATTTTACAGGAATGAACAAAGTACCCGATAAAATGAAAGATTACTGGTCTAAAACAACTTTCGTAATTCAAACAAAACCATAAGGGTCAATCAAGATCAAACTGAGTTGCTTTAAGAATGAGAAAGTGAAAATGTACTGGAATTAAAGATATATTGACTCTGGGAACAACTGATGGTCCATGTATGATGTAAAGCTGAATAGGATATCGTCACTTGTCAGGAACTGTTGTAATCTTCCAATTTCTCCTTGACGGAATGACTTCATAACATGATTGATACATTCATCTTTTTTTCTAAATAGGGTACAGGGCATAGCAATGCTGACCCATAACACACTATACATGGAAATGATACTGAAAAACTTCAGTTCTAGTAATGTGGAAGAAACTAAATGCAGTCAATGAAATCATATACCTGTAGCAAGTTTATTTTGTACTGTAGCAAAGTGTTTCCGTCAAATTTAGAAATGTGTTTGGATTGTTTACTTGCATTTAACAAAACATCAGGCCAATCACAAAACAGAAGAGTAGATTGTATCAATATGTTCACAGGGAACTAAAATGATTTGTGTATTACTGAGTGAGTCAAGACTTGATATTGGAGATACACCATAAATGGGAACAAAGATGTCAACTTTGGAGATGTCAAAATTCAGGACACACATAAGTACATGTATGAGGGTCAATCAAATTATATGAAGACTTTTGCCATGGCAATATTACTTAACATCATATTATTATTAAATTTAGTAGACATATTTTAGCAATAGTTTCAACATTGAAATCAAAAAAGTTAATATAATCTAATCCTGCAAAAATGAGGTAAATTTCTCTTGAAGCCAGCGTCATTTTTAACTTGCTTTGACGCAAGAAAAAGATACATCCTATGGAAAGTACAAGTTTTTGTTAAAATGGTTCTAATTCTTCTTGCTATCAAAGGATATCTAGAATCTAGATTTTTCAATATTGTCCCAATGATAGTATCTATTATAGGATCAACTTTCCAAGTTCCCTGATTTGATCTAAATAAGCTTGATCCCAAAGTTACAATTAGTAGATCTCATCTAGGCATAGGCATCTTCCTAGTCAAGGGTTTCTGATCCGCTCTGCTCTTCACAAGTAAAGCAAAGAGCATATCAGAAACCTAGTGAAGAGCAAAGCATAACAGAAACCTTGTGAAGAGTGGAGTGGATCAGAAACCTAGTGAAGAGTGGAGTGGATCAAAAACCTTATGAAGAGTGGAGTGGATCAGAAATCTGGTGATGAGGGGGATGGATCAGAAATCTAGTGAAGAGTGGACCAGATCAGAAACCTAGTGAAGGGTGGAGTGGATCAGAAATCCAGTGAAGAGTGGATCAGAAACCTTGTAAAGAGTGGAGTGGATCAGAAACCTTGTGAAGAGTGGAGTGGATCATAAATCTAGTGAAGAGTAGAGTGGATCAGAAATCTAGTGAAGAGTGGAGTGGATCAGAAATCTAGTGAAGAGTGGAGTGGATCAAAAACCTTGTGAAGAGTGGAGTGGATCAGAAATCTGGTGATGAGGGGGGTGGATCAGAAATCTAGTGAAGAGTGGACCAGATCAGAAACCTAGTGAAGGGTGGAGTGGATCAGAAACCTTGTGAAGAGTGGAGCAGATCAGAAACCTTGTGAAGGGGGGAGCTGATCAGAAATCTAGTGAAGAGTGGAGTGGATCAGAAATCTAGTGAAGAGTGGAGCAGAAACCTTGTGAAGAGTGGAGCAGATCAGGAACCTTGTGAAGGGGGGAGCTGATCAGAAATTTTTGTGAAGAGTGGAGTGGATCAGAAACCTTGTGAAGAGTGGAGTGGATCAGAAACCTTGTAAAGAGTGGAGAGGATCAGAAACCCTTAACTTGGGAAGATGGGCATAGAAAATCATGTTCTACTATAAAACTTCATACCCCCCCCCCTCAATTTTTTTTTTATATTAAATCTATAACCAGAGATAAATCTACTGCATACTTTATCTTTGCTGTTTGAATACATTTTGTTTCTTGTATGAATTCTTTTCCAGAAACATGCTCACAGAATTTTTACCTAATATAGCAAGCTAAAGGGGATTTCATGCAATGGTCTGAACTGAATGGTGTGATTAACAATGTAAAATAATAATTCCTTTGAACTTTATTCCATGGGCTCTATACAGGCTGGGGGCTAGTGTAACTCAAAGGTTTCATTTACAGATCTAACCAATGATGGGCAGTTGTTGGGAGAAAATTCTGTCATGCTCAATGAGGTTTCTGTCCAGAAGAAAAGCCAGTGTAGAATCTGATATTGATTAAACAATTCAGGAGAAACTGGTCCGGACAGTCAGGCATATCTAACATGCCATAAACCCTCATCAACCAGGGTAATGAGAAATGTCTTAATGAATATATGGATGGTGAAAATTATTGCTTGACTTTAATCAGGAGTCTTGTGTTTGATCTTCACTATGTATACATTGGCTTGAAATATGATTTTTTATAACATAAATGTACCTTAAATTTTACAAGTCTGTTATATATGAAACTTAGACGATATATTAAGATACATGTATAGTTTCTATCAAGTAAATCCCTCACAGGAAGCCTACTGTAGATAACACAAGTTCATTGTCTCTCTGACCTTGAGTTTGGGGTTTTCAGCTTGCAATATTTGACAACTACTGGTATATTCTGACTGGTGATGTTAATTGCATAAAAATAAATATAAGTAGCACAATGGACCAAAACCTTCAAGCTTTCACATGCAAAAAATTATATCCTAGAGCACACATTTCTTGTTCCTTGTGATTTGTTCTTATAGCTTAATGTTTTTTGGGGGGTTGGAGGTGTAAAGGAAGGAGGAGGTTGATTCAGGAGGGGAGGATTACTGACAGGATGAAATGAAGACAGCAGACACCCAGACCGATGGCTATATTCAGGTGTTAGGTCTAATACTGTGACTTACAAGGTGTTTAAAAACATGTATTATATATGACTTTTATCTTAGGCCAATTATATTGTTGGGCTTGCTATATACCTGTACAACTTACTTCTGGCTTTGTGCGGTTTTTTGGATGTGGGTTGCCACCGAATCTCTGTCATGTCGGGGTTGAGTGTGAAGATGCGATGGTATTGACGACTGTTGGAGCGGACTTTTATTAACTCACTGCCACTCTGCATACACTGAAGACAGTCTTGAGCTACAAAAAACAAAAAACAAAGCGGTTTACTTATGACACTCCAATCTCTATCAATCAGCATCAGGTAGCACGCAGTCAGCACCCTGAAAACCAAAATAAATAAGACTGTCTGCCCTGTTAACACCCTTTGTTATTAAAATATCTCCTTGTCTGGAACTTCCCAGTTAAGCTTTTTGGTGCAAAGGCGGTGAACTTGATTTTCTGAATGCTCTTTTGAATGATTTCTTTTTACTTTTACCGGCTGTTTATATACCAGAACTCTGCGGGATCTGATGGAAAATTGTTCACCTCAGTGTGTCTGTCAGACGGACTAAGTAATATAGTCATTATGGGGGAACTGAGGCACTTATTTTCAGTTATGTGGGTAATCCAATCTATTGCACTGTACTCGTCCTCAGGCTTATACCTACAAATGACACCCTTTCCCCCCTGTCCTTCATTATTCATAATTCTACCAATTACTTACGCCTGACCTGTTCCTATTTTGTCTGCTTTGTTTAAGTTAGCAGCCAGATTGTATCACCTATTACACAACAAAATACAGGTACCAATGTACCGGTAACCATGCAAATGCCAAACATACCGCTACACTTTTTGGGTAATTTTTCTTTTTAAAATCATTCAACCGCATCTGGACAATTTTGACAGTGAAGTTATCTTAATTCTATATATCATAAGATTCATCACATACATAAGATTACCTGATTTTTCATAAATATTAATCAACATCTCATTATTCATGTTATTGTCTAATGTACCCATTTTTTCTCTTTACATTTTGAACATATGATACAAGTTCATGACATAACCAAAATTATCCATCAGTCACAAAATTGTTTCACCTTTTAAGCAAAATGATGGGGATTGAAATAGTTAGGAACTATAAAAGAATTTTGTATAAATTTTACATACTCGGGATCATCATTCTATGGAACTGAAAGATTTTACAAATTTGTTGCAAAATCTCTAAATTTAATATAGTAAAACCCATCCATACCTTGCCTTCTCATTATTAAATTTTTATTTAAGCTAGATCTATAGATATATGTAAAATATTTATTGACTGAATTTGATTGAAATTAAGAAATTTGTCTCATTAGACAAATATTGCATGCAGGCAGCATAGTGTTGTGTCGTGTGATGATGATAGCAACTATTGACAGAAAGCATCTCAAAATTCAGTAACTTCAAGATTCAGTGAAGATTGAACATCACTGTATCTAGTAGACTGTCAGACAGATTTGCATGTTGACTACTATTCTTGAGCTCAATGTAATGTTTCTCATAAATATTAAAAACACACTTAATCATTCATGACGCAGCTAAGAATGAAGCATTTTTATTTTCAAATCTGTCAAATTAACATATGTATAACACAAACGGAGCTACTTAATAGAAGTTGTAAATAGATCTAGGTTTTCAAAACTCCTCAGGATAAAAAGACTTCTGGTCTGTCTGCCCAAACAATTGATAAACAAATATAGATCAAATATCTGCTGAAGATTCACAGAATAACCCTTGGCTTTGGTTTGGAGCCTTCCTCCCAGAGAAATGTTTATTTTCTTAGTACTGTGCTTTGTTTAGTCAGAACCATATACTTGTCAAACAAATAGGAAATTCCTGCACTGCAAGTTTCCTTCCAAACTGCCAAAATGATGAGGGATTTCCTATCATTTGGTAGAGATAACCCTAACACACTATGTGCTACACATCGCATACTTGAAGTTGTCAGTTCTTTGATTGACATCTACGTGATTAATTCTTTTTTAACAAATTTAGTTTAACACATCCACACCCAATTTTAAAATAGAGAAGGGAGATTTCAAAAATCAAATTGATATCATCTTTGCCATACTTTTAATACAAAGTGAAAAAAAAAATTATGTCAACCATTTATTCCTGTTCCTCAATTGAATAAGCACCATCTTCGAATGTTATGGATGTTTTCATAATTACCAGGAAATCTATCCTTGCTTTAATTCCAATCTAACACCATTTATAGCATGCATAAAAAAATATCTTCCTGAAATAATACGAAAAGAGAATCTACTTTTTTTGAAAAAAAGTGTTGTCCCCAATATAAAAAAACAAAAGACAAGGAAAAGTGGTCAAATATACAATGCATCACTGGAAAGCCAAACTGCCCCTGTAAACTAAGGCCATTGTAAATTACATTTGCATGCTGCGTTAATGCAGTTCAGGAAACAGGAAGTTTACCAACAGTTGTCCTTTTACTTTTCCACATTGAGCCTCATCTAATTAAGCAAACTTGTAAACACACAAACCAGGAAGATAATAGTTGTGAACAAAGACCAGCGTTTTTTGTTGTTGATGGACAAGTTCACAGGTCGTAAATATATATAACTCACTGGTATCAGTTATGCAATGTTATCTAGAACTATTCAGATTGCAAAAGGAAATCATATAAACTTTAAGGATTTTTACAAAATACATATTTATCAAGGTTAAGCCTCGTAATATTATTTCCTTCATTCTACATTACAGATTACAGACTACCCAAGTTAACACATTATATAATATTTATACTCAAAATACATGTACATACGCTTACATGGAAAATAGTCATCGGCATAGCAAGAGTAGTAAATAGCCAACAAGTACCATTATATACATGTATCAGTGGACTTTTGTAAATACATGTACTACACGTATATAGATTACTGTACCATGTGTACATATAGATGTATGTATACCGTAACATAGTAAGCTACTTCATCAACTAATTTTGAATTTGTCTGAAAATGGCACACTTCCGTGTGATGAATACTTTAAATCGTCTTAGAAATATAACTCAAGTCAGAATATTAGCACTACCTGGCATACACTTGTTAACCACTGAGTCAACATTTAAATTGAAATAAGATTGCCACTTAAATATGACGAATATGTGTACCGTTGATAAGTACAGTTTTTGGTTGGTTCCTTTGCTACATACATATTGATTGTTATAAAACTATAATTTGCATGTATGTTCAAGAGTGTATTGATACACAAGTTTGCCTTTAGGATATTCATAAGCAAGAAAGGATTGAAAATGTATTTATCGATAAAATGGCTTTCTTTTAACTATAACATCCTTACTTGTAACAAATTAACTATAACTTTAATAGTTTTAGTCACACTAGAGATAGCAACTAAGAATAATTCTTAGTTACCAGTACTATAAATTTTTTTGACTTCTCAGAGTCTGTTTCATTGTTTTAACTTCAATTTAAATAAGGATGATAAAATAAACATAGAGTATTAATTTATTTATGAATTAATTAATTTTGATCAACTAGCAAAAGTACAACATGACTATTAGGACAAATATATGGAAATGTTTTTTTGGGGGGAAGATTAGAACCCACTCAATTAATTTTCAACTATGTGGTGATTTGCATGAATCATGGAGTTCAGAATCCCAACTGGTAATAGAGTTTGAAGAGGTTTACAAGAGGAACATGAGGCATTTTAACAAAAAATTAGCAATTTAACAATATATTCATATTAAACACATCATTTTCCACTTTTAATTAATA
Organism: Magallana ariakensis; assembly: GCA_020458035.1. Classification (NCBI taxonomy): domain Eukaryota; kingdom Metazoa; phylum Mollusca; class Bivalvia; order Ostreida; family Ostreidae; genus Magallana; species Magallana ariakensis. The sequence continues at coordinate 10,408,261 of CM035818.1, forward strand.
AGAATCTTAACCCATAATCATATGTCAAAATTAATGATGTTGGATAAACAGTAATTTCTTCATCATTAAAATTTATATTGATCATGCAGTTACATTCTGATTTTTAGGTCTGAAATATATTGTTTTTGGTTGCAGATGATGTAGAGTTCTTTTTAATAAACACAAATGAAAGTTAATTGTTAAATATAGCAGTATAATTAATGCATAAAATGTGAGGTTAAGTTAGTAAGGTGACATGTAGGACAAGAGATTCTAAACTGCAAGCTATGAATACCACAAAATGGCTAAACATCAGAGATTGAGCCCAAGTGTGGTTTTCTATGGCTGACTAGAGATAGTATAACCACAAAAGTACAAAACACAGCCAACTAAATCACCTCATTCCTGTCCCTATATATTGCCATGTTAGAAACAAGTGTGAATTATTGTCTATCAATTATATTGAATAAATCTACATATAGTGTGTGTGGGGGGGGGGGGGGGGGACTCACAATTTGGTGACATTATTTTCATTTTAATAGCAATGACAACTAATCATTTACAAAAAAAAAAGTTAATGCTGCAGATGTTTCTGTCAAAATCTGTAACACACAAGGCCATCAAACATTGAAATCATTAGCATAATATGCAAAAGATTTTTATATTTGTGAATTGATGCAGACAAACAAATGCATACTAGCTTTGTGGTTAAGTTTTATGATACATTAATCAGTCTAACATTAAAGTCATGTACTGTTATACCGTACACAGAAAGGATGGCATTATTTTGTGTTAACAATAACTGATTATTTTAAATGTTTAAAATGCATCTTCATGACAACCATTTGCGTTATGACATTAAGAATTTAAAAAAATCCTATTTATGTTATTTAAATAATTTTAAACTATTCTAATACTATTCATTTATGGATTTAATGACAAGTAAACATCCAAAAATAGCTTTCTTGGATCAATGAAATTACAATACTTAAACATCAAATAAGTATTTTAAAAATCTGATGGGCATCTTTATTTTACACCTGACATGGTTTTACTGTCTTGTTCTATAATCTTAATGTTAATCTAGCTTGAGATAATTCAACCAAATATTGTCCAGGAAAGAAGCAAGACAATATTTTAGCCATTTTACTATACATCTGCAAACACATATATATTTCAAAAGGATTAGGAAACCATCATACACAACCAAAATATTATGAGAGCTGTTTCTTCAAATTCTTTTGGAATCATTCAAAGTTTTATAACTTGCCATACTTGATAAGAAGAAAGAGCACACCTTGAATATTTAACCAAGATTCTCAACATCCCAACATATGTTGAATACCAGATATGAGTTCATATGATAGCAGTCTGCATCCCAGATATGATTCCAATAATGTTAGAGTGTACATGCATGCAAAAGAGATAGAAATGTGTAATGACGCTTGATTATGACTACATAAAACATTCAATGCCATTAACATTACAGATGATGACGACCTCATTGTGATGTGTGTATCATTATCAAGGCCTGACTTAAACAAATCATTTTGGTATTGCATGCATTAATTGTCCTATGACAGATATTTTATATTATAAATACTGTATTCACTTCATGGATTTGACACAGAAGATTTCAGGAATCAAAATCAATTTTCATTAACTTAATTTACAAAAAGTATTCTCCTAATCACTCATTTAGTCATTATCACAGATTAAATAGCTATTTTATGATTAATGAATATTGATTCAAGTGCATGGTCTTCACAGATCTGTTAATCGTTATTTTTAGTGAAATGCTTTCTGTCCGTCTATTTTCTTATTTCTTACTTGAACCACATGACAATACCAAGTAAATATGAAGAAGTTGCCTATGGAAGTATATGATATATAAAACTATAACTTATTTTTTTTTTTCAAAAAGTTTGCTTGTACTTTGCACTTTCACTTGGCAAAACAATGACAAATGAATTGGTGTTTAGAAAAACAACTCCAACTAGTTTATCAGCTTCAACAATAGGATGCCATGTGTATTGCACTACATCAACATCTCTATCATACAGAAACTGACAACTTTACATAAAGTTTGGCGTGGCTTCATGATCATCGCGTTTTAGTTTTTTAAAATTTTTGTAAGATTAAGTTTAACTACTTGAGATAAGATGTTTACAATACTCATACAGCGATGATAATTCTTTCCAACAGTCTGATAAAATATCTACCTGTTGCAATTTTCCGCTCTGTGGGCATGCTGCTGAATGATACAGTCTTTTTCCGAGGTGGTTTTCTGCTCCCATCTTTGCACATGAAGCTACTTTTCCGTGGCATTGTGGGTTCATTTGAATAATCATCCTCAGTTGGTGTTTGAGGTTCATCTAATTCCTTCATATCATCTTCCATGATATCCGTATTTCCATTGACAAACACATCTTCACTTATTTTACTACTTCTTTCTACGCTAACGGCGGATGTCATATTTTCGTCCGCCATGTTGACATTTCCGCGACTTGGAATCGTCTGCCGGCAGGGGTGTTACATTTTCCTCGAGTCGATAAGCGTTTTACCTATCAATTGCCATCGGCTGAATGAGCGTGGTTTATGAAATCAATTTAGCCTAATCATTTCATTTACAGTTTGTTTTATGACAAAATCATGATAATCGGACGATTCCATTTTCAAATTCAGGACTCCTTTCGCGGGAAAACTTCAACAGCTACTGAATAGACCTATCACCCAGAAATTAAAGATTTCGCTATAACAAATGCTCTGCATGAACTTGCATAACAGGCACCTGAAGTTAGGCCTATATATTTTTCTCATAATAAAAACAAATACCCTACTGTTTTGCTCCACCGTCACCAACATTTTCAAATCACTCAACTCATTACTCAACTCAAATCCTTTAAAGAAAAGTGCTTAAATTTGAGGTCAATGCTCAGACTTGAGGCTGAGTATTGACTTGAGGAAAGTTGGTGACGGCGGGGCCAGTACTGGCGTGCCACCAGTTTCGCCAAGTACCATTTCTCGCCGGTGTATTGTTACGTCATTTTTCGTAGGTATTTTTTCAAATGTGTTGATAAAATGACGTAATAATGGTACTCGACGAGAACTGGTCGCACGCCAGTATATAATAACTAACAATGCAACTGTATTTATTTTTATTATGAGAATATATAACGTCAGGTGCCTGTGACTTGCTTGTATACTGTCTGTTTTATAAATATAAATATGTTTTATAAATGGTCACACATACTTTCTTTTGATTAAAATTAGTGTTCAAATACTGTACATATCTAATACACATGTGCAGATCTAGAGCGGGGTCAGGGCGGTCCAGCAGACCCTCCCCCCTTTGCAAAACTCTAATTTCTTTAAATTCACATTATAAAATTACCAAAAATATAAAATATGCCTCAGACCCCCCCCCCCCCCCGACAAACTCAAATAACCGTCGGACCCCCCCCCCCCCCATGAAAAATTTTCTGTAATCAGTGTGGCTTAATTTTTCAATACTGTAAAAGTTTGATATTGTCGAAAAGGAAGTGACTTTAAAAAAGACCAAAGGTTTGTTTGTTTTTTATTTGCTTTTTATTTTTTAATTCTTCCTTTGTATTATCTATGTATTGAAAATATGTTCAAATTTTATAAGAGACTGAAAGATATGGAATACAAAAATGACTATAATAATTACTTAGTAACATCTGCATTCAAAGAAGACAAAAAACTGTTTTTTTAGAGTATCTTGGCAAAGAAAACTGTCTTCATTGCTACAAAAATGAAATATCACTTCTTTGAATATCTGTAACAAAATTTTAAAGAACAAGTTAAAAGAACATTATAATCAAAACAAAATACATGAACAACTAAACAATATAATTATGTAAAATTGACTCGAATTGTCTTTTATAGCAAAATTGTAAACCAAAATGAATACAAACTACAACATTACTTAAAACTACCTTTGAATAAATGTGACAGATCTGTCCTAATAAAACTAAGAATCAGTGCTCATTCATTATTTATTGAAACTGGTAGATATTCTAAACCTCCTATTCCAAGAGAAAAACGTCTGTTTGTTGAAGATGAGAAACACTTTGTATTGTATTGTTCAAAATATGACCAATGTAGATTGAATTATAATGATATATTTAATGTGAACACATATACAAATGTCAATCCCATTAAGGAACTTGTCAAGCCTAAAAACATTACAGCTGCTAAAAGGATATGTTGTTTTCTAAAAAAAAAAACAAAAAAAAAACTGTTTCAACGCTAGAAAGGAAAGTCAACAATGAACACTTATACAATATTATGAATTCCAATGATAATCTTTGTACAAGCCTAGTTTTGTTCACCCAGTGGTTTGCCCATTGTAGATTTATTAGTTAATGTTTAACTTTTGTATGCTTATGTTTAATGTTTTGTTTTATGTAACTCATATTCATGATTGTCAATAAATGAATTGAATTGAATTAATTCTTATTTTTTCTATTATTTTTTCCTCTTTTTTTAAGAGAGAGAAATTCAGTGTTATCAGAATGCCAAACCTTACATAAAACATTTTTACGTATGAATCTTTCAATAATAAAAAAAACGGGAAAAATATAGGGGAAAAAATGAATATATAGATGAATTCATGTAATATTAATATCAAACACAAATACTGCTGTAAGATTTCAAAATTAGTCAAGAAGCTTGTTATACTAGGTAGCAAGTATTCATTTAGATGCTTCTGTTTTTTAAGTCAGCAAACTATAATTACCATGCATGACTTCGATCTAAAAGAGAATATTTCAGTATTATTTGTTATAGATCTACAGTACTTATACATTGTGTCGTACTCACAAAATGAAGTGTGGAGTTGGACTTAACGTTAATGAAAATATAAACACGTTAGTAAAAGGGGGTGGGATCTAATCCCCCAGCCGTAAACATGCTAATTATTTTTATAGAATTATAAAACTATATATTAATTAATAATTCAATTATAGAACTTTAATCCACTCCCCTGTTTTCGATGCGTCGCGTGGATACTTCGATACTTGCACCATACCACGGATTAAAAAAACTTGAGAGCGGATGGGTATTCTGTAGTTTGTATTCCCCCGGACCAATGAAAAGGAAAGGTGTGTGTGTGTGGGGGGGGGGGGGGGGGAGGGGGGGTTGTTAATCCAAATATATCCGATAAAGTTTTTAGCGAGTGTTCCTTATAACTTCCGGTTTTGATTTAATCATTAGTTCGAACATGATAGAGGGAGAAATTTAGGATTGCAGATACATTTATAAAGATGAGATCGACAAGTGCTATGATTTAAACTAACATTCATTGTAATATATACCATTGTGTGAAATTCTTTTTCAACTTCAGTTTTTAAAAAATGATCAAGCTTTTATGATAAGTAACGTTATTCATTTCATTCGGTATCTTTGTATGGTATCAGTCAATTTTTATATACAAACATATACAGTACTTGTAAAGTATAGCATTAGATTCACTATCACACTGAGGTACATTTTTTTACTTTTAGAAGATGTATCTCTGTGTTAAAATCGGGGACGTAGTGCCCCTATAAAGAAAAATTGTATTGTGTGTTATTGATAGTGTGTTTGCTATTCATCATTAACTTGACTATGAACTATTTCAGGTATAAATGGATAACTGTAAACACTTAAATACCATAAAGAAATGGAACCATTCAATTTTGAATCCTCAGAAGTGGATGTGTTATGTGTGTGGAACCACAGAAAGTGTATGGGTATGTATATGGTCAAATTGCTATTGGCCTATAGTCTGTCCCAGGTTACTATTTCTGTCACTTTTTTTACGATTAAAAAAAAAAGCTACATGTCAAAGAAGTACAATTGAAATTGATACAAGGGTAAACTCCAAGATTTCTTCATTAGGACATCATTTATTTTTATCCAAAGAAATTAATAATAATGAAAAAAAAATTACCTGGAGATTTATAATGGGAAATGTTTACATCTTTTCTCCATTTGGAAAGTACTCAAGATACCTTATACAATTTTTCAGTGTTGTTATCAGGTACTTTCATGGCATTGCAATGCATTGTTTTTAGCAGTGTTTTGAACCTAGAGTGGGGATTTCATAGGGGAAATCATAGAATTTTTTTCATATTATTAAATAAAGATCATTTGAATCTTGAGGTATTTATAAACATCAAATAGCTAAGCAAAATGTGATGTGAGGATATTTTGGGACATAGTATAATGATAAAATTGTGATAAAATATTATCTTTTCCATCAAAACATTTGAAAAACTAGCTAACCCATATGTTTCCAAAAAACTTGGTCTTTGCTGCATTATTTTTACTTTCACCTTTACTTTGAATTCCGAATAAGTTATAATTGATGAAAATTCAAATATTTTATATGTATTCATTGACTGAGTGGTTATTTTGAATACTTAAGCTCATGATTATGTATTTTTCTCAGAAGAATCTGAATCATTTTCCTCATCTTCTCATTGAGAAAAAAAACAAAAAATGGTCATTGGTTATTAAAAATGGTATTTAATTATTAAGCCATTATTAATTCTTTTTTCTTGCAGTTTCAATTTCAATTCAAATTTTCTTGTCTCACACTCTTAAGCTTAATGTTTTAATATTTATGGAAATGATTACAAGAAGGTAGGTTCTTTTGAACCAGGGACAGAAATTGAATATCAAGTTGCTTTCTGTGCAATCCTGAAATTGACCAGTACTGTTTAACTGTAGGGTGCAATGTTCCAGCTATCATACCATTATATTTACTACTGGTATATTGTTTTATCTTTATGATAGGCCTGCCTTAGTTGTCCAAATGTAGCCTGTGGGAGATTTAATGAGGAACATGCCCTCAAACATTTTCAAGAAACACAGGTGAAAACCCATATGTCGTAGAAAAACTCAGTAATTTTCATTTGTTAAAAGTGATCCAAGTGCAATGTCTCAGCATCTTATGTCTTTGAAAAAAAAAATCTTCTTGTCTTCATTTGTTTGATGAAGTGTCGTTTTGTATATATTGAATTTTATCTTGTTATTCTCTGATCTAGCATCCCCTCTGCCTTGAGGTCAATGAGAAATATGTTTATTGGTAAGTTTTTCTCATATAGCAACAAACAACATATATATGCCTAAATATTTGCTTTTGGAAATGTTTTCCTCTTCATTGATAAAATTATCCAACAATTTATATTATCAGACCTGTAAATTTTGTAATTTTTCACCTAGTAAAAGTACAGATACTAAAGTTTCCATAGTAGCTAGTGGGCATGTGCTTTGTTTTAGGGTATGTTTACTATTACAGCTACCAGTGTGATGACTATGTCCTCAATGACAATGTCTCCGGTGATCTGAAGGTGCTCAGAAGTGCCCTCAGTGCTATAGCCACCCAGTCCTTTACAGACGTAGAGTCCCGGGGCAGGAGACTGCTCCGCTCATACTCCCACACAGCCGTTGTCTCACCGTAAGTCCTCTGACCCCCCCCCCCTTGATAATTTTTTTCAAGTCTTCTGACCCTTTTTAATGTCAGTTAATAAGCCTTCTGACCCCTCACTGTCCTTTTTTGTGTCAGTTGTGAAAGTTGCATGTTTTTGGGGTTTTTTTTTCAAATCATATGAAATGGTTTGCATTTCACTCTTTTAGGTCAACAGCAGATGAAGATGATAAGAATATAACAGCAGATTTCCACAGAAAGTAAGAAACGAATATTTTCTTGCATTATACCACAAGTTCCGTTTCCTACATCTATGCAGCAGCTAGTGCTATTTAATTTTTATCTGCCAACTTTTCTGTTTGGAAGTTTTGATACAGTGATACAGTGATTTACTGTTTACAGACAGGTGCTGCTCAGAAAGTCTTTTTCTGCGTGGAGACAGCACACACAACAGGAAAGGATTCTCAGGGTAAACACTACTTCGACTAATTAGTAGTAAAGAGCAGAACAGAGTCTTTTAAATTACTTAACCATATGTTTTTGTTTCCCATTTTTCGTTTCATTCAGCTAGCAGTTGACACTTTTTGGGTTTTTTTTCCCAATTAAATCCAAACATTAACAAAAGTGTAAATTATTTCAAATTTTTTTTTGAAATTCTGATTCATCAGTGAAGAGTAACAAACAAGTACATGAATATTACATAAGTTACAGGAGGGTATTAACAGGTGCTTTTAAAACTTTTTAGAAGCAAAGGACACCAACAAAACGGAAACCTGAGTTGTCCTTGACATGGAGCCCAGCCATCAAACGGAGGACATTAATTCCAGGATTGACAGGACTCCGTAACCTTGGCAACACATGCTATCTAAACTCTGTTCTCCAGGTCTTAAGGTATACAGTGTGTTGTTTATAAAACAATTTTAAATTGTTTAAATTTTGTATTTTCACTATGTGCATGCATTTGAAATGTGAATTCCTTATTTTTATGGACAATGTATTACAGCCATTTGGAGGAATTTCGAGACTTTTTTCGAAAGCAGATTCAGCCAACACCTAGTAGAGTGACTTCCCCTGAGAGCAGCCCCCATTCTTTGATCGGTCGACGATCCACCTCCACGCCCATGACCCTCTCTCCGAGACCGCCCCACAGTTTCTACTCCAAGTCCGTAAAATTATTTAAACGACAGACTACTATGGAATGTTTTGAGGTAAAATAACAGAATAGTATCATACAGCACAAGTAAAAATGAGTAACATCATTATTTGTGTATTTTTGTTCGAAATTTGTATACATGTACTCAGAATCATGAATTCTTGGAAAAGCTATCAGTTATAAAACTCTTTCAGATTTTTGGAGTACACTTTAGGTACAGAATGGACCTATTACTTTGTTTTTTTATTCTGCAGTTTTTTCTGATCATGAAAACCAGAAAGTAAAAGCTCAAAAATTTTCTTCAAAAACATTCTGCTCTTACTTGTCTGTAAATTGCATACGACTCTGCGAGCTTCCTGATATTCTTTAATAATACAGCTTGTCCAACTGATAACATTTTATAAATTCTTTGTCACTGCATTGTTTAATTTCTTCTAATTTTGTCTTTGTTATGATTTGATTTTGATTTTAAAAAAATAAAAAGTATGTAACCAAAGAGATTCTAACTTGTTCAGCATTTGATGACACCTGAGAAAAGTCCACTGACCCCGGTCAAGGAGAGGGGTGGGGGACTGCATGGAGGCTCGCAAATGGTAACACCTGTGAAGGGAAAACACCTCCCAGCTGCGGAAAAGGAAGAATTCAGTAGTAACATGTAAGTTCTTCTCTTTGAGAAGCAGAAGTATAAACATAGTCATGAACAAAGTATTTGTATTTTAGTTCCAACTTTAAGACCTTTGTTTGAATTAAAAAATTGATGAAAATTAGTAAAGAGCAAATTTTTTTAAATCACATTTACATATGTATGTTGCCATTGCAAATTCTACAGGCTGTTTATTACTGTCTCAGATCTATATATCTCAAAGCTTTTCTTCGGTCCCATGGAGTTCAAAGATTGACTATGTATAGGTACATGTATTTCCATTGTATATTCTATAGACTGTCTACATTACAGCTCCTTGTGCCAGGAACTGAATGGACTATTCCGAGTGTTGTGGTCTGGGCGCTGGGCCCAGGTCAGCCCCCATGGCTTCCTCCAAGCCGTGTGGCAGAGGATCCCGACCTTCAAAGGCCATGCCCAACAGGATGCTCAGGAATTCCTCTGGTACAGATCATGTTGTCCCATTGTTCGTTAAATTTCTTTGATACTTATGAATGTATTTATTGCTCACATGTTTATTTCAGTATACAGTGGATATCACTCATGGGATAAATTTTTGATTTTCCACTGTGTGTTCTTATGCCACGTGACGTCATAATTAAACATTACATAGCTTTAGGCAGATTATTGACGTAGAATGAAAAAGTAAAAAATAATTCAGTTGAAAAGCGTAGAGTTATAAATGTGCAGCATTTAATGCTAATTCAATATTTTCCTAAATTGATAAAAATATACCAGAAAATGAAATGTTTGTTTGTTATTCTTCAAGGAACTTTTTTCCATGCTTAAAGTTGTTGACGTCTTGTAGTGAATGTGTTGTGCGGCTCACAATTATAATGTTTACAGAAAGATTGAGGTTTAACAAAAGATTGAGGTTTAACTTGTGGTAAAACGTGATAAAAAGAATATCTCACTATTTATGATGGTATATGATTTCGTTGGATAAAAATCATATACCATCGCAAATCATGAGAAGAGATCCTATATTTATATGATGAAGTGGGTTTTGAATTCTGAATTTGTACTATTCTTTTCTTTATTTTGTTTTTGCAGTGAATTGATTGATAAAGTTCAAAATGAAATGCATGACCTTGACCTTTTTGATGCGGTGTCAGATATGTTTCAAGGTCAACTAGTAAGCCAGGTAATTTGAAAGAAATTTTGATGCATGTAATATCAATCATATGAACTTTATTTTGATGTTGCACAAGATATTTAAAAAATAAGTTAAAACCAGATGCATTAAGGGCTACCTGTACTGGTACACCTTAAGCTTCTTACACTGTTTGTCCAGGTGAGGTGCCTGGTCTGTGGAAATGTCTCAGAAACAAGGGAACCTTTCATGGACCTCTCCTTGGAATTCCCACACCGGTACCAGTTCACAAGTATAAATGCAAGAATTGCTCAGGACATCTGTCACATCACGGGTAAGTAGACCAATAACATTGTTGATTATTATACCTCTACTTATTTTTCACTATATAAGAATAATTCGATATATTTCGCTGATTCCCTGAAATTCGCAGTAAACAGACTGATTCCCTGAAAAAAGGTGCGTCAGTTCAATGCTCTGATACACACCTATACGGAACACTTAGTAATTTCTGTTTACTAAAGGAAAAGTTTTGAAATATTCCGAATGAAATCATGAATACTCATGACCATATGATTTGATTCTAGTTGTAACGTCCTTTTCGATTGGCTATACTTATTCATCCTTAACATATGACATAACTTGCCTATGTCACAATATGACTCACGTGCAACTTAATTTTATTTATTTTGATGTTATAACTTGTTGGATACACAAAGAATTATATTTTGAACTTTTTCTGATTGATTGTATCGGTAAAATAAAGTACCGGTAGTTAAAGTATTACATTGAGGGAGTCAGCAAGATACCAGTTCCCCTCAAGCAAGCCTTTTTCCTCCCCTCAAGCAAGCCTATTTCCCTCGGCTTCACCTCGGGAAATAAATTTGCTATGGGGGAACTGGAATCTTGCTGACTCCGAGTCCCTCAATGATATACTTTAATTGTATACTGACTGCATTTTTGTACATATTGTATTGAAAGGGCTAGATAATCATGGCCACCCAGTCCCTCCTTAAACTTTACTCTTTTGTAGATTTTAGTGGCAAAAGTCATAGTTACAAACTGTCTGGGCCCGACACACAGGTTCAAAGATTATTATAAAATGCAGTTCGCACAGAAATAAAATGTGCAATTGTGCTTAGTATTAACAAAAGTTTTTACAAATAACATTGATTGGTAATCTTTTTCATGGATAATAAAATGAAATTAACATGCTTTTATGAATTTGTAGAAATGTTGTACAAGTTTACTGAAGAAGAAACTTTAGAAGGGAAAATTTATCGCTGTGAAAAATGCAATGGTAGGTTCTCTTCAACAGCAGAAAATTACTTGAAAAAAATCTTTTACTTATTCAGAATAAGTGTAAATTGTGTACATTAAAAATATCAGAATCATTCTGATATTTTTTAATGTACACAATTTACACATACTATACATGTGTGCTATTTTGTACTACAAATACAGTACATGCTTTACTTATTACACTTATACAATACACTTAATTCAGCTCGCAGAAAGTCAAAATCATCAAGCCAGACTTATACAGAGGCTCACAAAAGACTGCTGCTGAAGAAACTGCCAAATGTGTTAAGACTTCACCTCAAAAGATTCAGGTTGGTGTGACACAGTACTTTTTTTTGTTAGTGCCAATATTGTAAGAACTGTAAAACCATTATGTCTGTGTACTTGTATATTAAAAATATGGTTCATGATGCCTATGTACATTTACATATATTTTGTTACCACACTGTTCTGAACCTGTTGGCTGTTACTTTATGTTCAGTAAAGTAACATAACTCTTACTTCAATACCTTTGTTGATAATCTACCCCAGAAGGGAGCATTATTGTTATAAAGATTTAGATTTTTAATATGGATTGAATAGAGCACTTGTTCCAACGGAACCTGCTTCATGGAAAGTAAAGCTTTAAGGAATGAATTCAATATTTATTAGTTTTATACAATATAAAATGGTTTGGGGCAGTTTACGCTTTATAAACTGCGAAGTGGTTTATAAAAAAGCATAAACTGTAAATTAATAAATATTGAATTCATTGCTTATAATTTAATTTTTTTGCTATTAATTGTAGATAAAAACAGTCATTTGACCTTTAAAATGACATTAAATTGTTCAAAATTCAAACGTAATGTCAGGTGGATTGATATATTTTTGACGTCAGTCCTACTATGACGTAGGCAACATTCTTTATACGATATAAAACAATGACGTGATAATTATCACTAGCCACTGAAGGGTGCTTGTCAGTCATGAATGTTGATACATCGTAGATACAATGTTGATACAACGTTGATACAACGTTGATATAATATTGATACAATGCATGGTCTTGAATACACAGATGGTCGGGTAGGAACCACAGGGAGAAGATCTCCACACAGGTGGCCTTTGATGAAGTCCTGGACATAAAGCCTTTCTGTGATAAGTCAGAGGCAGAGCGGGAGGAGAGCTACACCTATAACTTGATGGGGGTCATCATCCACCATGGCCGGGGGTTTGGGAGTGGTCACTACACCGCTTGCTGCTGGAATGCGGAGGCTAGTAAGTAAACAAAAAATAAAACAGACTGTTTGTTTACTGTGTATCAGACTATATCTATTTCGAGGATGTCATTGAAGTCGTACCCAAACCATTCATTTGTTTGTCAGACTATCTATTCCTAAGAGGTCATTTAGAACATGAACAAATTTTTAAGGAGTAGATTTAAATAATGCAATTTTACTGGTTAAATGCGATTTGATTGCTAGAGCAAGCTACATCTATATTATATCTGGATTATCTAACTTGCTATGTCACAATATGCTGCACATGATAATTGTATTAATACACCCACATTATACTTGTAATAAAAGGATTTTAAGGCTTTAAATTACCTAATAAGTGCCCTGACAACAGAATAGTAATCCTTTTTGTTGAAATTTAGATTGTTAAAAAATGACTGCTATAAAAGTAACCATCAACTGATTTAAATTATATATACAAAATGCACACTTGGGCTGTTTAAGGATAATCAAATTACTGGTACATTGTTCTGTAAATATTACTATAGGGAGAGGGCGATCTACAATGTAAGGTACAGAATTTGTGCCCAATCCAAATTGTAAATTAGTACAATAAAAATATGTTCAAATCAAATCACAACCCTTTATGTGTTTTCTGTATTCTATTGAATTGAATTGAACATCTATACCTCCTTGAATAAAATTTGTATAGAAGATTATTTATTCTCTAAGAAAAACAACTTATTAACTTTAAGATCAAATTATTTTCATGCTTGAATTGGTGTCTTCTATTGCCAGATTCCTGGGTTAACTGCAATGATTCCAAAGTAAAGCTCTGCTCCAGGGAGGATGTGCTGTTGAGTCAGGCCTACATCCTTGTGTACACCAAAACGGTCCTGGAACAGTTGTCTCCTCTTGTCACCTCTGAACCAAGTTCTGGGTCTACAAACTCCACAGATATGAGTAACTCTGCAGATGACAGCTTCTCTCAGAAAGTGGACGACGACATTACATTTAATTTCAAGTCACCTTTGACTGAAGAAACAACAGTGAAATCCCTGAAGCGAGGACATGATTTACATGTTTTACACCCAGAACACCGAATTATCAAGAGGCGAAGGTCTAATATTTGGTAGGGAGTGACAGAAAAAAGAGATCTGAGTTACTTCTCTATGGTTTTTTTTTTTCATCAGTGTAGGCAGCAGACATTTATTTTCTGTTACACAAGGGCAGGGTAATTTTTTTTTTGAATATTTTGAAAACGTTTAGAAGTGATACTGGGTAATTATTTTTATAATCTTTTGCTTTCTTATGTTTGAGGAAAGAACCAAAGGTTTAATTGATTGCATATTTCATTGATACATTGTCACTTTGACCCAATGTCAAAACTCCTTACTACATTCTTTCATCCCATGGCATTAACTGAATAATCTGTGATCTCAGGGACTTATACAGCGAGTTTTCTGTCTTTTCTTTTATTAATTTCATTCCTTGATGTACATGCATGAAATCAAATTTATAAAAATACTTTTTAAAATGAATTTGTTTCTTTTTACTTATTGAGCTTTTTCAACATTTTGAATGTGAAATAAAATGTTCATGGTTAGTGGAACCCCCCTCCCATTTCATGGATTTGTGCAGTTGCTCTGTAGATAAAGTCCTCACTCTGTGACTGATTGTTTTGAAATTATTGAGAGACCCTAAATAAATACAACACAAACCTTTTCTGTAGTTACTGCCCCCCAGTATATATCATGACATTATATAAATAGTGCCTGTTTGGGAGGGTAACCGTTGAAATTGACACCCCTCGAAAACCATTGTCAACCTCCTTTTTTTTTTGTTTTTTTTTGTTTGGGAGGGTAACCGTTGAAATTGACACCCCGAGAAAACCATTGTCAACCGACGCGAAGCGGAGGTTGACAATGGTTTTCGAGGGGTGTCAATTTCAACGGTTACCCTCCCAAACAGGCACTATTTATTTTATTATACTAACTGTCTTAATTTCAGAGAAAATTTTACTGCTTTTATATAGAAATGACGTGAATTTAACGGCGAACCGTACGCGCATAATTTACGCGCATGTAACAATTCGTTCTATCGGCCCGTTGCCAAGCGTGTTGCTAACGCTGAGGGTAAGGGAACGGATTGTCAACTGCGTCTAAACCAATCAGATTTCAGTATTTAACATGAAAGTATAATAAATCATAAATATCACATGTGTAATACTTAATACTTCATATTGTAACAATAATTGTTTTCTCGGCATTAGAGAACAAGTGCTGTATGGTGGGGAGGTGATCCTAGTAACTGACCAGATAAAGGTTAACCTACTCTCTAATTAGCAAGATAACTCTCATTTGGAATTTATTTCATTCCTTTTATGATGTAAATTAATAGGCGATATCTATGAAATTTTGTGTGCATTTCAATTACTACATGATTTCTTACGAAAATCATCTTTAAATAAAGCAAAATTTCTCATGATGTTAAAACCCAACTGGTGCTTTGAAGAAAAACATTTTAAAATCCTGTCTACCAGTTTTCGTTTTGTTGTAATCATAAAATAAAACTGTTGAATACGACTCCAGATGAATAGAACAAACATTGATTCTTGATAAAAGTTCAACAAAGTTTTATGAATTTATAACTTTTATTATAGGGATAAAGTTGACATGTTGAATGACAAACATGTCCTATAGGTGAGATTATAAGATCTCAACATTTGTTTTTATTTTCAACGTTGGTACATTCTGTATTCGAATTATTAACAGCCTAATCCTCATCAAAAGAAGTGGTGTGGTCATTTTCTGAAAAATGAATACAATTTGAATTCAAGAATTTAGTTTGTGTGAGAGTTACTAAGAAAGACTAACAAGAAGTTACTACTATCTTTAATTTATTTACTAAGTGAATTTCTTAAATATATTCTTACTGCCAGTTACTACTTGTTACTTGAGCAGACTACAGTATAGCATAGCAAGGGTTACAGTCAATCTCAATAACAGGCGGCACAAAGTTTCAACGAAATTCTTTCGCAAGGAGCGGTATAAGGTTATAATGGCAGTCTATATCCATGGGCGGATCCAGAAAATTTTTCCAGGGGGGGGGGGGGGGCGAAGGATAATTGTGTTTGCCCGGGGGGGGGGGGGAGTCCGAGGCATATTTGCTATAATTTTACTATGTAAATTTAATAAAATTAAATAATTCCCCCCCCTAGATCCGCACATGTATCATCTATAAAAAGATATTTTATCTCTAACAGCTAGACAATACAAGATTATAATCTCATATAGACGATACATGGTAACCATGGTAACAAGAATCTTTCTATAGCGGACGCTGCATGGTTACAACAGAGAATATATCTATATACTATAACAGATGTAAATCGTCAAAACGAAATTCTATTTGAATGGATATTACATTGTTACAACAGAGACTCTAACGGCTGGATCATGATGACACGTGGTTACAACAAAAATCTACCTCTAATAGATGCATGATAATTTATCTCTTAATACAGATATTTTTACAATGAAAATCTATGACAGCTAGAAAATGATAACAACAAGAATTTAACTCTAAAGGACGATACTTTATTACAACAAGAATATATCTCTAAAAGATATACATGGTTACAGCAAGAATCTAAAATATATCTCTTACATATATTGCATCAATACAACAAGAATCTATCTCTAACAGCTAGACAATACTTCATAACAACAAGAATCTATCTCTAAAAGATATATATGGCTTCAACAAGAATCTAACAATGTAGTTGAATTATATAATGCATCATTTCTATACACAGAAGAAAAATTACATTTCGTATTTAAATTCTTTCAATTCACATAGAACATGATTCAGACTACTGGATCAACTCAGAAGGTGCGGATCCAAGATTTGTTCAAGGGGTGGGTCCATCCTATCGCCAAATGCGTCACAGGCAGCAAGTTATTCCCCGGTTCCCCTACAGTATAGTTGAAGCATTTTTTTTATTAAAAGGTAAACCTAAACACAAATTTCCTTGACCGTGGGAATGTAATTGTGTTCAATCATTCCTAGAAAACTTTAAACATTACTTATAAAAAAAAAATTAAATCTACATAATACATTTACCAAAAAGACTTTAATTCTGGGCATCCTCGATAAAAGAAAGGATATCATAAATATCAAGTGTTCGTTTTGCAATGTCTTCCGTAAAACTTGACCATGAAACTAAAAACTATTTTTTTTAATAAAAAAAAGGCGATGAGAATTTTGATACTCATTGAAACATTCATGCTCTCTCTCCTCTCTCTCCTCTCTCTCTCTCCCCCCCTCTCTCTCTCTCTCTAACAAACAAAAAAGGCACGTTATGGCTTTGTTATGTTTTCATTAGAATATGTGTATGCAGGATATCGCAAGGAATGTTTTCAGAAAGTGTGAAATTAAAAAATCCCAACAAATTCTGTGAACTACAAACTTTTCCAAGGTGTGAAATGATTATATCAATCAATTTATTTCAATTTCTTTATAGCAAAAGACATACATGTACGTATTATAAAAGAGCAGGCATGTAGCATCGGGGGGGGGGGGGGGTCTGCCCCCCCCCCTCCCCCCACTTTTTCTCGCAGCAACCAATTTTTTATTAAATTTACATATTAAAAATTTAATTTTCACGAAGTTGGCCCCCACTTCCACTTTTTGGGGAGTATGTAAAAAATTGAAATGAATATAAGGACATTTAGAGTGAAATTGTAGTTATAGTTATAAGAAAACAACGCTAGAAATTAAGTTGTCCTTTTTTTTCCTTCTTTTTTTTTTTTTTTTTTTTTTTTTTTGCTTGTCGAGCTTTTTTAATGAGACTGACCCCTCCTGTAAGAGAAAAAAAAAAGACAGGAAAAAGGACGGTCAGTCCTTATACATGTATATATCTTATACATAAATATTAACTCGAAATATGGACGGGATATATAGAAAGATAATCCTGACAGCATACTTTGACAGCATACTTTAACCCCCCCCCATGAAAGGGGGATGGGTATTAGCTACACGTATGGTATCCATATGATTTGTTTTGTTATGTAAACTGTGATGTTTTACGGTTTCTTTGTTTTCTCGTTTCCTACGGAAATGCGGAAATAAAAAAATGTGTAAAACGTACAAATCCTATATAAAGATAAGCATAAAGACCATTACATTCTATTCAAATGAGACAAACGAGGCATTTAATTAAATGTACTTAGATTTCATCGTGCACTCAGCCTTCAGTTCAGTACATGTTTACCGCACTACTTGGTGCCCCAGTATCGATGCACTGATGAGAGTACCTCTGTTCTCGGTCAGTGCGGCGGGACCCAATGTCCTGTCCCCACACAAAGGTAAATACAGGTGTACTCAATCAGAGGACGCAGTCTGCGCGGACTGTGATGACGGTGCGTTGTTTATTTACAGTTGATTGACCGCGACTGACCACGGCCAAACCAATTAATGACCCGTGTCGTCAATGAAGCACGGGGTGTGACACGTGAATCTCAACACAACGATAGGTACGTGTTCAGGTAATAAATACATGCAGTGGTAAAATTTAATTATCATCATATCCCAACAACCTTGGTATTTATGACACAACCTTATGTAAGGTGTGCATACTGATGAATATTCATGAGTTGTATGACGTTATAACGATTGAATGACTCGACACAATAACCTGGGATTGCGGTATATTTGTTTATTTTGTACACTTACGTGCCGCCGTACCCAGAAGTCTGCTTGTGTAACTGTCGGATATATATAAACATGTGGACTTTCACGTGAAGAGAACTCGTAACAAAGCGACACTCACATAACACTACAGGACATAGCAAAGAGAAGAACGGGTAAGTTAGAATTAAAGTAATGTTCTGCATGCTCATTTAATTTTTAATCAAAATTAAATTGATTTATAATTGTATTTATACTTTTATTGATATTATGAAACAAGGTACCAGTGTTATACATTCGTATGAATTTAAAGAATATAGTAAGTTATAAACCCCATATTTTTCCATGCATGATAATTAAATTTTATTTTCCCCATATTTACAGTACAACATGGGTCACGACATTCCTTTGTTAGTGCTAACTGTCATTAACCCGATAGTATACGCTGTGGCAACAATATTCAACGCTTTATCCGGAGATACGGGAGTCAAACTAGGTATGTTTTACTTGATCTTGCATTTTTTCAACACAACATATAATCTTCATTTTGTACGTCTTGCCGATGATAATTGTGGATAGCATGTGGGTATTATTTTCAATACGTTAAACTAAAATTTAAAAAAAAAACCATTTTTTTTTCAACAGGGATCTTCAAAAACAGCACAGGGACTATTTCTGATAAATACGAAGTAAATATTACCCCCGCGGGATGGATGTTCAGTATTTGGGGGGTGATCTACATCTGGGAGGCGGTCTGGATCGTCTACACCATCGTCAACTTGTTCCGGAAGACATCAGCCGGCCTCCTGTACTGTAACCCCACCCTCCTCCCCTGGACATTCTTCGCCACCTTCATCGTCAACATGTGCCTGAATCTGTCCTGGATCCTCCTCTTTGACAGAGAACACATGATCGTCGCTTTCGTCGTTTTGTTCTTCATCGCCTTCACTCTGTACGTCTGCATGTTCATTTCATACCGCCATCTTGACAAGAATATCGAGTTTCTCAGAAAAGACGGCAGGAAGTTGGACATCTGGTGTATCCGCATCATGGTACAAAATGGCCTCGGCGTCTACGCTACGTGGACCACCATTGCCACTCTCCTCAACATGGCAATCGTCATGATCTACGAAGGCAACCCGCGGATAGCCAACGATGATGCCAGCACGGTGGCTTTATCAATCTTAGTGGTCGAGCTCTTGGGATACACCTTTGCAGACCTTGCTTTCCTAGACCGTTATACACGTTACACCGTCACTCCGTTCTGCGTGGTGCCCATGGCACTGGGGGCGAGTCTGGCCAAGAATTACAAGGCCGGGTCCAGAAACTCTATCATGACCATTGTTATGATCGTTTTGGCGCTGTTGTGTCTGGGGGCAAAAGTGTTCTTTTTGATTTGGCGCGAACTGAGGAGCCCAACGAAATCGGCCAGAATTACAGACTCTGACGAGGATCTAAAGAAAGAAAAGGCGGCCGTCGTTTAAGTACGTGATATAACGTTACAGATGAACAAAAACCCCACCAAACAATCTTTATAAATAGTAACTACCACATTTTTATATTCGTATGAGAGAGGATTGAGAGCTGTGATATGACTTTTTATGTGCATGTATATACATTGCCAAAAAAAAACCAACGTCATTATATTTGCCTTATTTTGAAGAAACATTTGTTGACCGAAATGTATTCAATAGACATATTGTCATTCAGTAACGAGTTTTGTATGAATATGCATTTACGTCATAGGGCATTATATCATGTATAAATATCCATTGCAAAAAGACTTATTTTTACTCATACGAGGATGCCATTGTTGACTGATAATTTTCCTTTTATACGTAGTTTTGTATGAATATACTTGCACTTTATTTGGGCATTACAAAGTCACACCGGTACATGGAGAACGTCACTCATATATAGCTCCATTCATCGAAAGCATAATTCAGATATACATTTAAATATGTTATACGTCTATTGTATATGGTCTATGTTTTTGTCATGTTGTAATTTTTTATTTTTATTTTAAGAGCTTTGTAAATATTTCTAAAAACATTTCAAAAATAAAATGAAATATAGAAAATTATTTATTGTTTGATCTGAAGGTAACTATTTTCATTTTATAACTTCAAATTAAGAATGGTACAGACTGGAAATTTAAAAGTCTTCTCTTTGCTTTGACAAATTCATCTGCAATTATTTAGTAAAGAAACAATCCACATTGATGTACTTTACCTTTAAAATTTGGGTATTTATATTTTTATTTAGAGTTCTTCTTCTTAAAGAGATCAATACAGTCTAAAAATGGCCACGATCATCGAGCACTCAAGATACAGAGAGACCAAATATTTTTTCCCCATATTTTTCGTCGTTTGTTCACTTCCACAAGGGGCATGGTATCCCCATCAAGCGCGGATCCAGAATTTGTTCGAAAAAGTGGAGAGGATCCAAACATATACCGGTAGGCGCTTCCCATATCAGTCAGTGTATAGAAAATGTTCATCCCTATGGAACAAAATTTTATAGAATAGGGATGGAGATTTTATACACACTGATTTAGATGGGCAGCGCCTATGGGTCCTAGAGATAATTTTGCATGATAATACAATGGTAAAAAAGTATTTTTCATATATCCTATAAATCCCCTTATTCTAAAAAGAATGCTCATACCCAAAAACACATTAACACAGAATAGCATTTTGCAACCACACGTTAATATACAATGAGATATTTTGCATTTCTTCATTTTTTCCCCAAAAGATCCATACTTACTTACTTAGTCCTCTTCGTTTCTTGTGGAGCATAGGGCTACTACAGTCGCTCTCCATCTCACTCTGCATGTTTTTGGTTCTTTTTGCCTCATTCCAAGTCTTCCCAATATTTTCAAGTTCTTTCAATCTTGCTCTTTTCCAACTGTGTAGTGGTCTCCCTTGTTTTCTCTGGCCTTGTGGATTCCAGTCAAGTGATGTTGTTTTGGGGCTTTCTCCATGTGTGGCCAATCCATTGCCATGCTCTTTTCTTCATCTGGAGTGATGTTGGTTCCTGGCTGGTGCGCTCCAGTAGTTGTTCATAGATATTTTTCTTAACCATGTCACTTTTCATATTTGTCGAAAGCATTTGTTGGTGAAAAACTGGATTTTTTGTTGTAGTCCTGTTGTTAGTTTCAAGGTTTCACATCCGTATACATAGGCGTCGGAACCAGAGGGGGGGGGGAGGGGCTTAGCCACCCCCCAATTTTGTTTTGCAACTTTATACATACCAAAGACCCTTTTTTTTTTTGCTTGTCAATATTTTTGATAAGTCTAGCCTCCCCACAATCAATTTGCTTCCGACGCCACCTGTATAGAAGCACCGGCTTGACATCCTGATATTTGTACTTTCGTTTAGTGTGGTGAAGCTCCAGACTGGTTTGAGCATTGCGAAGGTTTTTCGGCTTTGCTTATTCTGGCTTTAATATCTTCATCTGAGCCACCTGTCTTGCTAATAATGGACCCTAGGTAAGTGAATTTCTCTACCTCTTCCAGCTCTTCCCCCTCGATTGTGATTGGTCCACCTTTTCTTGTCTTCACTTTCATAACTTTTGTTTTCATAAGATCCATAATTACTAATTATTATTTTATCAGAGGTAAATAACGTAAGGGGAATAACATCCACACTAATATCAACAGGGTTTTTAGGAAGAACCCCCCCCCCCCCCCATGCGTTTCGAATGCTAGTTTATAAACGGCTAAAAAAACCTCCTACACAACCTTTGATATATTATACTGATAACGTATGTGCATATTTAATTACATCGTCTAGAATTGATGTGATTCTTTTAATTTTTTAGATAGATTAATTTCCGTCAATCGAATTTAAATATCAAAATGATGTGTAGTCGCCGTCACCCTTATAAATAATACAGGAAGTGGATCGTCTTCCGAGATGTAAACAAGGAAGCTGTTTAAATATCTCCATTTCACCTTAAAGGCAGTTTTGAAAGGATTATTTTAAGGGGACTTAAATTAATTTTAACTTTTGTTTCCTTACGACGGACAACCGGGACACAGCATAAAGATTTACAAAGTATTACTAATCTGTAATTCAACCTCAACATGGCGTAAGACTGTTAACGTGAATGTATATTTCTTTATGTTAAGTAATTATGCTCCATTTCGTATAGTATATATATATTTATTACTTAAATTGTACTTGAAGACTGGTCATTGAGGTATTGTGCTGACTGTACAAAATTAATTTTAATTACTTGACGAACAATACGAGATGTCTGTGTGATTAAATAAACACAACACTAAGCTAATCAACAAACAAATTCGTCATGAATAAGTTACAGGAAACGGTCAGTCAAGTCCCTCCTGATTCGCCGCAGTGATACGTGGAACTTAGACCTTTAGAGTCTAATATTTCACCAAAGAAAAAACGTCATCATGCACTTAACCATGGGGAGGGGTACACTGGTACTCCTGTTGCTGTGGGGCGGACTCTTGACCGTACGGGGGAACGTCTCAGAACTTGGCTCTCTTCGGGACCAGCCCCCCATCAGGATCGGAGCGTTTAACATCCAGATCTTTGGGAAGAACAAGTTTAATGTCCCGGGCGTGGTGCCTGAACTCGTGAAGGTAAGGCTCTGTGGAATGTTCATACAACAATGGATGCATGTACTTGAAACAAATGTTTTGTCAACCTAAATTAGCCCACTACATGCATGTTATTTGTGGTTGATGTACAAGCTACATGTATTAAAATGACGTACTCGTTGCGGGGGGGGGGGGATAACACACAATACACAGTATAATCATTTTTCGTTTTTATTTAATTTTGTATCACAAAAATTTTTTTTCATGTATTTAAAGCAAGTGGTTGAAAAATATCTCTAATTTTTTTCTTCAGATTCTGTCTCGGTATGACATCGTTTTGGTCCAAGAAATTCGAGACTCCTCTGAAACCTACATACATAAACTGGTAGATGTGGTCAATAATTCAACGTAAGTAGTCATCCGTCTATTTGTTTATATGTATAAGTAAACACGGGCATTGTTGATTTAGGTCAAAGACACTTTCCAAAATTCACTCGGAACTTGGCAGCTAAGTGGATGTAAGCGCGTTCTATACCTACATGTATATCGTGATTTATCATTTACAGACGTGGATAAAATTAGCCGCTCTACCAATTTAATGAATTGATTAACACTATTCTTGTTAATACACATATTATAACATAATTATATGTTTATGTCAATTTGGCAACAAAATGTATTTTCTATATAAGGCATATTGTTGATATATTTATAGATTTAAAAATACGCATATTAACAAATAATGTTTATAAACATTATTTGTTAATACCAAATTGACATAAACATATGATAAGATATATCCGCAGACGACAAGATGAGCCGTTCAGCCTCGTTGTCAGTCAGCGCCTTGGACGGACCACCAGCAAGGAACAGTACGCCTACTTATATAGGTAAGTAGGTGCATGACCATCCCCTCCCCCGCTACTTATCGTGTACAATAAATCCATGGCTAACACTGTCAAATTTATTAATAATTATATCAATCATATTTCTCTATGACCACGAATCTCTCTCTCTCTCTCTCTCTCTCTCTCTCTCTCTCTCTCTCTCTCTCTCTCTCTCTCTCTCTCTCTCTCTCTCTCTCTCACCTTGGATTTATTTTTGCAGACAGAAGTACGTGACTTTGGTGGACCAGTATCAGTATGAGGACACACAGGACGTCTTTGAGAGGCCGCCATATTCCGTCAAATTCCATTCCGACGTACTAGGTACGCATCTAGATTTTCATCGATCATTTCTAAACATTTGAATTAATAAAATTTTAGGCATAAGATCAATTCTATGTAAGAATCAAAATTCGGTGGCCACGCATAGTCACAGATTTTCTTCATACTTGACAATTTGATAGACTTTGGTGAGTAAAAAAGCCTTACATCGTTTATTTGTTGCTATGTGGTCCCGTTGCCATGGTAACCGAAGATAAAGATGTAAAAATGGCATTTTAATGCTTATTTGAGAGCATATTGTGAGTGATGTGCACAACTTGGGGTTTTCAGAGTAGAATATTTTAAAAAGTTGTCATTTTTCAAAAGAAAGAAAAACATTCATGGAGAAACGCATATTTTTAGAGCGTTTCCATGGTTACTAAACAGAAATTTTAAAATCTGTTTTCTTCATTTAATTTGAATAAAAAGAGCAAATCTGGGATTTTTTGGTAAACACTTCTATGATTGTGCAATTAAGAAATTTAAATATGAAAATTGATAGCCGTTGCTATGGTAACAAGCTTTAAAAAATAAGGAAAATTATAATATTTTTAGCCATCTTTGAATTGATATTATTCACTTATAATGAATAAATATATAAAATCAATTTGTGAGAAAAAATAAAGTATGTCCTAAACTTTAATGACACTTGAAAAAAATCTGACATTTTCTAAAAATAACTGCCGTTGCTATGGACTTTTCAAAAAGTAAGAATTTCTGTGTGATTTTTTATGCAACTTAATTTTCCATAGCAACAACACTTCTCTGTTGCATAACAAAGCTTTTTGTGGTAAATAATAAAAATTTAGATATATTTTTACAAGTTCCTACTGAAACAATTGCAAAAAATTTCTAAAATCAGGAATTAAAGCATATCAAAATCATCTTCAATTTCTTAGTTTTTCCTATTTTTTGGCCTTGTTGCCATAGCAACGGATGTCAATTTTCATAAAAAAATATATATTGCATGGACATTGATAAGGATGTAAAAATTGAACAGTTTCCCATTTCAGCTTATTAAAAAACTGCAAAAAACTGATTTCAAAAATTTGTAACGGTTTCCATGTTACATTTTAAAAATATTGGTTTCACCATCAATTTTCTGATATAATTAAAGAATTAAAAATAGGACAAAGGCTATTATATGTCTTTGCAAGTTTACATTAGTGGGCAAAACCTTCTAATATGGCTTCAAAGTAGGTAAGTTTTGCTATTTTTCCATCTTTAGCCTGGGTTACCATGGCAACGGTTACCCCCAGCAACCAACTTTTAGTGGTTTTTTGTGTTTTACACCTAGGTGTGTCTATGTATGAAATATAAGGAAAATTGGTGACTATGCGTGGCCAGACCCTTCTATAAATCTTTGATTCTTACATAGAATTGATCTTAAATAAAAGATCGTATTGAATTTCAATCATTTTTGCTTCAAGACATGCATGAATTCGGAATTGTCGGACTTCACACCAAACCGGATGCGGCGTTCACAGAAATTGATGCATTGAATGTTGTGTACGACAAAGTCGAGAAGAGATTTGGAACTCCGGCGAGTAGCTTAATTCATCAGTTACTTTTTTAGAGGAGCATACGATAATACTATGACGCTGAGCTTCGTATAAAGTACCATTCACTTTTTTATACGACCCTGTCTTTGCTCATAACAGAACATCAATTGTACCATACACTAGACACGATACAGTACGGTCTTTGTCCATTGGCAACATCAACAGTACCACTATATAACACTTGTTCACATATTGTTTTGTCTCTGTTCATACAGAACAATATGCTGTGCTATTCTATGACATGTTTTGCTATGCTATGCTTTACCATTGATAATATATTTACTATGCTATACTTTGCTATGCTATGCTATGTATAATAATTATCTGTTTTTTGTTTGTTTTACAGAACATCCTGATCGCCGGCGATCTGAACGCAGATTGTTCCTACCTCAGTCGTTCAAAGATGTCCGCCCTCTCTATCCGCCAGGACAGCGCCTATACCTGGCTGATCAACGACTCTCAGGATACCACGGTCGGCTCCACGGACTGTGCGTACGACAGGTGCGCTATGACAAGTGAATGACAATGTTTTGGATCCGCGAACATTTCTCATAAATATTTTGAGTTACGATAACAGATCGATCAAAAGCATTAAATAAGTCTGTTGAGTATTGTGAAAGCACAGGCTCATAACGTTATTAGTTTTTCTCATATTAAATAAATTTAAAAAATATATACTCACTACCTAATGATACGTATATATAAAATTATACTGCAATTTAAAAACCTTTTTTGGGGAATGTAGAATAGTAATTATTTAAGCGATAATCAGGTTTGATAAGTAGCGTCGTGTATTGCATCGTGTACAGATTCATCGTGAAAAGAACCTCTTCATGGCTGGAAAACATCATTCCAAACAGCGTCCATGTTTTCCTCTATGATGATGCACTTCAGTTGACAGAGGATTTGGTAAATATAATATTTACAAATTGTCTTTTTGATAAAAAATGGTTTTTTTTTGCTCGCATTGTCAGCCAGTGAAACGTGAAGTTCCACTCATCCCGAATATTATTCATTGAGTTTTTGTTGGGTTTTTTTAAATGTTGAAACTAAAATATTCTTATCCTTTGAATATTTTCTCTTTTTTATTTCGTTACAAAACCGAGGACACTGAGGGCAAAATAATATATGTATAAGGTCGATTTAGATTTTTGATGGTCGATAGGTCGATAATCTTTTTCTTCTTTCTATTTGTTTTGTGATGTTTGGATGAGAAAATTTAGAAAAGTGAAATAAGTAACGTTGAATCGCACATCACAGATTCTGAAGTTTGAGCATTAATTAAAAAGTTATAGCTTTTCTTACATACAAACAAAAAACAACAAATAAGTCATAAAGAGATATTTTTTCTATTGTTGATGGATGTACATGTATCTCTTTTTAATATATATTTTTACGTCAAGATTTTTATCAATGTATATTTTATGTATAGGCAGGGAACATCAGTGACCATTATCCAATAGAGCTTGAGGTTCGAGGAAAATGTGAGTTCTAGTAATGGACTACCTATAAATCTAACCTTATCAATAAAACCCCTCAGCAAAAATTGTTGTTAATTTAAGCCCAATGAATATGTTTATGAGTTCAAATCTTAAAAATAGGCAGCCATCTTGGTAAGGAAAGTTGTATTATCATATTTCCTTTAATCTTTTATTTTATCTTTAATAAGCATAATTATTACTTTGCATGACATTTAAAAAACAACTTTGGCTCAGAAGGCTTATTTACATGCTCTGATTTACGCATGAGTTATTAAATGTATTGTAAATGATAAGGAATATGATGAGAGAGAGAGAGATAGAGAGAGAGAGAGGTTTTGAAAATAATAGATCACATGGTCAAATCGTGGTTGTCTTGGTAGATGGTAACAGCGCTCACGCCCTGCTTCCTAACTATTCCCTGTGGATGGTGATGTTAACAGGAAGTGTCCTCTCCAACGCGTTCAGGTGACCACAGAAACATTATTGTGTTTGTTGCTTTTGACACACTTCAACGTTTAAAAACAACTTATACCGACGTATGGAAATTTTTTTTTTATAAAACACGCTGGCATAAGTTGAGATATACATGTACATGTACTGATGAAAGCTTTGAGGACGAATACTCTTTTGGTATTCAGTTAAATAGCGTTAATAGCAAGTTTCCTTTCATACAACGAACGAATGACGTAATGATAACCCATGATGAAATACTTTAAATAAAACTCCTAACGTCTGAAAGCTTATACACAACAATGTCTAAAATTCTATGTCGGCAGAAATATTTGGTCAGCATTCAACAAACTTAAATTAATATGCCGTTGATTTTCAGCGTTCACCGTGCATTGAACGTTCGCCAGCGTGTTTGACCTAATTTCCATGCGTCGACAAACGTTGGTCTTAACGTCGTTGTGCGATAGCCACTAACCGCAAGCAATATTTGTTGATTGTGTTCTAACCCCGAAATTATGTGTTAAGCTAGGTTTTCTTCTTTTATCTAGGGCTTACTAATATTGACACTGTATATGTTCCTTATATTTATACTTTTTCGTTGAATATAATAATTATACCTTGTTATTTTAATTTTATCTTTTTGATTTTTTATTTAAATATTAATTAATGCATTTGGTACACAAAGATTGTAACTCTATTTAAGCACTAATAAAATGCATGGCTTTTATTCATTAGAATGTCATTAATACAGGCGCTCTTCATCTTAAGATAAATTGTTTCCAAGTACTATATCAACAATTCCCTTTTTATCTCAGTCTGGAATATATCAAAAGTTCAGAATTCATAAGTTTTAATTGTTTATCTGTCTTTTAGAAAATTTATTTAAACTTTCTTAGATAATATTTCTTAAATATTCACAAATAAGAAATCTCTAACGAATGAAATGGAACACAATAATTTCAAATTGCATTATATTCATAAAATGTCAAAAGATAATTTTTTTACTTACTAATCTAAATAGGGAGCCCGAATGAGTCTTTATAAAAATATACGTTAAGTTTTAAAAGTGAAATTGCAAAACCATATAATTTGAAAACAAAAGTTTGAAAGTGTTCCAAGAATACATTTTAAATTTCTCTTTATATACTTAATATACACAGGTAACAGTTACTATACACAGAGCACCACCCCTCTACTGACTTTTACGGTAGAGGACGATCGAGTGATTCCGTCCACTGACTTGCCCTACATCCGGTATATCTACCAGAAAACAGGCGAGAAAATACCCACATGGAATGCGCGGGTCTACAAAATCGACACCCGGATGAACTACGTCATTGCTACCAAAGCAAACGTTGACGTCACCAAAGTGATTGAAGAATTTTTCCAATTCTACGACGCTTTTGACCGGAAGCTGCTAAGTTTAGAATCCATTGCTACATTAAGGAATATCCTGGACGGGTTTCCGTGTTTCCGGGATCCATATATCTACTGCATGGACACACCATCGCTTTCTGTCGTTGACCTTTCGGTCTCGTGTTCTCTCGTTAACCCTCTGACCTGTAAGATGGACGTGTCAAGACATCTGTCTTAAAAAGATTCGGATAAAGGCCTTGTCAAACCAATTCTTGTTTCTGCATTTGGTTTTGCTTTGTTTTGTTGTTTTTTTTTGGGGGGGGGGGTGTTTTTGTGATTCTGATGAAGATTTAAATTTAATTTATAAATTGAAAGTATTTCCCTACAGTATTCACATATCTGGGTGATTTTTAATTGATTTATCACTTACTTTTTTATTATACATACCAGTATATATATGGACTGTCAATTCTTTGCATGTTACCAAAGAATCACTCCAACCAGTATTGCAAAATGTTAAATTAACTCTAACTGACACCTAAATAATTGTTAGTTTCATATTGGAACTAATCATTTTAAAATCTTCATCTTTACAATATAATCTTACAAATTATTTTGTGTTGAAACACCTCAAATATTTATTAAGATGAAATATGAGTAGTAAAATATATACAGATACACATCGAAAAATAAAATTAATGATGGACTCAATGCTCTTTGGGAGGCATTCTAGAACGTATTACCGGTATAATTTAGATATAATTATTGAAACTTCGTGTATAATTATTGAACTTAGATTTGTGTTATTGTCATATATTAAAATCTATAAACTATTTTTATGGTATAACATTAAAGGGGCATAGTCACGATTTTGGTCAAATTCTATTTTTCTGTTTTTATTATTTACAATGCTTAAGGAATGCATTTTAAATGACCAAATGAAATTGGAGAGTCTGTAGTGAAGTTTTAAGCAAGATACAGGGTTCACAATTCTTTGTCATGTAAACAAGGCTCGTGCCCTGTTTTTGTTTACATTAGTTCAATATACCGGTAAAAAAAATCTTTTCAAGCTGATTTTTCATATTCTTATTCATTTTAAGCATATATAAACCGATCCTCACGTTTACCACATTCATTTTCGGTCTTAAACTGGAGTTTTCACTTCAACGCTCAAAATGTAAACAAAAGCTTTGTTTACTTAGCAAAGAATTGTAAGCTCTGTAACTCGCTTATAACTCAACGAATGACGCTCAAATTTTGGTTGCCTATTAAAAATGCCTTACTGAAGCATTGTAAACGTTAAAATCGGGAAAATAATTTTTGACCAAAATCGTGACCATGCCCCTTTAAGCTTTGCATTGCAGTGTGAAGATCTCAATCAGCTTAGTAACTGAAAAATGATAAATGTCTTTTCCAGCATAGTCAGAAATATATTACGTCGGACTATTTTTGAAAAATATCATTATGATGGTTATTTAGGGAGAGAGCGATCTATGTTACATCGATTCCAATTGTTTATATATTAGTACAATTAAAATATGTTCAAATCATTGGTAGTTATTTTATTATTATTATTATTAATACACTGTATGCTAAATCAAACATTTTTTTCCATGTGCAGGAGAGGAGTAAACTGAGTTTTTAATCTATTACCGTATAGTCCGAAATATCTGACGTTTTTCTGGCTTTTTTAACGATTTTGATATTTTACATGCCAGTTTTCCTGGCATGTAAAATATCAAAATCGTTAAAAAAGCCAGGAAAACGTCAGATATTTCAACGATATTTCAACGATTTTCAACGATATTTCAACGATTTTGATATTTTACATACCAGGAAAACTGGCATGTAAAATATCAAAGCCGTTAAAAAAGCCAGGAAAACGTCAGATATTTTGGACTACCGTATACCATGTGGTAAAAAAGCACCATGTACTAAAAGAGTAGTTTATAGAGTGAACAATTTAACACAAAATGACTTTATGAGGACGTTGTTTAAATTACGACGTAAGATTTAGTCTCCGTAAAGATTGTGTCGAACTTTCTACTGCAGCCATAACAAAAACTGACACAATTTAAAGAAATTGTTTAATGTGACGCCATATCCCGCAGCCATTTAACATGTCCAAAATATAACCTTACAAAGTAATATTTTTACTTTAATAACCATTTGATTTATTGATTTATAGGGTCTCTCCTCCTATGAATGTACATGTACGAATAATATTTTTTTTTGAATGTTGTATAAACGTTAATAACTTAATAGTGACATGTGTGCTTTTGCTTAGATTGTGTGTAGCGTAATATATTTATAATAATGTACAAACGTTACAACTGCTTATAATTCAGATAAATTTTAGCATATAAACAATACAATACAAAGATACTCCTAATCATAGCCACCATTGTAAATACAAGTCCTGATTAGTAATGATCTCTCCTTGGAAGAAGACATTACCTTTGATATAAACGCAAAAGTCACGTCACCAAAGGGTGCTATGCCAAGTTTGGTTGAAATTGGTCTAAGTTTGCTATACCTATTTTTAACTTTATTTCTTAACTATTTTTATAATCGGTAAGACAAAGAAGTGCCTTTAAGCAAAATAGTTCCTATACTTAAAGGGTGTATATACATCTATTGTGACATTTTAAATCAGAATGCTTGACACATGTCAGAAAAGAGGATTTGCAATTTTAAAACCAAGTGTCAAAATTGAAGTATCAGGTATACCATTTCCAAAACTGTGAAATTCCCTACATTTACTTTCGTTTGTAGAGTTTTTCAATACAGACGCATTTTGCCGGAAAAAGAATCTGACTTCACACCACGAAAATTTAAGAGGAGAGAGACAATTTGATGCGTTTTATTCAAGGGGTCCCTCGTTGGCATGCATTAGTGGACTATTACATAAATAGTGCCTGTTTGGGAGGGTAACCTTGAAATTGACACCCCGAGAAAACCATTGTCAACCTCCGCTCCGGTGTCAATTTCAACGGTTACCCTCCCAAACAGGCACTATTTATTTTATCATACTGAATGTCTTAATTTTAGAGAAAAATTTACTGCTTGTATATATAGAAATGACGTGAATTTAACGGCGAACCGTACGAGCATAATTTACGCGCACTATCGACCCGTTGCCAAGCGTGTTGCTAACGCTGAGGGTATTGTCAACTGCGTCTAAACGAATCAGATTTCAGTATTTAACATGAAAGTATAATAAACCCAGTTGTTTTACATGATAGTCAAACGATAACAGGAATACCGACGAAGAGCTTGACTGACACGGACGTTCAGCGAAAAATAAACGCTCACTTGAGCTTAAACAAATATAGAATTCTTTCAAAAGATTGTTTGGCAATAAATGATTTGATAAAAAGTTTGAGTTCATACTATCATTAAAAAAAACAAAGCTTTTAAAAACAGGATATAGCCATTGTTTCGATTGAAATATTACACCCCGGCGGTATTAATTATCATATAGCTGAGAAAATTTTAGAAAAGTTCATTCATGCATTCTACATAGGACCACGAAGCTTTAAATCCCTTCAATTTCAATTATCATTGAAGCATGACTACAAAGTTCATTGATACATGAAAAAAAAACACCGACCAAAACAGAGCGAATGGCATGCCATGGATTAGTGATTTCTTTTGATGGGGCAAATAGAGAACCTTTAGAATCTCGATAGATGCAGATAGAACCATGCGGCTGGTCTCGTTTGTAGCACTACTGTGTGGCCTGGCCCATGTTGAGGGGGATTTATCAGAACTGGACATCTTTAACGACGTGCAACCTTTGAGAATTGGAGCTTTTAACATACAGATTTTTGGAGAGACCACTTATCTGAAATCCGAAGTACGCAATGAACTCATAAAGGTAAATCGATATCAATCATTCACTTATAAGATGAATTTGCACATCGCGTTTGAATTTATCTTTGAACCAGGGCAAACGAAAATCCTTTTTAAATTTAAATTTTGTACGTTTTGTTTTTATATGTGATATATCCTTGTTTAAATCGTTATAAACTATTTGAAATGTTTTAGATTTTATCGAGGTATGACATTGTTTTGATACAAGAAATTCGGGACTCCTCTGAACTCTACCTACCCCTACTGGTGGACGAGATAAACCGGTCAACGTATGTTGCCTTTCCTTTTAATTTGTAATAAGCTTACTCTCATCATCAAGACAATGTACATAATTAGTAGTACAGAGAGACGCGTTATCATTGTGGGAAGTTTTACAATTTTATACGTTATACAATGTGGAATGTGAAACATATCCAACAGGAAAAAAAATTCAGATTCATTGGGGCAAAACTTGTTGTAAAGCTGTCCGGTTGAATTCCCTTTATGGCTTTATAGCAGAATATGTTGAAATCATCTCGTTATGTCGGTCATGACTCACATAATATCTCTTTCATCCATTAAAAATTATTGTAAAAGAAATTTTTATCAAAAAATTAAGTAAATGAAAAAAAAAATTAAGGAAAATAAATCGGTGTATGGATTGCCAAAATGTTTGATGTAGGTTACAGGAATCTGCTGACGTGGTTTGTCAAATAACAAATGAACCCTTTAGCTAGAGTTTACACGTAAATGCAAGCAATTAAGGTACATCACACTTTTTGTGATTAAGGGGGCTTGATGGTTGTGGCCATTTTTAGACTGTATTGATCTCCTTGAAGGAGAGCTCTATATAAGAATATAGAAAAATGCCCCCAAAAAGGTAAAATATATGAATTTTTCTTACTAAATAATAGTTTATAGCTGAAGACCATATCTAAAAATTTAAGGAAGATCTGATGGGTAATTTGTTGACCCCCACCCCAGTTTCAGAGAGCGTGTTCGATTTATTTCATAAAACCAATCCGTTTAACTATTTTTGTGAGAGAAATTAATATTGAATTTATTAAATATGCTTGAACTGAGTTCATTACTAGTATAATATATTCACGACACACATTGAATGCATAATATCGACGATTGAATTCGTTTATATTTTTCTCACTGTCATATAAATTATATTGTACATGGATGTATACTATGGTGTTCTATGCACTCGACCCACGTTAATAAAAGTGCTATATAAGAGGGTGTGTTCGAATTAGATATCTCGGATACTAGTAAGGTTGCATTTTCAACTGGATGTACATGTATAAATTTAATATTTTGCAGACGACAAGATGAGCCGTTCAGCCTCGTTGTCAGCGAGCGCCTGGGACGGTCCACCAGCAAGGAACAGTATGCCTACCTCTACAGGTATCCGTGAAATCACTGACCAGCAAATCAATAATGATATATTTTATGTTGCGTGATTTTTTAATGCCTATCCTATACTAGTATACCTTTCTTGATATTTTTTAAGAAAGAAATATGTTCATCTGAACAGAACATACACTTATGAGGATCCGCTCGATGCATTTGAGAGGCCCCCTTTTTGTGTGAAATTCCACACGGACATGTATGGTTCGTAAGCACACTTTATAATTTCATAATTTTTCAAGTTACCCAGATAAAGAAGATTTTTTTTCACGAGTATCAATAATTATTACATTTGATATGTTTCATATGTCTTCATGTGTATCAGGTATGCATGAATTCGGAATTATCGGACTACATGCAAAACCAGATGATGTCGTCAACGAATTGAATGAATTAGACAGAGTGTATGAAGTTGTTAGCGGTTTATTTAATACACCCGTAAGTACACATCTTACTTTTCGCTCTAGGCTATTGTGATGCAAGTTTTTTTCGTTAATATATAGCTATGAACAGCACAGTTTCAGAAATGCTTATTTTGCGCAGAAATAATTAAACTTGATGGAATTCTGGGTTAAGGTACGTTGTTCCCTTTGTAAGAAAGACAACTCTTGCCGATTTATGTCAAACGTATATTGAAATTTTTTATATAAATCTGATTTTAATTAAATCGAGAAAAATATCTTTATTGTACAGATAATTATAATTAGACATAAAATATGGGCGTTGCAACGCGTATAGCTATCTTAATACCACCTGATTATTAAACTGTCCGGAAAATGTGTAAACATCTTCACAACGACATGTATTCTGTGCCCACACATACCTTCCATGTGAGTCCATACTCGACCACGAGTGGACACAGGGACCATGAAGTTGTGACGATCCGGTGTTTGATGACGCCTGTTTCTTGTTCTACCGACTGTCGGTGTTCATGCATATGACACAAGGTTTACCGTATTCTTTTAGAATATCCTGATTGCGGGAGATTTAAACGCCGGGTGTTCTTACATCAGTGGACAGGCGTTAAAGGAGCTCTCTATTCGACGGGACCCCTCCTACATCTGGCTAATCAGCGATAATCAGGACACCACGGTCGGCTCCTCGTCATGTGCCTACGACAGGTGAGCAACGGTTCAACACAGGTTACACTGGATAGCGTAAAATGGTGGTGGGGGTGTGCCTGGTTTATACTACGTATGAACACAACATTTCTATCTGCAGAAATCTAAACACTTCCTCCAAAAAAAAAGTTTAAAAGATTAAAGATCAAACAGTTTATATAATTTTATTTAGAACATAACCCACTTTTTCATCCATTCAGCAGTCGCTAAATATTCTTTTAAGTGATGTATTTAATCGTTAAGAATTTCTCGAAGTTCACGCGACGTCATATTTAGATTGACAGCTAAGAGTGCCATAAACATATTTGATTGGCACAGAACGTTTGATAGGCCAATGAAAAAGTGGTTTATGTTCTAAG
The DNA here is from genome assembly GCA_020458035.1 of Magallana ariakensis. NCBI lineage: Eukaryota > Metazoa > Mollusca > Bivalvia > Ostreida > Ostreidae > Magallana > Magallana ariakensis. The sequence continues at coordinate 10,444,174 of CM035818.1, forward strand.
TAAGTTAGATCATATTAAGTAAAATTTACGCGATTAAGAAAGGGCTCGGTCACTTCGCTCCCTCCGCCCCTTCTTAATCGCGTAAATTTTACTTAATATGATCTCACTATTACATACGTTTTTTCCCCAAAAATGAGGCACATTTTCCTAGAACTGTTTGAATGGTTTCATTTCAGATTTATTGTTCAAGGAACCGACTGGCTTGATTACATCATTCCAAATGGTGTCAAGATCTTCTACTTTGACGTCGAATATCAGCTGCCGGAAGAACTGGTAACACAGACAGTCACACAGACACACAGACACACACACACACACACACACACTCTCTCTCTCTCTCTCTCTCTCTCTCTCTCTCTCTCTCTCTCTCTCTGTTTGATTAATATATTTTTACATTTTCAACTGTCTATGTCTGTGATAACATTACGAATCAATTTTGAACCTTAAAACCCAATAACTTCATAAAACATGAGTGACACAAAATGGGCGTGTCTTATAGCATAACCGAAAAACGGTATTGGCTGCGTCGCGTAGTAATACATAGCATGTGCTACATAAAAAAATAGTGGTTTTAAAATAATGTTGTTTTAAAGTGTACAAATTGGATATAATATAAATATAAGTAATAAGGAATCATTCTTTGAATATTATTAGGTGATTATTTCGGTCGGAGCGTGGTCAAATCTATCATAAAGCCCTTCGGGCTTTATTGGATTTGACCACGCCCCGACCGAAATTATCACCTCATAATACTCAATTCCTTATTTTAAAAAAAACAGTTAATATACACATTCTCAAGATATTTCACTATAACAGGCCAAGGACGTCAGCGACCACTACCCTATAGAGATGGAGATTCGTGGAAAGTGTGAGTATTTACTGATAGGATGACGCATTTCTCAAGGTAGTCCGAAATATCTTACGTTTTCCGATTTTGATATTTTACATGCCAGGTTTTCCTGGCATGTAAAATATCAAAATCATTAAAAAAAAGCCAGGAAAACGTAAGATATTTCGAACTAATCTCAAGGCTGCACAAAGTAAATTCTATGTTTAACTCACACCTTTAGTATGAATCAAAGAAAGAGTGGTTTATTAAAGTGAGATTTGTATCATTTTCTAGTGTCTGACATTTGATCTTTGTTTACATACAATGTAGGTAATAAAGATGATCTTAGTGCTCCAATGACCACCCTAACAATGAAGGACGATCGGGTGATTCCGTCCATAGACTTATCCTACATCCGGTATATCTACCAGAAAACGGACGAGAGAATACCGACATGGCAGGCGCAGGTCTACAAAATCGACACCCGGATGAACTACGTCATTGCTACAAAAGCAGACGTTGACGTCACCAAAGTGATAGAAGAATTTTTCCAATTCTACGAAGCTTTTGACCGGAAGCTGCTAAGTTTGGAATCCATTGCTAAATTAAGAAAAATCGTGGACGGATTCCAGTGTTTCCGGGACCCATATATTTACTGCGTGGATACGCCAAATCTTTTTGTCGTCAACCTATCTGTCACATGTTCTCTCGTTGACCCATTGACCTGTAAAATGGACGTGTCGAGGTATCTGTCTTAGCGTTGGCCAAAGATAGTTATAGGTTCTTTATTTATGTAGTGCTTTCTTTTAAACTTGTTGACTTTTCCCATTCATTTATAGAATTTCATAGAGTCTTGAATATACACAGTTTTCCTGCTAAATATTTCCTGTTAATCGTATATATTCCTAAACGTCATGAACTAAATTTATTTAGTTCTTAGACTTTGAGCGCTAAGCAATTGTAATAAAGTGTTTTTGTTAATAACATCAGATTGATTTAAACCTTGTTGACTTTGACGTGGATACGACCGGCCAGAGATACTGGTAAATGAACAATTTATTGACTGTAGAAATAGATGACACACTTTCAAAACAATCGACTCCGTATGTTGATAGATTTGGTTGACAATGCAATGTGGTATTCCAATGCATTGACTCATTAAAATTATTGTTTAAAGTATACATGTATGTACGCTGTCTTTTCGAACACTCACCTAAGCCCGTATGCATGTACATGGATTTTGTTCACTGATGTCGACGACAAACAATCACTGTGGAGCATCTCCCACGCAAGTACTCGGTGACGTCATAGACCTTCTCGGTAAAGAGAGCAACTCCATGACAGCTCGTCATTTCTGACTGTCAACGGATGCTCCCTTCATCGTACGATCAGTTTATCATTTCACCATCTGTCTATCCTGTGTAATAACAAAAGAAAAAATTAATGTCCTTGTCTATGGATTTTAAAGGGGTCATACTTTACTTCGAAAGTGGACGTTTGAAGAAATATAACCAAATGACATTTTTTGCTTTCACTTTCGCAAACAATAACATTTTGGAAAATGAAACAAAGGGGACATATTTATTATGCATAATTTCAGAATCAGCAACAAAGAATGCAGAAAGGGTACGCCCCTTTTTGGGGTGAGAGAAACCATACTAGCTTGTTATCTCGGCGCAATTAGCCTGCGTTGTTTATCAGGTATTGTTCCAGTCAAACCTTATCAAGTTCCACTAAACAGCACATATTTTAATCAAATGCAATTTACCAGGCGTACCTTTTAAACCACAACCTATTACAAGTGTTCTGATGATCAATCGGCGGTTTTCGACTAGCATTAAATTGAGAAATGGCTTTGATTTACACCGAGTGACAAGGTGTAGGGGGCGTTGTTCAATCCAGCATCGTGGGCTCAATCAGGCTCAATGAGTCTGTTAACAAGCGAAACTCCAATTTTTCATACTCAACGTTTAATGAAAAATTACATACCGTACCTTTTAGCCAAAATTTGTGAAATTTTAATTATTTTTACATGAATAAAAAAATGAAACACCAACAAGTACACATGTATATTTGTTTCAGCATGTGTAATTAATTATGCTTTTTTTTGTATAAACATTTAAGAAAATGTATACCGGTACGTACATAAAATCATAATTTATCCTGACAATTTTGCTTTTGCTTTTGGCGGGAAAGTTATTCAGAGATTAAGGTGGCAACCATAACTATATACATGCTGGGATCTGCCGAGTTTCCTGAGATATAAAAATCTTACGAGCGGTAGAGGTGCGCTATATCAAGAGGGACAAATATTTGCCAGCAACGCAATAAATTTTATATGGCATGTGTAAAGGCAATAAAGGATCATTATTATTTACACCGAGAACAAAAAAGCCGAGAGAAAGTTAAAGGTTCCATAACGCTCATTTTTGGAGACAAAGGCATATTTTTAAAAGAATTTTCGTTACTTCAAACAATGAATTAATTCGTTAATTAATAAAAAGAATCAAAACTATATTTTTCTTGAGTATAGTAAAATAAAGCCCATGTCATGCGCCAATGTGAACCTTTTCGTGTTTTCATTTCATTTCAAATTAAATGAAATTATAACAGAAAACTTACCTGGTTCAGTTTTGTATATCCTGTGACGATCACAATGCATAAACCGTCCATGTTGGTGGGGGACAGGGCGGCAGAGTGATTCAAACTTTGGGGGGTAGCGCCTTATATCCCCCGACACGTCTGGGCATTAATCTCAATGTCCTGCCTCGTTAATACGGGGGAAATGCAGCGGAATAGTTTATCGTACCTAATTTGTATGTATCGTCCCAAACCTGAATAATTCGTCCATATAATTACACTGACCTTTAAATCAGAGGAGGGGAAATCACTCTCAAAATTACGTCACAGGAGGTTTCCATTAAAAGAACCAATTTCAACCATAGACAAGGATTTAGAAAATGAAAAATTTTACAAGGCCATATCGTATCTTTCAAGTGCAATAAAAGTTGAGTCTATAAATGAAACGAGTGCTTTGTGACGGCAATTTGACTCGCTCTCGCGTGTGTAGTTAAATATTGGGGCGTGCTGATGACTTGCATACAAACTAGCCAGTCCCCATATAAAACACAGGAAACTTGCTGATAAATGAACCCATTGATGCGGTATCCGCACCGAACAAGAGCGATTTTATTCCCCTCCCTCTTATGGACAGAAAAGATCGTGTATACTTACATAGATATAAAACTTTATTTCAATAGTTTCCAATACGAGACGACATGAAGTCCCAATTTGTACTATCTTAGTGGAATGGGGGAGGGGAGGGGTTGGGTGACTCTGTGCGACATGTTTAATGTCCAGGTAATTGGAGAACTTTATCGAGTCTTTTCTTTAAATTGGCTAGAGTTTTTTTTTCTTCTAAAGTTGAATCGATATACACCGATTGGGTACGTTATGATTTTTTATTAGATGAAAAGTAGGATTTGTTAAAACAAACTTTATTTAGTTATATAATGTTTGAATCTACAGTACTTGGAATCATTCCCCAATACTTTTAAAAAAATTGATTTTATTAAAAAAAAAAAAAAAGAATTAAAATCGCCTATGGATTTTGTTGCAACGTTTATTGTATGCATACATGTATTTCATATTCACATTTTTTCTATTACCTTAATAGTCGGACATCGTCGCAAACCACGGCCAATTTGTATACGATCCTCTCCCATCCGGGAAGGGGTTATGCGGACTCCGGACCGTGGCTTGAAACGATATAAGTCGGATTCAGTTTGAATTAATGAGAAAAAACAAAACAAAAAATGAACAGCTGCCTCCATTGTTATTTTTTTAAATAATAAATTATTTAGATCCACTACAATGCTAAGCAACAAATCCAAAAAATAAAAAAATAAAAAACAAAAAAATATTTTATATCATACAACTATTATACCAACGTTCAAGAGCAAGTAGGCGAAATGCCATTGTGTCTATCAATACACCGGTAAACATGTAAACATTCACAATTTGAATTGCATAAAGTCAAGAAGAACAAATAAAGATCAGAAGTGGCGTAAAGGTTATGAGACAATGGGGTACTAGTATATTCCATATATCTGTAGTAAACAGGTGACGTAAACGTAATAGACTTTGATACGTGACTATCCCCTGGGGATACACTGGGACACCGGAAACTCTAAATAGTACTTTATATATATGTAGGATATAATCTACGTATATCGATATTGAAACCGGTGGTATTCCTATTGTATTTCCACCTATCTATACCACTAGTATACAAGTACTTATATGGCACCGTTATAGCTCGCCCTTATCTGTCATTATTGGTTTGGAGTTCACTACTTCATTCATAATGTCTGGTAAATGGGGCATCACGGGATATGTCGTCCTCTCGTTCATAACTTGGGGACTGGCGACAGACCCCCCTCTCGGTATGTTGAAATACTGTATGAACCTAATGCACGAACATGAATGTATTCAATGTATAAATGATATGGTACATGTAGAAATGCCGTAGAGATCGCAAAAACGTAAATCAAGGAATCGCTGCATTAATTTTCATTCTTCGCAGGCTGGATGTTCGACAAATTACTTGTAATCATAAAATATGATTCTTTTTAGTCTAAATGTCATTCATATATAGTCTTTTAAAAATGGCCACGACCATCCATCCCTCTTAAGTAATCACAATCTTTGATAATCAGACATCGTCCATTGCTGCTGTCACTTTTGTCCCCACAGAGACCTACAATGTTGACAGATCTGGGATATCAGTCTCCGGCGTGTCATCAGGAGCCATCATGGCGTCACAACTACACGTCATATACTCCAGCAAAATCATGGGCGTCGGAATAGTGGCAGGAGGTCGGTTTGAAAACTAAACTGACCTATATTTATCCGATTTAAATGACAGCTTTATAAACTTCGTTATGCACATCACTTGAAACATACATTACAAAAGTAATTCTGTAAATTCCACTGTCTATAGCATATCGCCGCCGGTATCAACATCAACATTTTTAAAAAGTATCCTCAGACCTCCAACTAGGGCTGGGTATTGGCTGGAAATTTCGTATTGCGATATATTGCAATATTTTAATTTGTATTGCGATATGTATTGCAATATTTTTTGCATGAAAAAATAGTAAAATTTCCATGTTTAATTGTCTTAAATTGTACTTTTCACTATAAATATATGATAAAAAATTTAGGAAGAAAATAATTATTTTTGTTTAGGAATTTTATTTTCATTTTAAGGTTACAAATAATAAGAATTAGTACTAAAATGTCTGTTTTGTATTAGATATAGGCCATTTTTTCTTTTAATATGATTAAGAAAACTTAATTTAGAAGCTGAATTCTGAGTGTTATCAATATTGCCAATATCGGTATAGAAAAAATGTATTGCGATACGATATTTTTTTAGAGTGTATTGCAATATATTGGAATATCGATATTATTGCCCAGCCCTACCTCCAACATCATAAACTGAGAATTGACTTTAGGGAAAACACGTGTTTTAGGAATCTCAAATAGACTTCACTGGAAATTCCATAATTTCAAAAGTTCCCGGCATAATCTAAAATATTGGCATACGTTTACCGTCACAATGTAAGTTCATGGTTTTGGGGACCTGATCCCATTTCTTTGACGTCATCGATATAGTGCCCTTCGCCTGCTCTGGGGGTAGTCTGGCGGGACTGTCCACGTGTATGAAGGTCCCGTCCCTGGAGTCGGTGGCCACATTCGAGGCCCTGGTTACCACGGGGGCGTTGTTTGGTAACGTGGACGCCACCTATCACATGCGTCACGACAAAGTGTTCATCTTCAGCGGAGAACAAGACTCCGTGGTACATCCGGGTAAGTGAGAACGGTGGTCAACGCATATTTTAAGACGTGGCGCCTCCATATCTGCTGTATATTAAAGGGATTGTTAACTTAAAAACTGAATCGGAATTGTAAAGATTTTTGGGGGAAAGGCCTACATGATATTGAGGCAAAAATTGGTACAAAATTTGTTGTTTTAAATAACACTTTTAAACAGTTTCCCATCAAGAAATAACAGTAAGAAAATGATCAATATACTAATATTTGAAATCAGAAAACAAAAATTAATAAGAATACTGTTTGGTTTGAAAATTGAAATTTTGCGGCAACAGATGCTTCTAATTACTAATTGTGTGGTCGTTTTAAAGTTAGGAATTTTCCTCCATCATGTACAATACGACTTAAATGAATTCTATCGAAGGTTGATCAATGATTGGTTGTACACCCTGTTTTGTAGGCAACGGTCCAAACATCGCTCGATTTTATGAGCACTTCATCCACGACAGCCACAACATCAAGAAGGTCTTCAACCTGCAGACAGAACACTGCATGGTATATATCGCCAGTCCTTCCCTTGTAATCCTGTAACTGGATACGTTTATTTTAAAAAACCCAAAACCTAGCTATTAAGTAAACGTAATAAAATCCATTACACCAGAGCCAGTGGGTGTGGAGACTGATGTTTGTAGCATAAAATTACTTCTAGATGCTGTATAATACGTATATACATATACCTACTATAAGTGACCACGGTTTCTTATATACGAGATTTCTAATGCTTGGTCGTTTAAGGATCCTCGACACCCCGTGACTTCTACTTTTTATGACAGTACGTCACAACATGGCGATTTCAACTCATTCAGAAACAGTTTATATCGCCAAAATGTGGTGACTATCTCTGTGGCGCAACGGGTGTAGCGTCGGTCTACCAACCCGCGGGTCCCGAGTTCGAATACTGTAAGGATTTTTATTTTTTATGAAGAGCGGTAAAATTTAAAAAGTTGATTTTCCCCCAAAATTGAAAGTTTTTGTGTTCATTTTCAAGTCGAACACATACTAAAAATCCATATCTTCAAGTATTCAGAAGCATGGGCTTGTATGCAACACTTTTCCCGGGTGTGTGGAGGATCCTTAATTAATTAAAATTGTTTTACAAGTACAGGTACACAATGTAAAATCTCAGTCAGACTTATTTAAAGTTGACGTTTTAACTGACTTAGCTAATCTGCTAGACAAAAGTATGTGGAAGATAATTTAATAACAATAATTAAGTTACAAAATGGAGGTCTCAAGGATGATAAAAATGAATATATAAGCGCACAAAATATCATTTTAAAATCTTAGATGGCAATACTGTGTTAGGAATCCATTAACACATTAATACATGTAATTTAAAAAAAAAATATCTCCTCTATTAACACTTTCTGCAGCCGACGGATAACTTTGGTGGGTCGTGTTCCGTTCTCTCCAACACAAACTTTCTCAACAACTGCGGGTACAACGGTGCGTTCGAAATCCTCAACTTCATATACGGGGGACATTTGGTGGTAGACACTTTTACAGCTTACTTTAACAACTCGTAATACTGTAAAAATCAAATTAATGAGTACATACAAAATTAGATCCTTTTGGTCACACACAGATTTGGTTTTTTTTTTCAGAGGCCATCCAGAAACACGACGTTATCTGGCGAGGTAAGTATAAATGGTGGACGGCCTCACGTACTGTAAAGGACATAAACATTAACAATTGTAAATATATGTGGCTTCTTAGCAATTCATATAAACTAGGGAGTCTTCAAAGTCAAAAAATCAGAGACCGGACCACTCTCCTTGTTTGAAATGTTTCTCAGCTGTTTCTTGGCTAACATAATTCTTCATTTGTGAACTTGAGATCGTTTTTGTAAACAGCTGCGGAAGTTTAACCAGGCGGAGTTTTTCACGGCACCACCCCTGACCTACAGTTTTGACACCACCGGGTATATCTACGTACCATCTAGATGTCGGGACAAGTCACACAGTCAGTGCATGTATACTTAAATATTCCTCTTAACAATTAATTGTTAAGACACAAAGCCTTCCCCTTTAAAAACTGATAGATTTGTAATTTCGTGTTGGGAACTTTCTATAACATATTGGTCTAGCCAGTAGCAATCAAAATGTCACCATTTTTCTTTCACCTCTTTTTTTCAATTTTAGAATGCAAACTCCACGTGGCCCTGCACGGATGTAAAATGGGCAGGTGAGGTCCATAAACATAGTTAATTCCGGGATAAAATTCCGCTCAGATTGAGAACGAGAGCATCATTAATGGACCGCCTCATTATGCCCAGGCATGCGCAGGCTGTTTAGTATGCTATATCTGCGATAACCTTTATTTTGAATACTAGTACACGCAGTAATCTGATATTGAAGGCAAATAGGGATACAGGTATAGATTTTCAAAAGGTTGACAACACGTGTTAAATTATATAATTACGAAACAAAATGTATAGGGGTTCTTTCGAATCGTATTTTTGTTTCGTGGGTATATAGTGGTTTTTTTATTGGTGTTCTAGTACTATAGTGATTGAAATGTGTAATGTATGAAGGCCTGTTATATGGCATTACATAATTATATGGTTATCAGACATTACATAAATATGTAATGTATAAAGGCTTGTTACATGGTTATCAGACATTACATAATTATATGGTTATCAGACATTACATAAATGAGGACTACGTCAGACATGGAGGTTATAACGAGGTGGGGGAGCTGAATGACGTCATCATCCTGTACCCCCAGGTCGTCCCCATCCCCCTCAACCCCTACGGCTGTTGGGACGGGTATGGATACACCGGCGCAATGTTTGGTACGTCTCCTCACGAATTGATTTTTTTTAATAAGTTCTCGTACTTGTTTTAAATGAAAGATTTAGTTTGTGTGTACATAAAATTGTGGAAGAATTTTTTATTCAGCAACAAACAAAGGATTCCAGGAGGAAGGTATCAGACGGATGATGAGACAAGTGATGGGAGGATGGTGATAGTCACATGATGAGGGTCACGAGGTGTATCTTAACTTTTATAATATGTTCTTTGCTTAAAAACCTCAAGGATAGTGTTTTGTTATTGATCATACAAGAACACAATCAAAATCTTTAACAAGCCTTTATTATACAACATGAAATGCATTGGAATATTCAGCGCATTTGTTTATACAACACTGTTCTTTTTTTCCTCCATATAACCCAGTATTAATTTAAGTTGCCCATGCTACAGCTGTAGCAAATAAAAAAATAAAACCTCTCCTTCTCACATCTACACAACAAGTACACATCTACACACATACAGACACACACAACACAGATGTATAGGTTCATGTGGCCATCAGAAATTCCATTCGTCCGTCACATCCATCTGATCCATCGAGTTTATCACAGAATCAACTGCTTTATCTGAAAAGAAGGGAGGAAGTCAGTGAATTATTTTAATGGAATTTTATTTAATTTTATTTTGTTTTTTTAATTTTATTCACTGAAATATGTACATACTGTAAAGGTATATGATATGATGCATATCATGGATGACAAAGGTAACTTAACTGTTTACTTTAAATGTAACGATAAAGTTAAACAGATTTATTGAAGTCAGAGATGGTAAAATATTGGTTCAATAGGAAAGCCATAGCTTCTATTATTCTAATGTGAGAAACATGGGCTAAGAAGCCCACTTACCATCAGAAGCATTGGCTAGGTTAGCCAGGTTTAACGGCGTCAGTGGCTGTAAGAGATTTGGCAGGGCCTCTGAGGATCTCTTCTTGAGATGTTTAAACATTGGGTCTGATAATAAGCCCTCTGCTGATGGTCTTAAAAAAAAGATAACTCTACTACTGAAATGTCCAAAGCAAGCACGTAGCATTGGGGGTGGGGGGTGGGGGCCACCTTTTCTCGCAGCAAACATTTTTCTTAAATTGACTATATAAAAAAGTAAACTACATGTAACCCGTTTTGGCGAGCATGTAAACAATTGAAGTGAAAGGAAGGAAATTAACAGTAAAATTGAAAATTGAAGTTATATATACAGGTACATGTCAAGATTTTTTGGATGTGTCTGGCCCCCCTCCACTTTCAAAAATGATGTTACGTGCCTGCAAAGTAAATTTTTTACTTGCCTCTCTTTGTAGAAGTTTTTGTAAAATGAAATTGAACAGGACCTGATTTTAAAAATTATTTTCTGAACAATAACATTCATACATTGTATTCATATGGGTATTTATAAATCTCGGCAATAAAAAAATAACAATTTGTTAAGTTACTGACAGAAAGATACTTGTGTGTGTGATATTACCAAACATCACAATGAATTCTCCAAAATTTCAAGAATTTAAGACACCGTTATGAATATTCTAACACATTAAGCATACAAATAAATTAAAACCATGGAGAACTCAAATGTTGTACGTGTATCTGAATTAGATTTTAATCTTATACAGTAACATGACCTACTTTTACCATGAAATAGCACATATCAGGTGAATTTCTTGATTTATACCTGCACTTTGGACTCTTCTCTAAACACCTGTCAATCAAGCTATGGAAATGGGAGGAGAATTTGCGAGACTTTGCTATGGCAACAATATCAATCCCACCATTCTCCAGCTCCGCATTGTGCTGAGCTATAAATGTAAAAAGCAAGACAGGGAATAATTTAACAGCCATTACCAAATTTAGAATCAATATACTGTGTTCTCAGCAATATTTGTTGAATACCAATTTTTGTGGATTTCGTTGTTAAGTTGATCCACGAAATTAAATGTTCATTGAAGTCAAATTTCTATTAACATTTTGTATTGATATGGTCATTGGCCATGAATTTACGTATCCTTGAAACTTTGATTTTTACTTTATCCATGAAAATTGATACCCTTGAATATTAATGAAACCACAGTAGTCTGCAGTAAATGATAGATGTATCTATTCAATAAAGTACTGGTGACAAAATTATTTCATCAAAGGCCAGTGTGAATTTCTAATGATTAAGTGAAAATAGCTCTCTGCACTCTTTCATTATCATGTGTGAAGTCTTCGACTTGATGGAGGCCATGACATACCATGCTCCTCTCCGGTGAGGTCCGAGATGGTCGTACAGTCGGGTAACATTGGCTTTGTACCATTCACTTTCTCAAGCAGCATCTTTTCAAATATATAGCATATACAGTTAAACTTCAATATCTTGAACACTGATATATCGAATACAATGCATATGTCGAAGTGATTTGTAAGTCCCAACCACTTATTTTTTAAGTAGTTTACCCTCAATATCTTGAATACTCAGATATCTCAAAGTTTTTAAATAGTCCCATCTAGTTTGACTGTGTGTGTGTATATATATACCCCAATATATCAATATATCAAGCCCCCACATGGAATTTACTGACCATGATTAAACCATATTATTTAAAAATACTCCTTTTTAATTATCACCCATGGAGACAATTCAAACAAGTAATGCCAAATTGTCCTTTTGGATGCAAACTCACGACTTTCCATCTTTCAGGTGGATAACGTTTTTAACATAATGTTTATATTTATGTTTATAACACAATTATTTCGTACGGCCAAGGGTAAGCTACATTTCAATTGCTCCATACGGCCCATATTTGGTCAACTTCAAAACATGTAACGAATGTATCTTACTGACTGCCTTTGCATAAATTACAAATAGTAAACAAAACAATGAAAAGTACGGTAAACATTTCATAATAGTGTTAAAGTTTAAATTTAGGTAGCCCCCCCCCCATTTTATTTGCAAAGTTAGACAAAACCACAAGGATAACCTTTCAAGATTCCTGGAAACTCCAGCCACCACTCCCCCCACTTTCAAATTGCTTCCGAAGCCACTGCTAAATATAGTACATTTACAGTACAGTAATTTTAGGGGTGACGTGTCTCAAAGGTGTTACAAACCTGAGTCACTGGCATGTCCTCAAAAGGAGGATAACCATTGGCCAGCTCCCAGCTCGTGATTCCTAGGCTGTATATGTCTGATTTTGTGTCATATCCTGACAAATTCTAAAACAAAAATAGAGTAATATCAAAAACAGTTAAATAATGTAGTTTTGTGTCATATCCTGACAAATTCTAAAACAAAAATAGAGTAATATTAAAAACAGTTAAATAATGTAGTTCTGTGTCATATCCTGACAAATTCTAAAACAAAAATAGAGTAATATTAAAAACAGTTAAATAATGTAGTTTAATTACAATTTGTGGGCATTTAGCTTCGTGCATTAAAAGAATATATTGTTTTGAGGATGTGTGAATTTGTCAACAGTGGTCCTACTCATAAAATTGGACAAATTTCAAAACTTTAGTGAACATATAGTTTTATACATCAACTCAATACATGTAACAAAATCCACAAAAGAAATTAAAATTACCAGTGTTCAATGAAAAATGATAAATTCACAGTACATGTATATGAATTAATGAATTCATGGATTTTATGATTCTATTCAAAGTGTGTGATTGACTTGTTTCTACCTGTTCAAGAATTTCTGGACTGAGCCACTGTAAGTCGGCACTACAGGCCTCTGGGTAGTTATGAACCTGGGTCCACTTCTTGCCATGATGGAACATATGGTAGACTTTGCGTAGGCCTGATAAACACACATTGCCATTGCCTCCAATCAAAATATGGCTTGCCCTCACGCTCCTACAAGCATTTAAAATTTCTTTAGCAAAAATATCAGAGATAAGTCTAAAACCGATGGTTAGGACTTCAAAAAGTAATCTGAAACTAAATTTAATAGCCTCTTTTACCAAATCCATGGCTAAATAAAGTGTCTTTGTTCCTAGATGCTATCAAATGGATCTATGTGCGTTATTTAGTATTTATAAGTAATCAGATCTATAACGTTTTGAGGTAGTGTCACCTGTGTATGATTCCGCGGTGATGGAGATAGTCGAGCGCATTCAGTACGTCCCGCAGTATGTAGGCTATAGCTGTCTCCGGCAGACCAGTCTTAAAATAGGCGTGTAAAACATCTCGAGCTGACCCTGTCATACAGAAACAAAAAATAAGCACGTAGATTGATCATCTTGAGCTGGAAATGTCATATAGAAACAAATCCACTGTAATTTCATGTGATTGGGAATTAATTGTTACATTTTCTTCCTTGAGAAATATTCATATTTTACATTTAAATATTTTTTTCCTATGAATGGAGGCAAAAACAAAACGGACCAAAAACATTTACATCACTGCACTAAGAACACTGATGCAATTTTTCATCCAATTTTGAAGGTGAAAAATATTTTTGTAGATAAAAAGAATTAAAGATGATAAGGGATGGTATACAATTTTCATCCAAATATGTGTTTTCTAGCCTATTGACAAAGCTCAGGAATAGAAAATGCACAAATCGGATAAAATTTACATCTCATTACAAACCTTTAGATATCCTAATTGAATTTTTCAAACATATAAACTAAAAAAAATATTCTATATACCGGTAAGAATTGAAAGAATCAAACCTGTTTCAGTGCAATATCTGTAACTAAAAACATGCAGGACCGTTTGGCTTCTCACTCACCATATCCAAGTAGAGGCATCACGCTCCACAGCTCATTTTTGTGGACAAACGTACACAGATACTTGATGATGTTCTCATGATACATCTGTCTGCACAGAATCACTTCATCCTGAGAGGAGAAAGAAGGCATTTGTATATGACAGAATTGGATCTGCTCAGAAGCTAATACTGGTACTTGTACATCTGAAGTATCTTTGAGATATTATATCAAATGTTTTTTGACCTATTAGATCCAAATAAGTAACATTAAAGTACCGTATATCTGGGTTTTTTTCCATGTGTCACAAAATTGGCGAAAATGGGGAAAATGTCATTTTTTTTTTGCGACAGTCATTTTTTTGCGATCTTAATAGTTTCTTATAGAAAACGACCAGATAAATATTCTGTGGATTGAATATTTTGTAATGTAAAAGTGATCGCGAAAAATTAGAGCATCAACAAATTACTGCATATAAGATATATATATACCCGGTATATATTATCAAATAGGTCATTTTCACCTGAAAAATGTTGAATTCCACAGGGCTGTTTTCAATATCAACACATTTTATAGCTATTTTCTGTCCACTAGGAATATGTCGGGCTAGGTGTACAGTAACATTTTCAAAGGATCCATTACCTGTTGTAAAAATAAGGAAAACACAACAACAATCATTTTCCAGCTTTCAGAAGTAAAGGATTAACACACGAAAAAATCGTAGATGCTCATCTGAATTCCAATTCAATGAAAAAAGATAACAAGATGTAATTATAATCGGGGCGATTATAAAGTCTCCCAAACGAACGAGGCTATCATATAGAGTAGGGATAACCCACAAAGTTTCATGATGTTCCCAGGGGTCCTTTACTATATATCAGGTGAACTAACATGACCCAAGGAACAAGAATATATATGGTTTAGGGGTGGGGTTCTTAACCGTTTTCAAGATATTCGGGCACTACCTGTTTGAGGGGGGTCAGGACCACCCCTAGGGCCCATGACCTACATACCATATGATGCCCCTTGACACAAGAAACAAGAATATATATGGTTTAGGGGCGGGGATCTCAACCATTTTCAAGTTATTTGTGCACTTCCTGTTTGAGGGGGGTCAGGACCATCCCCAGGGCCCATGACCTACATACCATATGATGCCCCTTGACACAAGGAACAAGAATATATATGGTTTAGGGGTGGGGTTCTTAACCGTTTTCAAGATATTTGGGCCCTTCCTGTTTGAGGGTGGTCAGGACCACCCTTGAGGCCCATGACCTACATACCATTTGATGGCCCTTAACACAAGGGTGGGGATGACCCCAGGGGTCAGATCTTATAAACCCTAAATATTGCCTGTAACAGTCAATATATGATTCTGAAAACCCTATATTATTATCTTTGTCCGTTTTTAAGCTATAACCATTTACAATAGAGTCTTCGATTTTTCCCATAAGGTTCAATGTTAGACCCCACACCCTTTTGACCCCCCAGAAAAGTGGTTGACCAACCCCAAATGAGAAAAATCAAACCAGCGTGCACATCTAGATATGCAGGCCTATTGTATCCTAGAGTTTTGTACAATTCTGTTCAGCCATCTCTGAGAAACATGACGGACAAGTTCAGAACCGTACAAAAACAATAAGTCTCCAAACTTCGTTTGGGAGACTTAATGAACTGATTTATATTACTTCAAAATGTCATGGTTTAAGTAATTACTAATTACAAGTATGTAATAATAAAATTTTAACCTTGTGATTATATCCTAAATGTTTAGGACTTTTTGGGAAAATTGCTTTAAATGGATAAATATACAAGAAGTTTCAGACTATTTGGTACACAGACCTATGACAGCATGGAGTTTGTACTTGGTGGTGTCTGGCTGCCACACAGTGTCACCGAACCGTCCATTGTTGCTCTCCTGACTGCCAAAGCTCTGGGAGCCGGACTTCGAGGCCTATACATAATCAAAACAATCACTGGTGAACAATTCTATAAAGTTTTCACTTTTGCATCCCCTGAATACACGTTCTGAACATATTGTGTAAATAGAGGCAACATATTCCCAGAGCAATGGTGTTCCTTATTTTGCAATTTCAGTACAATTCGATGATTTGTATGGAAGTATCTACATGATGTACAAGGATAATGATGATAGATATGACAAATATTCATTATAAGCATAAGATACCTCAAACTGAATATCCTATATCCGAGATAATGAGTGACAATGTCCTATTGCTACGAACTATGAAGTGCTCAATGATATTTGACAAAAATCTTGCTACGAAAATAAAATAATGAACTATATAATAACAGTTAAATTCAAAAAATTTTTTTTTTAAAACACACATAAGCTCAGCTTAGTATATCTTCTACAACTCTTGACTACACTTAGAATTACACATTACAAGTTTTTGAAGGTGTTACTTATAAATACCTACTTCCACCACACATAACCAATCAACACACAAAGCATAATGGACCCCAAGATCAGCATTATACAGTCACATCTATCAATACAGGCTATATCAAAAACCAGACAATCAGCACAAACCAACCTCTGTCTCCATCAGTCACTGTCCAACAGATCTAGATTTATTCTTCTTTTTTTAATTCTTTAAGATATTTATCAATAGAAATATCAAATTTCAAGACAATGTCCTAGCTACACATCGCCCTAAACCAACGGGTGATCACGACCTTTAATCACAGACATGATAGCCGTTTGTATCCGACAATCGGTCTTACACTAAGTGAATGAAAACATACTGATTTAATGGTCCATTGATCTATATGTGCAGTCCTTGATATTTTCAACATCTATTCATTATCTTAAATTATTCAATATTTTGAAGTGATGTCATTTGAAATTCCAACCACTGTTTATTTGCATAAAATCTACTAGATACTTTTGCAAATTATAGTACATTATATTCGTTCGTATAGGATGAATGACTTTGACTTTGTTTTAAATTCACCTGACAAAGTTTAGTATAAGTATAAGAGATACAACTTTAAATTACATGTCATCTTAGATTATTTTTTCTATGTTCAGTGTGTTTTTAAGTACCATATTGTTCCAATGATGCATATATGCAAATGTTTTATAGTTTGTTCATGTTTATTTATTTTTAAGTTTTAACCTGAATCTAATTGAAATATGCACTTTCAAGAATACAAAAAATGTTTAAAACTTTATAAAGCATGAGGAAAAAAGGGGAGAGTGTGGATGAAAAGATTTGAATCCAAATTCTTAAATTAAAATAAGCTGATGTAAAGAATGAATTTGTTTGTTTTCCTCAAGAAGAAACTTTTAAAAAAATATGCATGATTGATTTATTTTCTAGAAACATACTTACAACACTGACTTTAAACAAATTTCAATAAATGACAACAATGAAAATTTACATGACATCAGCATGCTAAAACTGAATCCCCCAAAAGGTATACAACATAACATACCTTTCATATATGTAAATTATATACGATATATATTTCCACTAATTCCATAACATTCTGAGACAAAAAATAATATTCAAAGAACACCATAACTGGTGACAAACAGAAACTTGTTGAAAACTAAAAAATTACAGAATTAAGAAAAAAACAACAATGGAAAGCAAACTTATCAATTAATTGTGCTGTACAATGAATGAAGTATGAATGACAGATGCTAGTTATAACAAGTGAAAGGTTGCGACATGTTTACAGAAGAACTAGTAAATTATGGCATGCGCTGCGGGGTTATCTGTATATTACCTTATGCATATTCACCCTGTAAGGATTTTATTGCTAACTATATTAGTAGATTTATCTGAAAACAACAATAATAAAAAGAGATGTATACAAGCAAATGATTCATATCAAAATTTTAATTTTACGTAATCAATGTTAATTAACATTAAAATATAAATTAATATAGCTTTCTGTACATTAATCCCCCAACCCATGTGAAACCCAAACTAACATACACTTGGAATTTACAAAATTGTGTACACAACTGAGAAATTTTGCAGCACGAAAAATAATTACCGGTAAATAATAAAATGGAAAATTCAATATGATGCAATTATATGATGAAATTATTTCTCTGTCACTTTAATAATTTAGTAACTTGATTCCTTCTTCAAATTTGATTAAATTTGATTAGTGAGGAATGATATCTTTAAATTTTTAGAAAAAAGGGTTTTGATATGAAGTCTAGCAGCTAGCTTTGATGCTTTAGTAAACTGAGTCACTTTTGTTGTTAAACTTACCACTTTCATTGGTTTATAATAAGGCACATTTCCACCTGAATCAAGTGTCCGAGATTTAGTACAAGATGCACAGTTCTACAAGAGAAGCAATATACGGTATCTCTACTTCTGCAACTTAAAGATGTGAAAATTAAACTTTTATTTACATTGCTAGAGCAATTTATGTGTAAATTTTTAATTAAAATATTATATTTTTCTCTTCATATTGTTTACCGGTATATATGATAATTTATAATACAAATAGGAAAACATTTACACTTCAATTTCTATTCTTGGCATTTTTTATCATTAAATTTATAATAAAACTAGCAAAGAAATAAATACAGCGAACTACGTAGAAGCGTTTAATAGGTGTTAACTCCAGAAAATTTTCAACGTAATGTTTTGACTGACCCTAAGGCCTTGTCCAATCAGATCGTAGAAGGCGGGAGTTGAGACAAAACACAGAGAGAGAGAGAGAGAAAGAGAGAGAGAGTTTAATGGGTAATTTAGAAATGACAAAGATGATTGAGCAAAACATCTATTAATAATTACCGTATAAAATGACAAACCAAGGTCTAGTATGTCCTAAAAGTTTATGTTTTGTGTTTTGAATTCTTTCACCGTGGAACAACGATATATCTATATATAGACAATGGGATGAAGTAATGTAAAACATCGAAAATTGTACGAATATTTGATTAAGAAACTTTTTTCATTACAAGTATTACTGGTAGTATTCTAATCAAAGTATGCCGAATCTTCCCTTAATTAAACATAGGTCGTAATTTTACTGGAAGACAAGTTGGAATAATACGTGAATTCGATCTATAAATTATATTTCTTCATGGTTATTCTGTGTGAAACATTCTTGACCTTTATCCGCCATTATTTTATTTTTCACTGAGCTTCCACCTGGGTTGCCTTTCCGTTTCACTATATCTCAATCATAAATAATCATTTGTTCGCATTTCAAACTATTGATTGCCTGTATAAAATTCTCGGACTCTATAAGAATTTTGGTTTGTTACATGCTCCCTACTTGTAGACACTACGTGCATGCTGTCGGCAGCCACCAAAAATTTTACGAGCTTAATTTAAAATGCTTTAAAGTTAAACCAATATAGAATATACATGTTATATATAAACCTTAATTCATTTGTTATTTTATAAATAATGATGATTTCTTCATCTGCATCACCTCCATTAACTTTCTCTCTTCTCTCTCTCATTCAAGTCACGAGCGGCATGCAATGTCTTAACTCCGCCCTACTCTATCTGATTGGAAAAAGGTCAGTCAAAACATTACGTTGAAACTTTTTTGGAGTTACTGCCTATTAAACGCTTCTACGTAGTTCGCTATAATACTGAAGAATCGTTCTAAATAAATTTCACTACATTTGCAATTAAAGACATACCAATGACATTGGAATTCAGCACATCACACCTTTAAAGATAACATTTTATGCATCTTTTAATTCAAATTGTAAAACACAAAAAATTTCAGCATAAAATCTAAAAACACAATACTCCTTTTTTTAAATTCTTGTACCTAGATTATTTAGTGATTTACATAGTCTATAAGATATAAAACTTTGAAATTATTTAAATTAATAAGCTGTTAATTTTGGAGAGAAAAAGTGAAGAGTCTATAACAAAGCTTACTTCCAGTTCCAGCAGAGACATAAATAACATGTTATTTATCTGGTTCCAGTCAACAAAAATTCTAAAAATCGGGGTAACGCAGTACTTACCACAGAGCCAGAGTGTTGTATTAATCTTTATCTTCTTAAATTGGTTACAATAAGTTAGATATAACCTAATTATTGAATCAAATTATCAATGTTTTGACAAGTGATGAAGTGTCAACTCCAATCTCAATCTGAATTTCCTTTAATTCAGATTGTTACTTTCTTTGACTGGAGAGTTCTTTGAATAACTTGTACGTAAATTATTCGCATTACACAAAATTATTCTGCACGATAAGCAATTTACAAGGGGAAAGTTATTTGAAAAAGTAAACAAATCTAAGGTAAATTTTTTCAAATATTTTGATTTTATTATTTTACTTATTATTAACTTTTCTAGATAAGAAACCAAGAGCCATAATCACACAATGTAGAAATATTCCAGATAATAGAAATCATTAAACTTTACATCTTGATTTTCTGTATGACCCAGTGCCCATTAATCACCATTAATAGTATATGTAATGAAATGCATTGTTCTACATGTGATTCTTCACACAGTCAAGCAGTTATTTTCACTTTGGCACAAATCCAAAGCGTAATATTTTGTTGTTCAGTTTACGTAAATACAAGGTACTTCAGATTTTTAAAAGATTATACTTGTACATGTATATGCAAACCAATTCCTCACACATTGGCTTAATGTATATTTGACAATGTATGTGCTCGCAAAATTTGTGTTGCAGGTATAGGGAATTTTGGCAAACACGAGCACCTGCTCTGTTAATAAACACCCCTCAGGCTTCAGAAATATTAAGAGTATTAGTTTTCTACATGTATCTTTCACATAAAATATATAGAGAATAATTTATTTAGTAACATACATCATACTGACTTTTGAATTGAAACATCATGTGTGGATCTAAGGGGTGGGGGTCCTTTAAATTACATTATAAAATTACCAAAAATATGTCTTGTAACCCCCCCCCCCCCCCGGCAAACTCAAATAACCATCTGGATCCGCACATGAACATATTGTGAAACATATCACCTAAGAACTTTTTCTCAATGTGCTGAATGTAATAGGCTTGTATCACTACAAAGGACATGATGACAAAAACAAAGGTGATCAAGATAGTAAAGTTTTATTCCACAGTTTCTGTCCAACATTTTAAAGTCTGAAATATACCCATTAATATGAATTCATAATATAGTAATTTCACATAAATGTGACTTGGGTATTTCAGGGATTATTTTCAATCAGTGTCCATGGTTTCTTCTTTTTTCTCTCCCTTATCATCCTTCTTTTTCTGCTGTTCCTGCATAGCCTTCACAAATGCATCAAGATCTGTTGAAGAAAGAACATCTATAATTATCATCAAAATAAACCTTGCATTTATATTGGGGGGGGGGGGGGGGGTATTGATCAACATTTTATATATTGCATCCGTTTTAACAGAGGATCACTGAAGCATGACTGACCTCCCTCGGCAGCAGCATTAGCCACATCCTCTCCCAGGTCAAACTGTGACATCAGCGGGCCTAACTGACCAGACTGTAGGGCAGCACTGAATGACGACAAGGCCTGTAAACAAAATCAAATTAGTGAGGTTTCCATGGAATTCAGTATCTACAAATACTTAATTTACATATACAGTTGAACTTCGATATCTCAAATACAATGGATATGTAGAAGGAACATAAATTCAACATATGTCTACCGACCAAAATACATTCCAAAAACAGCATTTTGCTTTGTAATGTTTCAAAAAATAATGAACTTATTTGAATTAAAAATGAAAATTGACTTTAATATCTAACGTAAACATGTGATTATTAAGTTTTTATGCACATATTGGCTGCTAAATAATATTTTCCTAACTCATAGAGACCGATTTCAATGAAATTTTTTTTTAGACCCCCCGTAAGGCAAACTTTCATTTAAAAAAAAATTATTTGACTACAAATTCTATTTTAATATAAATATATTAGGAATTGATTAAACTCTTTAGCAGAAAACTTTGTTTTTGAATATCTAACAGAAATTCCGAAATATTTGCATGTAAAATGTAGGCGGGAAAAGGGCGTTAGCGTTCGCAGTTCTTTTTATCTAAACATCTGCTGGAATATACAGGTATGTGAGCATGTGTGTTTTGAAAGGCAGAGAGGTTTTCTAACTAGAATGAGAAGATCTAGTCCTTTACCTGCTGGAATTGTGGGGATTGCACAGTGTTACGTAGCTCTCCCTCAGTCTTAGGGAGGGACTCGCCCTCTGGCAGGAACTTGATCAGTCTCTCCTGAACCTCCTTGTTGGCCAGTATAGGGATCATCGAATCAGGGTTCAGAGCACTCACCAGGTCAATCTCTGCAAGGGATCAGTGCAACATCAGTAACAGCCCATACTGACTGTCTACCTAACACATTATTAGGTAGGAGAGTTATAAAATAATTTTGCTTACAAGTTACCATAATTTTAATTTATGGTTTTAGGGACTGACATTCCTTTGGGAAGTAAGGAAATAAATTTTCACAACCATTACTTGGCATTATTATAGTTTCCAGAAAAGTGCATTATAGGAAATCCATTTTAAGCTTTTGCTATCGATAGTCTGCAATTTGCAACCTTTTAGCCTTAATTTTTGTTATTGTCAACGAAAGTTGTTTTAACATTATCGGGTAGCATACAGTAATAAAGATCATATTTTGTAGTACTTACGGTCTTTGGAAGGTCCTGATGGAACTGAAAACAAATTTAATCTTCATGTATCAAAAACAAAAAATCTGCTCAAAACTGTGTAAAATATCAGAATGCTTGATCAATCATTACTGACCATTCATAGTAGACAGGATGTTCTGCAGGTCACTCAGGCGGATGGCCTGCCGTGGAGTAGTGGTCCCCGCCGCTGGGGGCTGGGATGCGGTTGTTATGGGTGTCTGGGAGGGTAAGGCTGCGGCGGTCACTGGTCTCTGGGAAGTTTCTGATGTCCCGCCACTCCCTCTAGTTCCTGGGGATGACTGCACTCTCATAGGCCTACAAACACATCATTATTCATTAAATTTAAGATGTTCACATTAATTGTAACATTTATCCTGAGACATGATGGCATGTTATACATAGTAATTTCTCAAAATATCTGTTATATTTCGTTGAGGATAAGAAAAGCGATGTATATGTCTTGAACCACAGACTGAACTTTGTATATAATTATAGTTCTGATATGGTAGACTGAGTAAACACACAGTAAATATCTATTGTTTTTGATATGGTAGACAAACCCCATTTAATACTTACGGTTCTGACGCAGTTGACTGGGCACTGCTTGGTCTCCCTCCCATCAGGGCGGACAGACCTCCACCTGGTCCTCCCATCCCAATACCACCTACAGATACAAACATATGCTAGGTACTCAAACAGTGGACAGCGCACCAAAATAATGATAAGTAAAAAATTCATGTAAAAATAGTCAAATAGCAAACTCAAAATCAAGTTGATAAAAGAAAATATTATCCTTGAAGATTTCTCACCGATAAGCTGCATAAACTGTTGCTGGCTCATTCCTCCAAGGATGTTCTGTAAATCCTGGTCACCTGAAGAGAAGAAATTCATGTAAATCAGATGGTCTAATCATCTCTAATTGTATAAATACTTCAGAATATCACGTGTTTGCATCAAAGCTGTACAAAATAATTGACAAATGGAAACCCTGTCTTGAAGTGAGTCTAAAAACTGCCTACCCAGTCCACTGAGCTCTGAGGGGAGCCCCGAGGCCAGTCCACCCCCTCTACTGGAACCAGGGGTTGGGGGATTGTTTAGGCTGTCATTGACCTTCTTACAAAACTCCTCATCCTTGTCAGTCTTAGGTTCCTGAAAGAAATAATACACATTGATTTCAATAATTCTAAAATAAAGGGCTGAATTACTAATTTGAAGAGACTTTTTGAACACCATGGTTAAGTTTTCAATCTGCTAAAATCAAGCAGCATTAGATTGTGAATTAGGTTTGTATTCTATTGGTCAGTGAACCAGATCTTTACTCACCTGCATCCAGAAGAAGAACTTCCGCGCAGGTGACTTGAACTTTAGTACATAGACTCGCCCAGTGGTGCATTGTGGTACAGGTTTAAATTCTGTGTCCTCTGGAAATATGATTAAATCCTGCAAAAAGAAAAACAAAACAGTACATGAATTAAATTTAAAAAGCTACAACAATATCAAATAGAATAAAATCAAAGGACTAACCATGTAACGAGGCACTTATCAAACTCAAAAATCTCTTGTTTTGCTGAGAAATTTTAATTGAAATTCATCTAATTTCAGTAGATTGGGCACAACACCATTATATAGCTTTATAATATACTGCTAATTGATAGCAAACCATCAATCTCATTCCCATAATAAAAAGGAGAAATATTTTGTTCATATTAGTTTACATTAATCTAACAAAAGGCAATAAGACAAATCACATGTTATTCGCGTGGCAAATACTCCTGCAGATACTCTTGCATTTACACTTCACAATAAATTTGTTGATTTGAAAGTTAAATATATATGACAGAGGAAATTCGGTAAGATGACAAATCAAAAATGCTTACATCCTCAACGGTTCCGTTCGTGCGGTCTTTCCAACAGAAGTGCATCAGAGCATCGTCCGACTGGTAGACGTATACCATTCCCTTCCTCTTGTCAGGGTGGACCATTTTACCCTTCATAAACATTTTACCGGCCCTGAATTCGACCAGATTTTTACTCTGAGAACGCCCAGTACTGCCAAACAATGCTCCTGAAGCCATTTTTTCTTCGAACAGTGAAGAAGGGTAAAGTTAGAGAGTTTCCGATAGTTTAGAAAAAAAGTAAAAAGGTTTTGTCAACTTGTACCACTAACGATTCGCTTAAAATTATTTTTTGAGAGTGGCTGAGTAGTTACGATTGGGAGATGCATTACAATATACGTATTTTAATAGAAAAAAAAATCGGGTGATAAGTTTGCGTTGGTAACGTACTGAAATTAATAATTAATTTTAGTTATTTATTTACTTTTTCACTGCAAGTCCTTTTAAAAGCTCATTCGAAGTTAGGCATGATAAGAGACGCCAGAAGGTCCAATTTTTGTTATAAAGATCATCTTCGCTAGCCAAGGGTTTCTGATACACACCGCTCCTCACGAACCCTTGGCATATGTGCTATCAAAATTCGGGATTTTTTTCATCACGTGATCTCCTATCCTATTTTTAAATCAGCCAAATAATGAAAGATACCGTAGCTGGTGCAGTTAATGACAGCCTTTATAGACAATGATATTGACAAGTTGAAAGAACATTTTATTACCTAGTGTATTCAGTAAATAGGAATAATGTGAAATGTTACATATAGATTCATTTGAAAGGTGTAACAAGCTGTGTAAGACTAGGGGCGGTAAATAGTGAATGCCTCTTTTGATACTTGTTATTGCACCATTGAATGATACATGCATCATACAGGCTAAAACAGAAAGACTAGAAAAATAAATTTTTAATTAAAGACACTCGTGAATAAACAGTAGGAAAACATTGTCGATTAAATATCAGATATGTTTTGCATTTTTTGATCGAACGGTTTCAGTAAACCCCAATCAAAATCCAGGAAAAAAAAACCCCGACTTTTGATAGCAGATATGCCAAGGGTTCGTGAGAAGCGGTGCGGATCAGAAACCCTTGGCTAGCGAAGATGTATAAAGATATACTTGTACATATAGTATATGGGTCTGCAACCCAAAACCATACGACAAATGGCATTAAATTGTTTATGAGTCATGCAAGTTTTGGACGACCTCACGAAGCTGCATGTTCTGTCCTTGTCCATGCTAAATTCAGCATCCAAATTCTTCACAGTTTCATAGAACAAGAGTTCCCAGCAAGAGTCCCAATTAAGTTCTAAAACTAAAAGATTTTCTATGGTTTCAATCTTTTTTTTTATGTATTTGGTGTCTGCGACTCTGCGTAGGCGTTCCCTTTGTCAACTAGCTCGTTCTCACATTTGAATTGAAACATGCAGAAATCTTGAATGGTGGGTTAACCCAGTCACAAATCAGTTTAATTCCGCAACGATTCCGCTTAGTTATGCAGTGAACTTTTTTGCACAATTGTCCTTTTTATGAAAAACTGTAAAACATATCTACTTTTTAGAGCAGAAAAAATAAGTATTGTGTTGCTTTGTAAAGCCGATTGGCTTCGATCTTTGGTTAAAATAGACCACGCATTGTGTGTCTGGTGAGCGATGTGGTTCACAGACCTCATGATGATTCACTAATGTACGTATTTGGTTGTAATTTTATGTTACAATATAATGCATATCCTCCTAAATATACCCGATTAACATTAATTAAAACATTGATAAGATTTGAATTATTTTTTATTGTACAATACATACATGACATGATACCATGCAGCACGATAAGAGACAAGATATTGCATACTCATCAACTGTTTAAAATTTTGATTTTAAACATGCATGCAGCCTCAGCGATGCAAACAATTTGCAACATGTTATATACATGTATTTTAAACTTCAAAGTTTATATCAACCTTTATTTATTTTATTTTTTATTTATTTATTTTTTACTTACATATCCCCATTCTTCTTTCTGGACACACAAATTTAAGGACTAAGGAATCATTCTTTGACTTTTATGACTGAGATGACCATTACAGTCGGGCACGTGATAAAATCCAATAAAGCCAAAGAAAACGTATTTGAAATATTTTAAAGCTCCAAATGATGAACAGATTGTAAGAGCAATACGAATAAATACCCCCCCCCCCCGAGAAAAATTTGAATCTTTCAAACATTGTTTTGACCATATAAACAAACACATCATACGTGTCGGTCAATGATCAGCTTATGCTTGTTTTGTAAAAATAATCTTGAATCATGATATGTCCTCACATTTAGAGTTTCAAAACAGACCCACTTTTTCCTTATTTCAAGCATTCGCATGCTTACACAAGTCTACTAAAAATAACCCAGATAATTTTTTTCATATTTTTTCGAATATCATCGAAAAGGTAAGGATATATTGACATCCTTTAAAACAACAAAATACACTCAGAAGTTTACTGTTTGCAGTCTATATGCTGGGTTTACACCAATCACACGGACACATTCGAAAATATTTACATTTTCCAGTGTCTTTGCCTGTGATAACACTACGTATCGATTTTGTACTATATAACCCATAACTTCAAATGACGCCAAACTGAGGCGCCAACGGGGTTTGCTTATTTATAGTTAAATATTCAATCGTACGATGGCTTACATTATATAAATATAAGTAATAAGGAATCATTCTTTGAATATTATGAGGTGATAATTTCGGTCGGGGCGTGATCGGGGCGTGATCAAATCTATCATAAAGCCCTTCGGGCTTTATTATTGGATTTGATCACGCCCCGACCGAAATTATCACCTCCTAATACTCAAAGAATGCTTCCTTATTCCTTAAGTAACCGAAACGGAATTATGTAAATAGCATCGTTTTACAACGTTCGGGTGGGGGGTGGAGGGGTTGACATGCAAAAATTAAAATGAATAAACAAAACAAACTACTACACCTTTATAAACCTCAAATACTTTCTAATCCGTGGTTGCGCATGATGGGATGGTGGGAGGCTCCCAAGGCACCCCCCCCCCCTTTGTCCCGTTTCTAAAAATTACAGTGCATGCTGTCATTTCAAATCAATTCTAAAATTTAATCAGTCCTCGATTGTTTTGTTCAAGTTTTCAGCCCCCATATATTGCCGCTAGCTGCTGCAGGTTACTGGGCTATACAATCTGATTGCGTGGCTACTGGATGCATGGTGAGATGTCAAGGCAGCTCTCCCTGTGATCATGAGACCACAATCAATGGTAGAAAGACACACCCCATTTGGCAGATATGTCGGAAAGAATAAATGCCAGGATAAAATGCCATGATAACAATATCTCGAAGTGACTCGAACCATTTAAGACTTTGGTGATTTCATTTTTCTTTGCATGTGACTTTTTATTTTATTTATTTATTTATTTATTTATTTTTTGCTTTTCAGCTTGATAATTACGTATGCATACATTGTATACATCTTAAGACTATAATGTCTTAAATTTAATTATGTTTGTATATATTTTATATGGGTCAGTTAACCACTTCCTCTGTCCGCGTGACCTCGTGTGATGATGGTTGGGTCTCCACAGTTGACGCCCGGAGTTGGCGGGAATTATTCCCTATCGAGTGGTGATTAGGTTTCCGGAGAAAGATGGCGACAAACACCCGCTCCCTGACTTTGTCAGTCAGCGCACAGTACAGGATAAAGTTGGCAAAACCCTGGGAACTGTCTCCGACTCCCTGAAAAAAAAAACCCACCAAGCAGTTCGTCATTACCTGGGTGTAAAGTGAAGGCAACCATATTGTTTTCATTATATATATTATATACTTGGGCTTTTGACAAATAGTACACTATACATGACGAGTTACAGTACTGTGTGTAATTCATTGATTTTTTTATGCCACTTGTTTCCCATGTTAATCTGTTTAATACATAAAATAATACCAATTACACATATTATATTCAAACATCTGTTGCTGTGGCGCAATATGTTTAGGTACTCGACGTACATATTTGAATCTCCGACCGGGCACTAAATTCTCAACGAAATTGCATTATAATCGTTTAATATAGATTATGCGTTCTACCTAAAGCCTAAAATGGATGAAAAATAGAGTATACCGACAATAGTTCAATCTAATTTCAAAGCTATTTACATGCCGTACTTAAGACATTTGCGAATGACGGCCAAAACATAAATTTTCAATACTAGTACACGTAACTGTTCAACAACGTTTTGCTTGGACGCTTAATCTACGTCGACATCGCAATGACGTCATCTTACCCGCCGGATTTGTACTTAACATTATAGCATTTACAACTTTTAAAATTTTATTAGTCTTTTGTAAAACGGGTTCTTCAGAAATAGTTTTCTTTGTGTCACTGAGTTCTTGGTAAAAGAAGGCAATTTCGATCAAAAACTCTTTGTTTTAGCAAAATGTCTGGCAGTTTATACATGTTTATGATATATATACACAGAAATTGAAGAAAAAATTCAAAGTAGCTGACCTGTAGGTAGGAGATCCAGGGGGCGTCATAGTGAGCCAGATTCCCCAGGAGGAAGCGGAGAGTACCCCACACCCGCAGGACGATGAACACTACGGGAACAAAGGTCAACTTCAGGTTTGCTTCCTGTAACGCGGCCTTTCGGGACTTCTTCTTACTTACCGCCAAGCTTTTGTTTGCCTAGAAATTAAACATTGTACATAAAGATTATTTTGCGTCCCTTCGAGAACCTTTCACTTTTTATAAAACAGATAATTTACCAATAACCACCCATTTAGACATATGCTTGATACGAACACCATTGGTATCAAACGGCACGCTAGCTCTGTTTTACGATGGTCTTTTTGTGATGCCTAAGAATGAACGGATGGAAATGAATATTTCTGTAGCTCATAGTCTGAGCAGAGCGGACAAAAAAAACCCCAAAACAATGGATGGCCAAGCCCAATCCCTAGTGACCAGAGAACAAGGCCATTTACAGTATGTACCAAGTCGTCGACTTACATGTTTGAATAGGAAACCCCTGACGACAGAATACATGATGATGGTCAGTAGATAGGAGGACATCTCCCACGCCTTTCCCGTGAAGAACTGCCAGAACAGAATGGCCGGAGTGTCTGGGTCGATCCAGCACCAGCTGGCGATGTTCTGGTCGTAACCGATCACACCCAGCGAAAGAGTCACGACAGCCACCAAACCTGGAAAAGGAATCAACTAGCAAGTACAAATCAACCATCTGTCATAAGGTCAATTTCCAATATACTCTTGCATGCTCCTCTACGGTCAGGCCATTGCAAGTTTTTTCTTTGTTTAGCGTCCACCCAAAACTCAAAAACCTATCTTTCTATCAGGAAAAAACCCACAAACCTTAGAAAAAACACACAACTTTAAAGGTTCGGCAAAATAAAATTTATTAAATATTTTGAAGTGTTTTCTTCATTTTGTAACAAAAATACAAAAATAACAAATAACCACTATGGTTTCCATTTTGAATGTTGTTATAATTAATATTTAATTTCCGATCCCAATTTAAAAATGTGATCCCGAGTCCGACATATGAAAAAGCGATCTAATTTTATGAACAACCATTGTGTTTTTTATTTATTTTTACATCTCAAAACCAATCCGTCCGCGGACGCTAAACATAGAAAAAACTTGGAATGGCCTCATCTTGATAATTGCGATATAGAAGATGACACTGAATATATATTGAATAAAAAGACATATTGCTATTTGAAAGGGTTATTAGAAAGGAATTACCATTAAACCTGAATCAGAAAATTAAGCAGATTGGTTAAAAATAAGAACATGGTAATGTTGACCATCATTCAGTTATCAGAGGGAAATGATTCACTCAAAGATCCATGCAACTATTGTGAATAGAAATTGCATTTAACCTGGAATTGGCCATGCAATAATGTAGAAAACTTTCATATATCTCCGTGCAAAAGAAGGCATATTCCAGATGATGCTTTTTAGTAAGCTCACACCAATTATGACCATCCATAGGAAAGAACTGATGCTGGAGAAAATGGTGAGAGACGCATGTAGACGACAGAATTCCATGCTCTCGTATACGCCGCGACACGTGGTTCCCGCGCGACACAGCAACCAGACGACACCAAGAATGTTACCAAAAGCTGTCAAAGCGTCCATCAAACTCAGATACACCAACAACTTTCGACCACAAGTCCGAAGATCCTTAAAGTAAACATAAATGATAATGATTCCGACGCCTCCAAAAATTGACAATGTTGAGGAACACACGGTTAAAATGGCGTAAATCTCGTCTCTTCTTGTAAACTGGAAAGTCGTCGTGTTCGACATGACTTTCTGGTTTCTATGTAACATCGTACGCCAGAGTTCTTTGTATTTAACTCTTTATATGTCGCTATCAGCCAATGTATTCCTATCATATTATCGTCGGGTTCAAGCACTAGGGAATCACAAAGCGATCAATTATGAATTTCCGAAATATCAAGAAAAAATTAAAAGCAACTTAATACCGCGTGCGTAAAACATCAGTGTTGTCAAGCAATGGATGGAAATAAAGCATACGGACAGCTGATTGTCTAGAGGAAGATTAAGCCTCGTTTTAATATAGAACTCATATTCTGCTGCGACGGAATATTGTTAGCAGCAGTTTCTGAAAAATGGTCATTCTTATCAATGAAGAGGTACTCGAACAGGTTCGAGGACAATGTTGACGAAACCTAGCAACTGCATCTGATTGGATTAAAAACGGTCATTTATTTCTAAAATTATTTTCGTTGTATGCCATATTTTTCATCGTGTGTTATGGTTTGAGCAGAAGTGGCTTGTTGCCAAAAATGGTTGAAATTTGTTATTTGAATTTTTTTGTATTTTACGATCGGATTATAACATTTTACCCTTTTACGTCCTTCGTATATGCTGCCAAGTAACGGAGTCAATTTTAACCAAACTTGACAAAACGCAGTCTTTGAGATTTAAGGCTTTCAAGTTTCAAGAACCTCTTTTTGAGGAGAGGTTCAAAGTTCCAAGGCATTGGCGTCGGAAGCAAATTGAAAGGGGGGGGGGCTAGACTAATCATCAGAAATATTGACAAGCACAAAAAAAGGCTAATTCTAATTCCCAAAATCATGAAATTCCTAATCCGGGGGTGGGGGTGGGGGGGGGGGTTACTATACCTATAACTGCAATTTTCAATATCACTCCTAATATTTCCTTATTTTCATTTCAATTCCTAACATTCTACCAAAAATGTGAGGGCGGGGTACGGCAGCCTCCTGATACTTCAGTTTTCTATATATACATAGGGCTGGCCCCTCCCTGATGCTATGTGCCTGATGGTTAGGTCTAACTCTGCAAAAAAAGTGGGAAGGGGGGGGGGCTTAGGTTCCGACGCCTATGCAAGGTTTTTTTTCCGGGAATGATGCTGGTAAATGAAGAACACTCAATAAAGTTGTAATTTTATTGCATTGACATTGTTTGTTTCATACTGTTTGCATTAGTCTATACAGATATGTAAGTTGACATTCTTTCAACAGAGGTGAAAATCTTCAGTCGCACTAATTAACCATCTTCGCTACTAGTTGATTATACATGTATTGAGCTTATTTCTTGTAAATAGTCTAAAATTCCTTTCGTGTCACTCTGACACATTCAGGTCTCCGATACTTCAAAAAAGTCTCATACTGCTTCAATCAAATTAAAATTAGACCTTTCATCTCGCTCTCTGTTATGGTTGGTTACCGCTCGTCCTTAGATTGATACTGCTTGGTCATATATAGATGATACGAATAGCTGGGTGATTTTTTCAACTTACGGTACAGTATCTGTCTGACAAGAGAGATAACTCCTACTGGGTCAAAGCATATGTAGCTGAAGTTAATGTGTGTGCAAACTACATTTCAAATACACTTTGGTTCAAGTCTTAAAATAAAAATTAAAGTATAGAATATAACGCAAGTAAAAAAAAAAATGAATATTGGGTTTTCAATGTGTTTAAATCAAAAACAGCATATATGGAACAGATGTTGATAGCTTATTGGTAAGAACTATATGCAGACAAACTACATTTTCGTCACGTTTTCTTGACATAAATAAACTGGTAGATCCCATGTTCCATTTCATATGTTGATACGTTACCGCTGTGCTTTATATAGCAAAGGTGAGGAATAAAATAGATTTAAATAGATCCATGCGCGGATCTAGAGGGGGGTCGGGGGGGGGGGGGGTCCCGACCCCCCTGGAAAATGAAAATTTTTTAAATTTACATATTAAAATTATCGAAAATATGCCTCGGACCCCCCCCCCTGGCAAACACAATTATCCTTCGGACCCCCCCCCCTGGAAAAATTTTCTGGATCCGCGCATGAGATTATTGTTTCAGATCGTGACCTGACCGAATATCGTCAATGCAACCATACCCCGCTTCCAAACAAACAACACCGGTATACAGCTAGTTTGTTGTAGTGTGTTCGGTTTGTTTACTTGATTATTAGAGAAAGCAAACAGTTGAATTAAAAAAATCAATAAGTACTCAATACGTACCCATTTTATTTTATCATGAATGTCAGTATTTGTATTTATCTAGATGTAATCAATTTGCTTACTCCTACCCAACTAGTGAACATCGCCAGATCCATGCCTGATGGAGTAAAAGTGTACTAAATATTTGTTTAAAAAATTAGCCTGCATCTTTACAATCATATTACATTCACTCATAATCTTCATAAGATTTCTTTTGTATGATTTCTATGCAAAAGTTCATTCTTGACGATTCATTTTCATTACATGTACTATTGTTTCGGTGTTCAGGAGACTGGATTGTCAACATATTAACCACCAGATTTACCTTGAAAACCGATTTTATCTTTGAATCTTTCGATTTGAACTTTTCTATATATTTATACAGAACACTTAAAGAAGCCTCGACTGAATATAGTTTAAAGAGACTGGATGCACGGTCAACAGATGGTAATGTGTGTTTAGCTATAAACATTAATTTAGAAAATATATTTAACCTGAAAAATTAGGGTATTTTCTTATTTTTATAAAGAACTTTTTTTATAAAGAATATCAATAACGTCTAAAATTCATTGGAATCCTTTTAATTAATAAAACATATCATCGTCTCCATTTTCAGAAATAATAACCATTTGTTGTAAATGTGTCCATTCTGATCCCGCCGCAATTTTCAGCTTTCCCGGCCTCTGTGGGTTATGATAAATTTATCTAAAACTGGGTTTAATGATGTTAAAAGAGGGGGAGATGCATATCTACATCTAGGAAGCCCCCCCCCCCCCCCCACACACACACACATAACATTTTATATAGCTAAAAACAGTTTCATGCAAACTGAAATTTTTTCATCATATGAATATCCACTTTACCCCTCCCCACTTTAACACTGGAAATTCTGACTGATCCACAGACCATTTAAAGGGACTTGGACACGATTTTAGATAAAAAGTTTTATTTTTTATATATAAAATGGTTTACTTATTTTGAATAATTGACCAAAATTTGAATGTTAGAATTCAGTTATAAGAGAGATACAGAGGTAAGAAATCATTGTTATGTAAACAAAGTTCGAGTCTAATATTTGTTTACAAATAATGTAAAGTATGGAATTGCCATTTGTTTGACAAAATGCCTCGTGGAAAACAAAGTAAACTTATTCAATGTGTTTATAAATAAAATTATCAACAAAGGAAAGCAACATTAGATTGAAACTTATACCAATAAAAAACATATGTAACAATTACAAGGCTCGAGCTTTGTTTGTAAACAAAACAAAGAATTTCAAACTCTGTATCTTGCTTATAACTCAATTTTTGACTTTCAAATTTTGACAAAGCATTACAAATACCCATATTAATCATTCTAAACAGTAAAAATGAAAAAATAATATTAAAAAATTTGAGCTAAAATTGTGTCTAAGCCCCTTTAATTATATACACTTATATACACTCATAAACAATTTTGACATTCCCCTAGTCGAGAATTTCCGGCTGCGCATGTTCAGTGGCTTTTCGCCATGTTGTCCTGTTTGTTTTGGAAGGCTGAGGTCATAGTACACTGACAATGTGCAACGCAATTTGTATAGGAGCTCAAAAATAGATCGACAATATCTTTACGAGGTTCTGGATTTATTTGAGGGAAATAATGAAAGAGGTTTTGTCTCCAACACAGTTAAAACATTTAAAAGAGCATCAATATAGTGCTTCGGGACAATCGCTTATCGAGCCGTGGTTTCAAGTCTTCTGGCGGTGGCTGATCGAACAAGTCCCTTTGACATGGGCCCCCAACAGCATCACTCTACTCGGACTTGTAATCAACATTCTAACCACTCTACTGCTAGTTTTTTGTTGTCCAGACGGAGCAACAGAGGTAAATATTCTGGCTAAAGTCTATTTCCGGTGTTTCTCATGAACATTTTTAGGGAAATTCTCAGGAGTTGGGAAAGTTAATCAACGCACAGCTGTTAATTTCTTTACAGATGATTGATTAGGTTTCGTTATTATTTT
This sequence comes from Magallana ariakensis, assembly GCA_020458035.1. Lineage (NCBI taxonomy): Eukaryota > Metazoa > Mollusca > Bivalvia > Ostreida > Ostreidae > Magallana > Magallana ariakensis. The sequence goes on from CM035818.1 coordinate 10,479,459, forward strand.
TCTCTAAAAAAAAAAAAAGGCATTAATATTTAGTTAACTGTTTTAGATTGAACAACATTACACTTTTGGAAATGAAAGATCACATGAGACAGATGATGGAGTTATTGACCTTTAGACTATGAAAACTTAGCTTTCAGGGACGTATATACTAGACGTCCCTGCTTTCAGTTTTGCAGTGAAACACATTATTTTAAATAGGACCAAATTTTAAATGCTGTTAACATGATAGAAGACACTATATACTTGAGTAAGCGGTAAATGATTTTTATGAGTTCATAGAAATCTATTTATATATTAAGTTATACAGAATGGTTTAAGATGTGTAGAGGTGTAAGTAGGCTATATATACATGCTATATATATGGAAATGTTTTAAAAGGAAATAACGTGTACTTTAGTAGTTTCCATAAAAACTAATTGAATGAAGCCCATTGAATTTTAAGATATTTATGCAAATAGCTTGGGTTTTATATTATATTCGGAAAATGAAAAGGTTTTTTTCAAAAGTTTATAGAAATTTAAACTGTTCAAGATGAATTTATATCCTGTTACGGAAATGAGTCGGGTATGTTAATTTGGTGGGGGGTGGGGGGTGGTGGACCCTCAAAATCCACAAAATTGAGCCAGTGATTCTTTGATTGTTAAAAGAAGATTGTTTCAGACATAATTGTCTACCCGGTATATATAACTTTTATGTGTATACTGGTAGTTTAATTTATGAGTATACATTGACATATTTATCAAAATCACATTAAATTGTGAATGTTATTTCAAATTCATCAGCAGTCCAGATTGTATTACTGTAACATAATTTGCTGTTGATAACTAGATTCCAGTGACTTGTATGTGGCTATTTATAGATTAAATTGGTTAATATTTTATAGTACATGTATAAGTATAGTTTTGTTTACTGGTACATGTATACCACAATTTGTAAAAGTTAATTTGTCCATTTATTTCTGTGTCGTTTTCAGTATTTGCATGCACATTTCAATTTGTTCAGTAATTGTTTTCATTCATTCACATTACATGCAAGAAAGTGTGATGGATGATACATGTAGATACACGTGTGCAAATAAATGAAATGGTAATAAACAAGAGATTCTACCACCTCCCTTTCTTTGTAGGCTCCCAGAATAGTGTATCTGCTATGTGCTGTAGGCCTCTTTATATACCAGGCTTTAGATGCAATTGATGGGAAGCAGGCACGAAGAACCAAGACCAACACTCCTCTGGGAGAATTGTTTGACCATGGGTGTGACTCCATATCCACGGGTAAGATTGTTGATAAGTAAGACTGTAGATATGTAAGATTGTGGACATTTAATACTGTGGATAAGTTATCATAAATAAGACTGTGCATAAGTAAGTCAGATCTAAGACTATTCATATGAAAGCTGAACACTACTCGTATAAGGCATTGTCCGTCATATTTCTCTTTCATCCCCACTTTCCCTACAACCCGCTATAGACCTCATAACAGTTCAAAGTATATTTTGCTTTAGAGGTCTCACCTGTGTGGACATACATCGTTCATTGGCGTGTTACTTCGTCTCGGTCGCGATGAAATTATAAATTTTATGCATTTTTTCCAAGCCAGGAGAATACAAACATCCAATATACAGGTTAATGCATTATTTACAAACAGAAAATGCACATAAAACTAGAAATATATGCACAAAATCTAAGACTACTAAAGGAATTCTACATGGCAGCCATGAGTTTCAGGTGTGCCATCGGGTGTAGGTTTATATACCTGTGTGACGGTGCGTATTTATGAATGGTGTTTAGCTTTAAGTAAGAATGTGGATAAGTTAGACATTAGATAAGTAAGACCGTTGATAAATAAGAATGTGGATAAGTTAGACCGTGGATTAGTTAGACTGTAGATAAGTCAGACTGTGGATAAGTTAGACTGTGGATAAGTAAGATCGTGGATAATTTAGACAATGGATAAGGATGACTGGGATAAGTTAGACTGTGGATAAGTAAGACTGTAGATAAATTAGACTAAGGATAAGTAAGGTTGTTGATAAGTAAGACAGTGGATAAGGATGAATGTTGATAATAAGATAGTGGATAAGTAAGACTTTTGATAAGATAGACAGTGGATAAGTAAGACTGTTGGTAAGTAAGATAGTTGATAAGTAAGAGAGTGGATTAGTAAGATGCGGATAAGTTTGAGAGTGAATAAGTAAGACTGGACAAGTTAAACTTTATATAAGCATGACAGTGAACCGACATAAGAAGGATGAGTTAGACAGTGAGCTGACTTGTAATGGATAAGTTAGACAATGAATTTACTGTAGACGTATTTTTTTCCACGGGGTCATAATTCCGCGGAGTCACAATATCAATTTAATCCGCGGGTAAAAATTTACACGGATTCTTTGAATGAAAAAAAAAATCATTTGAATAATTATTATTAAATTTAGTTTAGAGCGATTTTCATTACCTAGAATTTGTCCAACTTTGGACTTCAATCGTAAGAACTGTTCACAGTGAACAGTAATTATCGGTTGTGCACTGGTCGGTAGTCATTATTTAGCCGTCAAGATGTTACGACGCTGTCAATTTAACTGTCAATTTATGGGTTCACATGTCGTTTAAATTATGAGTTGATCAGTTTCATCAATTAAAAGTCAGAGCACAAAGGGATCTAAAAATTGCAGTAAAAACACGGGTCTTAGCGTGTAGTTAATTGGGTCATTGAAAGACAGACCCGCTTGGGGCTATTTGTTGTCTGACACGTGCCGTTATCTCAAGCTGGAAGAAGTTTAAATTTCATGCAAGTAAATTTACAAAAAATTCAAATCTTTAGGAGATAAAATTATTTATTATGTGAATTCTCAATAAAAATTTGTTTGACAGTTTGCATAGATAAAAACGATATACATTGGGTACACGTATATGCAAGTGTTATATAATGTAGTAACTTCCGATTATCCTTATTCGTGTAATGCAATTTCAAAATTTCATTCCAAAATGCACTTTAAGTACACTGGGAAAAAATTCCGCGGAAAATTTGTGCCCGCGTTCATAGCGTAAATTAATACCACGCGGACAAAAGTACGTCTACAGTATTTTAATGCCTATAATTTTGAATGTGAATTGACTTGTAATGGATAAGTTATACTGTGAACTGACTTGAAATGGAAAATTTAGACAATAAATGTACTTGACAGTTGTAATGGATAAGTTAGACAGTGAACTGAATTTTATTGATAAATTGGATTGTGATATCAATTATATTTATAAGTTTGATTGTGAACTGACTTGTAATGGAATATAAGTTAGACAGTGAGCTACTTCTAATTGATAAGTTAGACAATTAAATGACTTAATATGGATAAGTTAAATACTTTGACTTAACATGGATAAGTATGATACATTGAGATGACTTAATATGGAAAAGTTCGGTACAGTTAACTGACTTGATATGAATAAGTGAATGAGCAAACTCAGCTGACTTGAGTAAGACAATCAACTGTCAGAGACTTAGTTAAGGTCAGGAAGTTATTCAGTAAAACTTGGTATCAACAGGTAAATTATGAATTTACTTAATGGTAAGAAATTTTGTGAAATATATGCATGGTCAATGTAATAGAAAATGTTGTTTATGGTGAAGACCATGGTCATATCCTGCTCAGTCAAATAAAAGCTTAATTGTTACAAGGATAAACTTATAGACTCTGTAGAAACCAGGAGGTGATATTCCAGCTGATGAAGTAAACAAGTGTGTGTGTACTTGATGTTAATTTTGTTTGATTAATGAGTCATGTATGACACTTTTGCAGTACTTTTATCTACTACTTAGTAAGGTATGTAGTCCAATACTACCGGTACAGATGGACAGCTTCCAAATACTCACTGTCAGATAGGAAGCTGGTTCTAATTAGGGTGTAATTAATGTATGTTATTATGTAGAGTACATCCTGATCATCTACATAACAACTGTCTGGGGTGATCATCAGATGATGTCAATAAACTTTGTTGCATCACATACGTTTATAGAATGTCAGATCCATGTTATTTAGCTCACCTGAGCCAGATTAAATTTTACTAACGATAAGCATATAGATTATGTAATACTGTACATGCATTTTCAGAGTAAGGTTGAGATAAACATACCAAGCACTCTAATGATTAAAAACTATGATATCACCTTGAATTTGACCCTAAACTGAAGGTCAATAAAGGTCATAAAATTCACAAACAACTCTAAAGAATACCTTGATAATTCACCTGTACCTGACTTGTTGATGAATGCTATGAGGTTTTGTTGCAGTGTTTGTGAGCCTTGGGGTGACCATCGGCCTGGAGCTGGGTAAAAACATCTACTGGATGATGTTTGACGTCTTCCTGGGCCTGTTCCTGTTCTACATGGCTCACTGGCAGACCTACGTCACGGGAACACTCCGATTCTCCCAGTAAGTATAACCCACTGACCTACGTCACAGGAACACTCCGATTCTCCCAGTAAGTATAACTCACTGACCTACATCACGGGAACTCTCCGATTCTCCCAGTAAGTATAACTCACTGACCTACGTCACAGGAACTCTCCGATTCTCCCAGTAAGTCTAACTCACTGACCTATGTCACAGGAACACTCCAATTCTCCCAGTAAGTATAACTCACTGACCTACGTCACGGGAACTCTCCGATTCTCCCAGTAAGTCTAACTCACTGACCTACGTCACGGGAACTCTCCGATTCTCCCAGTAAGTCTAACTCACTGACCTACGTCACGGGAATACTCCGATTCTCCCAGTAAGTCTAACTCACTGACCTACGTCACGGGAACACTCAGATTCTCCCAGTAAGTATAACTCACTAATAATAAATGTTACATGCAGGCGCCCTCTCAATAAGTATAACACACTGACCTTTGTCACAGGAACTCTCTGTTTCTCCCTGTAAGTGTAATTCATTGTCATTGACCTACCTTACAGGAACAATCAGATTCTCCCAATTTGTAAAACTCACTGATAAACTATGTCACTGGCACGTTCAAATTCTCTCGGTAAGTAAGACATGTGATGGACTTAGGTCATAGGCACCATATTTTGTTAATAGACACAACACATCCCATCCCTTCCGATGTTAATGACATGAACATATAAAGTTGCATGTATTTACATGTATAGGGTGGCTTGAGTATACAAAGCATGACCCTACATCAATAGTTAGAGCAAATGGGATGATTCTAGTCTTCTTTATTTAATTAAAATCAAAAGTTTATGATTCCAAATCAGTGTATGTTGTTAATATATTTGACATACCTGTTCATACAAATAAGACAAAAACTAAAAGATAATGAAGGAATAGTTAAAATTACCATATCATTTACAAGAAGTTTTTTCTTTCCCTATTTTAGGTTTGATGTCACAGAGACGCAAGTGATGATCATGGCTTTACACCTGTTCAACTTTTTATTTGGATCTCATATATGGGGCTTTCAGGTAAAACTTAATACAAAATATTAGCAGTACTTTATTGACATCTTGTACAGATTTTTGATGACATGGCTTTTTAATTAGTTGAAAAGGGGGAATAACTCAAATTTTATATTTTCAAACATGAAAAGGGGGAACAACTCAAATTTTATATTTTCAAACATGAAATTGAAATGTAGAGTTATTTCCCTTTTTAACATGGCAATAGAACTAAAGTAGCAGCATATGCATTGACCAGATGTAGCTGTGCCTGAGAATCTAAGCATACATGTAATTTCTGTTTTGACATTAGCCTAGGTTTCATTCAGTGACACAGTTAAGTGTGAATCAACGACTGTTCAAAGTTAATTCTATGTTTAACGTAACCCACGAACGTAGGTTTAGGAGAAATTGTGATTTAGAAAGAACAGACAAACATTTAGTTTGATATTTTCACAAGTTTGATTTTACTAAAATTCTGCAATCTGTAAAAAATCGAATTGTTTAGAGCACATTATGGACTATAAATCAGATACACAATGGGATTGTCAGGAAAGATCGTTATTAAAGAGGTTGTCTACATGTACTAGGTTTGGTATTTTGAAGTGACGTTAAACGTAAAATTAACTTAGGGCAGCCTAATTTCCAAAGAAAAAACCCAACCCAAAACAACCACCTTTATAAAACTTTGCTTTACTTTGCAGCTTCCTGTGCTAGGAATTCCGCTACGCCTAATTGTAGTGTACCTGACCCTTGTTCCAGCATTTTTACAGTTTTACAACAACATAACTATCATTCTACATGGTGGAACTGGGAAAAATAAATCCACAATAGCCGTGAGTTATATGGAGATAATTTAATGTACCGTAATGTTTTGATATGGTGATAAAAGGTATTACAGCAATTTCAAACACAAAGCAAATCTTATGACTCTCTCTAATGAAAAACATTTAATTGTTAAATTTAAATGTGTAGCTGTTGCCAATATATTTAAAAGTAATTTTTTTAAAATATAAAATAAGTGCTAGTTCTCCTGTATTGAAAAATGGTTGGTTGAAATAGAACTTTCAAAATTCAATAGAGAATCTAACATGTTCAGTGATGTACTGTAAATATTTTTGGAGGAAGAGAATAACTTTTGATGTGTAATTGTTTGTAGGGCACCAGTACCATATTCCCAGTGTTTCCTATAGGAATCGTGATAACATTAGCAGTGGTGATAGCCCACAAGTCTCCTTCTAATTTATTTGAAAACCATCCATGTCTCTACCTCCTTAGCTTTGGTATACTGTCAGCAAAAGTTATCAACAGATTAATAGTAAGTACTGCCAGCTCATTTTATAGCACCATGTCAAGCAAGAATATATCAGAAATGTATATAGGGCCACTTTCAGAACATATCCTTCTTCCAGCACTTTTGTTTTTAAACTTTGAATTGATTAGGTAATAAAATAGAAAATAGACCATTAACGTAAACAACTTAAGAAAAAAAGAGAAAATTTGATACTTAATTGCCTATAAAAATATATGAGGTTGCTACTTTTTCATTTGTCTCGCTGTCTGAATAAAATCAACTTGAAAATTTGTGGTAACAACAATATTCTGCTAAATATTTTTGGATGTTTTCTATTAATTAACAAGATGTTTTCTGTAAATGAACTAGATAACTTTTTGTAAATGAATTGGATATTATTGATAAATGAATCTGCTTTAATTTTACAGGTAGCTCACATGACAAAGAGTGAAATGGACTTGCTGGACTTGGGGATTGTAGGTCCACTGTTGCTCTTCGTAAACCAATACTTCAACTGTTTAGTAAATGAAACGCTGGTCCTGTGGATTTGCTTTGTAAGTACATAATTATATTTGATCATATGATGTAGAGTCATTCAGTACTCTCTATATCAATTGTTTATTACATTTATCAGGGATGACAAATCAAGAGGAGTGTTAGTACATGTATACAAACAGGAAGTACAAATCTATCGTTTGTGTAGGACTCGGTGTTAAATTTTATCTCCTTTTCCCAATTCTGACCCATTCAGATTTATTTGTTACGATATTTTTTGTTAATTTTTTTTGCCTATGATATTACATGTGCACATTTTTTATCACCCGTTTTACAATATTGTCTGCCCTATTTGTGAAATAACTCTAGTAACCAGAAAATTTTTCCCGGGGGGGGGGGGGGGGGGGGGGGGGTCCGACGGTTACCGTATTTGAGTTTGCCAGGGTCCAAGGCATATTTTGGGTAATTTTATAATGTAATTTAAAGAAATTTGAATTTTGCAGGGGGGTTCTGGAATCCCTTGACCCTCCCTCTAGATCTGCAAATGTATTTCTCATGGTAAATACATATCCGATTAAGGTACAAATGCAGTGTCTATTGTAAGGGAGATAACTCAAAATGAAAATGAAGTAAACTTGGTCCATTACAGTATTAGTTAAAGAGTTATCATGCTGAAATTGTATGCTCTGTAAACATGATTTAGATTTCTTTTGAAAAATCGCTAATCCACTAATCTAGTTACTTAGATAAAAACTGTATAAGAATGACCCAAGGGATGATCAACCTGTTTATGAAGAGGCTTTTCTTTACTTTCAGATTTACGTAATACAGGACATTATTCGCTATTGTATGGCTGTGTGTCAACAGATTTGTCAGTTTTTAGAGATATATTGTTTTGATATTGTTACGCCTTTTCCTAAAAAGACCACCAAGAATTCATGAGAGGAAGCACCGGCAGCAAGTAGACAAACCAGATGAATGGTTAGTAGAGAGACACGTGTGAGAAACATCTGCCGAAATATTTTTTCTTTTTACTTATTTATGTATGAATGGTGTGTACAATCATTTTATTTTTTTAATTTTTGGTACAAGTTATGCATTCATTGGTCAGGGTTTTATTTATAGCTTGTTGAGTAATCTTAGTACCAGTAATCCAGTATTTCTGTCCACTCTCTCAATAGGCCTACATAGTCTTCAAAAGTGGCTTTGCGCAGACTGTGCCCTCTCTTCACATGTTAAGAGTCTTAGAAGAAAAATTATATATTATTGGCATACAACATGCAAGAGGTAATTTTTTCAATTTAAGAATGTTTTGAATGGGTATATTTTTTTTTGGATATGATATGGATCGTTTAGCTTTTTAGCTCACCTGAGCTGAAAGCTCAAGTGAGCTTTTCTGATCACATTTTGTCTGTCGTCCGTCTGTCTGTCTGTCTGTCCGTCTGTCTGTCCGTCTGTCTGTCCGTCTGTCTGTCCGTAAACTTTTCACATTTTCAACATCTTCTCCAGAACCACTGGGCCGATTTCAACCAAACTTGGCACAAAGCACCCTTAGGCAAAGGGGATTTAAAGTTGTGAAAATTAAGGACCACGCTCTATTTAAAGGGGAGATAATTGGCAATTATTGGAAAATTTTGAGAAATTTTCAAAAATCTTCTTCTTAAGAACCATTTGACCAGGAAAGCTGAAACTTATGTGGAAGCATCCTCAGCTAGTGTAGATTTAAAATTGTGAAAATCATGACCCCCAGGGGTAGGGTGGGGCCACAATGGGGGGTCAAATTTTTACAAAGGAATATATAGAGTACATCTTTAAAAATCTTCTTCTCAAAAACTAATCTGCCAGGAAAGCTGAAACTTATGTGGAAGCATCCTCAGCTAGTGTAGAATCAAAGTTGTGAAAATCATGACCCCCGGGGGTAGGATGGGGCCACAATGGGGGGTTTAATTTTTACATAGGAATATATAGCGTAAATCTTTAAAAATCTTCTTCTCAGAAACTAATCAGCCAGGAAAGCTGAAACTTATGTGGAAGCATCCTCAGCTAGTGAAGAATCAAAGATGTGAAAATCATGACCCCCGGGAGTAGGGTGGTGCCACAATGGGGGGGGGGGGGGGTTCAAATTTTTACATAGGAATATATAGAGGAAATCTTTTAACATCTTCTTCTAAGAAACTAATCAGCCAGGAAAGCTGAAACTTATGTGGAAGCATCTTCTGCTAGTGTAGATTTAAAGTTGTGAAAATCATGACCCCCGGGGCTTGGATGGGGCCACAATGGGGGGTTTAATTTTTATATAGGAATATATAGAGTAAATCTTTTAAAATCTTCTAAGAAACTAATCAGCAAGGAAAGCTGAAACTTATGTGGAAGCATCCTCTGCTAGTGTAGATTCAAAGTTTGTTCAAATCATGACCCCCAGGGTAGGGTGGGGCCACAATGGGGGGTTGAATTTTTACATAGGAATATATAAAGTAAATCTTAAAAAATCTTCTCAGAAACTAATCAGCCAGGAAAGCTGAAACTTTTGTGGAAGCATCCTCAGCTAGTGTAGAATCAAAGTTGTGAAAATCATGACCCCCGGGGGTTGGATGGGGCCACAATGGGGGGTTGAATTTTTACATAGGAATATATAGAGTAAATCTTTAAAAATCTTCTTCTCAGAAACTAATCAGCCAGGAAAGGTGAAACTTATGTGGAAGCATCCTCAGCTAGTGTAGATTCAAAGTTTGTTCAAATCATGACCCCCGGGAGTAGGGTGGTGCCACAATGGGGGGTTGAATTTTTAAATAGGAATATGTAGAGTAAATCTTTAAAAATCTTCTTCTCAAAAACTAATCAGCCAGGAAAGGTGAAACTTATGTGGAAGCATCCTCAGCTAGTGTAGATTCAAAGTTTGTTCAAATCATGACCCCCGGGAGTAGGGTGGTGCCACATTGGGGGTTGAATTTTTAAATAGGAATATGTAGAGTAAATCTTTAAAAATCTTCTTCTCAAAAACTAATCAGCCAGGAAAGCTGAAACTTATGTGGAAGCATCCTTAGCTAGTGTAGAATCAAAGTTGTGAAAATCATGACCCCCAGGGTAGGGTGGGGCCACAATGGGGGGGGGGTTGAATTTTTACATAGGAATATATAGAGTAAATCTTTAAAAATCTTCTTCTCAGAAACTAATCAGCAAGGAAAGCTGAAACTTTTGTGGAAGCATCCTCAGCTAGTGTAGAATCAAAGTTGTGAAAATCATGACCCCCGGGGGTTGGATGGGGCCACAATGGGGGGTTGAATTTTTTCATAGGAATATATAGAGTAAATCTTTAAAAATCTTCTTCTTAGAAACTAAACAGCCAGGAAAGGTGAAACTTATGTGGAAGCACCCTCAGCTAGTGTACATGTAGAATCAAAGTTTGTTCAAATCATGAACCCCAGGAGTAGGGTGGTGCCACAATGGGGGGTTGAATTTTTACATAGGAATATATAGAGTAAATCTTAAGAAATCTTCTTCTCCGAAACTAATCAGCCAGGAAAGGTGAAACTTATGTGGAAGCATCCTCAGCTAGTGTAGATTCAAAGTTTGTTCAAATCATGACCCCCGGGAGTAGGGTGGGGCCACAATGGGGAAGGTCAAATTTTTACATTTGAATATATAGAGAAAAATCTTTTAAAAATCTTCTTTTCAGAAACTAATCAGCCAGGAAAGGTGAAACTTATGTGGAAGCATTCTCAATAAGTGTAGATTCAAAGATGTGAAAATCATGACCCCTGGGGGTAGGGTGGGGCCACAATGGGGATCAAATTTTTACATAGGAATAGAGTAAATCTTTAAAATTTCAAAAACTAAGTAGCTAGGAAAGGTGAAACTTATGTGGAAGTATCCTCAGGTAAGGACTAGGTAGATTTAAGTTTGTTCAAATCATGATCCCCGGGGGTAGGATGGGGTCACAACGGGGAGGGGGGGGAGGGAGACATAGGAATATATGGAGAAAAATCTTCTACAAAACCATTTGTCTAGAAAATCTGTAACTTTAGTAAAAGCAACCTTGGGTAGTGTAGATTCAAATTCGTTAAAATAAAAATCTTGAGGAGTAGGGTGGGGCCACATTCGGGATCCAATTTTACAAAGGAAAACATTTTTAATTCACAAAAACTGAAATATTATTATATATATGGTTTTACTTATATGCAAACATTTTGCCAATTTGTGATTCTTTAAAATTGTTAAGACTTTTGCCCCTGGACGATTCTTGGGCCTCACAAGGGGTTCAGAATTTGATGTAGGTTTATATCCCATGTATAAACAATTGTCTAGGATCTTGTTGAGAACTGCGATGCTCAACATGTGATATGAATATAAAATCATCCTGTTAGAAAAGGGACTTGATTATAAACATAAGAATATCTACATGTATTACTACATTGTCCAGATATTTTGTATTATGTCGATCTCCATTAAGCTGATTTTATCATGCCTATTGTTGCTCAGGTGAGCGATGTGGCCCATGGGCCTCTTGTTTATCCTCTATCAAAGACTGTATCCCAAACAATGCAACTTGATATTGTACTAGCTATTGTCACCTGTGCTTCCCGTTGTGTGTAATGATATACTTGGAAGTTGTATAATGATTATAACTTAGATCAAACTTGTACCTCAAGATTGTGAAAGGTTGTTTCATTTTATTCTGATTCACTCCTCAGGGAAAATGGCCAGGTCCTGCCATTACCAAAATTTTCAAATCACTTTACTCTGTTTTCTCCTCAAATAATCAAAAGAATAGTGCATAAATTTGAGGTCTGACTTCAGGCTGAGTATTGACTTCAGGAAAGTTGGTGACGGTGGGGACCGACTGCTCTGGATACTGTTAGCCAAATGTTATTTGCAATCTTCCCAGTTGCTTCTTAGTCACAAATACTTCTACATGTAAATGTAACTGATTTGTTTCAGTATTCAGTCATAGTATGACAGGAAAAAAATTTGATTTTGGTGAATAGCTAAATAAATAAGATGCCAAATGCCAATGCAAGTTGGCATAAGTACTGGTAGATGGAATGATCAAGAGTTTGACCTTTGTCCTTATAGGACCTGCATGTCTGAACAGTTCAACCTAATCCACCTTGAATTAGTTTTTGTATCTTTAGATGTTTGCTTCCTTGAATGTCTTCTTGTGGACTGCAACACAAATTCTTCAGCACAAATTCTCCAAAATATTTCTTACAAGTTATTGTATGCAATACTGAAATTTTAGAGGTTTTTATCCAATTTGAATTATTTCTATAACTTTAAATGACTTCATGTATATGTGGACTGCAACACATGTTCTTCAGAATATTTCTCGCAAGGTAATTATGTGGAACTGATAGTTTTCATTATAAAATTGTATTACAGTGTATATGTATAAATATCAGAATATGTAGAATTGTGTTTTGTAATGCAAGTTTTAAGTCAGCAATTTTATTGAGCTCAGAAGTAATACTGGTAGAACAAAAAAAAAAATTAAGGCAGGCTTTAATTGTAAACTTTTCTTTATATTTTTGCGATGTGATGTGCTCACGGTCTATTTACAATGTGAATTGTAACATAATTTTATAATTTTTTTTTTTGGAGGAGGGATTGCTACAGTCAGACTAGTCTATTTTTAAGTGCTGCTAGTGTTACAATATGATGTCCACGAACAAAATTGTGAAATTACTTGAACCTTTGGTAATAAGGTAAAAGAATATACCCTTATAGACAAAGCTGCATGTTACAAATTTGAAAAACTTGGAAATATTTGCAGTGTGATGAAATGATCCTCAATATACACAATTTTTACAAAACAATTTACCGGTATTCTAAGCTATTGTAATCTCTATCAGTATATATCACTAATATTAATTGAAACATTTTGTAATTTATCAATAATTGAATTTTGGTTGTTAAGTGGTTGCTTTTATAACATGCTGCCAAGTACCATCAAATGCAATCCCTTGAATTGTTGTTCATTAAACAGCTTATAAAGAGTTTTATTAATACTCAGTTCCACCATTAGAATATTTACCAGTATACAATGGTCATTTTGTTGAAATGTTTTTTTAAAACTAAAACTGATCTTAAGTCAGCACTCAACAGATCTTTTTTCTTATTTGGCAAAATTACAAGATGAGTCCCATAACCCATTTTAAGCCAGTATCCTTTTTTACTTTCCGAATTTTACTTGAGTTGTTGACTAATCATTTATTTTGGTATGTGTACGTTTGATCAACTAAATTTCATATGGGGATAGTCTGGTACCCTTCCCACAATTCCGTTCGCGCACTCTCTACATTGAGATGTAGAGAGTGCGCGAACGGAATTGTGGGAAGGGTACCAGACTAATATGGGGAGGGAATCACTTACATATGTCAGAAAATGTTTTAATATTAAATAGATAAAGTCCCAATGCAGGGTATTAGTGAATATAAGTTACTATATCTGTGTTGTTTATACACTAATATGATTGTCTCTGTGTGATCTTACAAATAATGGACATTCTGGCCTCTGATATGATGGATACACAGTCAAGAGTAGATTGAAAATTTCAACCATTTTCAGCCAATGCCTCTTAGAAGAAATGATACAGTAGATGTGAAAATGTTGTACTATAAAACCCAAGTATGATATGTGTCAAATTTTATTCACAATTGGCCAGATGAGAACTAATCTGCTATGATCAATTATCAGCACCAAATGTTTATTTTTTATTGTCAAGAAGTGTGTTTTAATTGCAATAAATATTGAGCAAAGGTTAAACAGTACTTGCTCATATATAATACTTTCCTTAGAGACATTTGGACTGGTCATTTTTTTCTGTTACAGTATTAAATAGTCCTCAGCATGTTGAATGCATTGTTTTGTATGAGGTGCAATCTATGTACCAATATTTAAATGTTTGATGATAACTGTTTTATAAAATCATGTGATGGTTTTCTTACTTTTACTTTCATTTTGTTTTGATTGATCTTAATGATTTTTATCTTGCTTTTAACAATCTGTGGAATTTTTTGTGTCTCTGTATTAGCTATTCATATTATCCCCATAACGTTCTGCAAGAGTTGATCGGGAAGTGCGTCTGTGATTTTATTTCATCAAAATACAATAAATATATTATTTCATATGCTTGACATGTATTTTGTTGTTGTTATTAAAAATATTGTGACTAAGCAACTAATTTCCTTTCATGAAGGAGTTTGTATACAGTATAACAATAAAGAACTGTTAATTCACATGAGAATATAGTATTTAGTTGATCAACATACTTCAGAACAAACCTTATACATGAAAGTCAAGGCTATTACGCAGGTTACTTATACTGAATTTAAGGTGGAATAACACGCCTGGAAAATGTCACTCAAATTAAAGTAAATTATTTGATTATGAAAGATATAATGATAAACAAACTGTACATATGTCAAAAAAGGAAAAAATTTGCAAATTGGTGATAAAAAATGAATATCTAACAAGAGGCCAATAGGCCTTAACGGTCACCTGAGTACCATAGCCCATACACAAAATTGTCGAGGAGTCTCATAAATGCATTTAATTGAGTTTCATAATGGATTAGAAGATTATAATAATGTAATGACATCCACCTCCCTGCCTGAAATCTTTTGGAAAGGACTCTTAACCCTATAGTTTAGCACAAGACTTGAAGCTCTTAACAGAGTGTATGACATACTATAGAAGAGGTTCCATTCAATTTTTTTATCCCACGTATGTTAACTTACAAAATAGGTTTTATGTTTATATGTTTTCATAGATAAACTAAAACAAGGTGGCTTGTATACTACTTATTACTTTACTATTAACAAGTCTATTTGTTTATCTTAAAAAATTTAAAAACTGTTTTTGTTTCAAAATGATAAAAATACTTGCAAAACTATTTTGATCATACAACTTTATAATTATTCTATTTAATGATTTATTACTAAATATGAACAAGCCAAGGAAGATAACTCCATTATGAAGAAGCAAGGGAAGATAACTCCATTAACTGCTATAATCCTCTTCCCTGAACTCTTTTCAAATGTTTTCACAATATCTTATCAATAACTTTGATGGACAGCTTCATTATTTTTCTATATTCAATGATTAATTAGTAAATATGAACAAGCTAAGGAAGATAACTCCATTAGGAAGAAGCAAGGGAAAATAACTCCATTAACTGTTTACCCCCCCCTTTCAACTCTTTCCAAATGCTCTCCAAATGCTAGGTCCTGAACCCTGACTTAGGGGGTCATTAATTTCACAATTTAGGTAGAGGAGTTCATAACCATGCATTCAGTTTTTTGCCCACATGTTTTTAAGATTTAATACATTTTTACTATATGGCCATATTGGCCCCACCCTAGGGCCTAAACCCCTGTCCCAGGGGTCATGAATTTCAAAATTTAGGTAGAAGACTTCATGGACATCATATCTATGCATTTACTTTTTCACAAATATATACGGGAGTAGAGAAGATTTTCAAAGATTTAATACATTTTTACTATATGGCCATTTTGGCCCCACCCTAGGGCCTAAACCCCTGTCCAGGGGTCATAAATTTCACAATTTAGGTAGAAGACTTCATGGACATCATATCCATGCATTTAGTTTTTCACAAATATATATGGGAGTAGAGAAGAAGATTTTCTAAGATTTAATACATTTTTACTATATGGCCATTTTTGCCCCACCCTTGAGTCTGAACCCCTGACCCAGGGACCATAAATTTCACGATTTTGGTAGAGGGCTTCATGGACATCATATCAATGCATTTAGTTTTTAACAAATATCTATGGGAGTAGAGAAGAAGATTTTCTAAGATTTAATACATTTTTACTATATGGCCATATTGGCCCCACCCTTGAGCCTGAACCCCTGACCGAGAAACCATAAATTTCACAATTTTGGTAAAGGGCTTCATGGACATCATAACCATGTATTTAGTTTTTAACAAATATCTATGGGAGTAGAGAAGAAGATTTTCTAAGATTTAATACATTTTTACTATATGGCCATATTGGCCCCACCCTAGAGCCTGAACCCCTGACCCAGGGGCCATGAATTTCACAATTTTGGTAGAGGGCTTCATGGACATCATAACCATGCAATCAGGTTTTTCCTCACTTGTGTGGGAGTAGAGAAGAAGATTTTTGAAAATTTGGCTGTTTTTTTTGCATATTTGGCCCCACCTGTGGCACACTGGGGGTGGTAGAGCCACCAATTTCACAATTTACATTCCTCTTACCATAGAGATGCTTCACACCAAAAATGGAAACAATTGGCCATGTAGTTTTTAAGAAGAAGTTAAAAATGAAAATTGTTAACGCAAGACGCACGTCGCACGACGACGGGCGAAAACAGATAGCAATAGGTCACCTGAGTTTACTCAGTAAGTACGGTAACAACAAAATCCCCTGCAAGATTCAAACTCAGGATGTATGGATCACAAGCCTGACACTTATCCACTCGGCTTTGGAGTAAGTTACATGTTGCCGTCGATAACTTTAATTACAGCGAATTACAGAATACCGGTAGAGATTTCAATAGCTTGTTGGATTGCTCAATAGGGTATTCAATTTGGTCAGCAAGGTATCACATTAGGTTTAAATATAGGTCCTGTGGTTACTCAAGTGTAGATTGTTATTTTACATTCAACCCATCCATACTGCACAAAGAAAGCCTTTAGAACACTCTCTCCTATTGTTACCAGGGTAGTTATTCTATTCATAGACTTTAAAAAGAATGTTCACCTGGACAGCACTGCATGGATTCTAGAGCTTAATTCAATTCTACTTGGATTAACTTTGATTTTTTTTTCAAAAATGTAATTCAAAAGAAATTTCTGAAGAAACAAACAAGAGAAAAGTATAACCTTAAAAAGGTAATTTTTCCTGAAAAATCATTAATGACATTGTGGTTCCTCAATTCCTGGTGCAACATACAGCACTAATAGTATTTTTGTGCTAAGACTGCTTACCCAGTAATTAGTTGAAACTTTTTATCCCAATAATGTATGCTAACATAGAGAAAATATTCCCAACAAAAAATGCTCAAAATGTGCAAATGTTTACTTGATATAACTCACTTTATTGCTGTCATACCTGAGTGATCACATGACCTAGATTTAAACCTAATGTGATACCTTGCTGACCAAATTGAATACCCTATTGAGCAATCCAACAAGCTATTGAAAACTCTACCGGTATTCTGTAATTCGCTGTAATTTGAATTATTATTAGAAGCTCAAATTTCCATTGAATATTCATTAAAAATTTAGTGAAATAAATTGGGTTCACTATCTTATCAGTGAGACTACATGATATAGTTAGCAATATAATGAACAATTGAAATATTTTTTCATAATTAAAAATAAAATCCCAAAATGTTGCCTTTAAAACGGCCTTGAAATGAAAGAGATTAGTTTTTATTCAAAACAAAACTTTATTATATATTGAAAACAATACATACAAAACAAATTTTATGCTTGCTTCTAAAAAAAAATAATGCATACATAATTTCTGTAAAAGAGTAGTATACAACAGAAACCAAAAACTATGTAACAAATCAGTTCTAAACAAACACACACACAGGGAGTGGGGATTACAGATGTATGAGGGACGTCCTCCTGGCTGGCAGGAGTCGGTCTCTGTATACTACACCCCGTTCAAAGTAAAAGTAAGGATTAAAAAAAAAAACCCTCTAGATATTGGCCTACCCCTAAACACAAGATATGAGTTTTGATTTAAACCAAATGATAATAAAATCTACATAAAACATGATAGAGAAACAGGACGGTAAAACTGATTATATTGCATGTTTGTGAGACAATCCAGTTTCATTGCCTTGTAACTTATTCCAAGAACAAAAATTTAAGTTATATAGTTATAACTTATTCTTTTTTAACTACTGTTTAAGTCTCTGAGCTGAAAATTTTAAATTATAATGCGTCATGCAGGTACTCAATTTTTATTATAATAATTGAAACGGAGCAAAACTAAATTTTTTCCCCCAACTTACAACTTCAAAAATTCAGTTTTACTCTTTTTCAATATGGTTATAGAATTAAATAATGTGGTAGCATTTTATCCAAAGCGATGCTGCCTAAGAAACAAAACATTTATTTTTTTGGTTTTGATAATGTTATTTTAAGAGGCCAGATGTTAAAAATTTTATTATAATTTAATGAGGTTGTTACTCACATGCAAGCCGATACCAAAGAAAAGAGAAATTATCTTTATAAAACAATTTTGGCAAGTTTTGAAATATGCATAATTCACAAAAAAGGTTTGGTTTTCTTTCATACATATTCAACCTTCCAAATAGTTTTGTTACAGACATGAATAACATATATTCTATCAGCTTTCTACACTACTGAGATTCTTGCAATTCAAAAGCACCATTTACAAGCTGAAATGTTTAAAAATCAATGGCAACAAGAGAATCCATCTTAACATCTTATACACTATCCAGTATATACAGTAAAACACGGTTATAGCGATCACGTTTATAACGAATTGATGCTTACAGCAAAGTAATTTTCATTCCCCGAGACTTTATTACATGTTGTAAACTTGACGGATATAACGAATTACGCGCATAACGAAGTTTAATTGCCTGTACCTGGGACTTCGTTATAAGCGTGTTTTACTGTATAAAGAAAAAAAAACCCCAAAATTATTGTGAATATTGATAAATAAATCTCTTCGATATACATCATCATCATCATCATCATCATCAGAGTATTACAAGATATAATCTTGTAAACTTTGTGTAAAGGAATGCTCGTAAATAATATTGGTATTGGATTTCAGAAAATCTGATTGTCTTAATCTCTAGTCAATTCATCTTGAAAATTTGAAATCAGATCTAAAAGTGTCAATTTAAAAAAAAAGGAATGTCTATTCACAAAACATTAAAAATAGAAAAATGAAAAGCAGCCAATTACACATGCACTGATTTACCTACCATTAGAGTATACATATTTTAATTAATTTCAAAGTTGTTTTATATTGACAATATTTTCAACTCAAAATCAAGTTTTGCAATTCAATGTGGTACATGCATGTATTTCTTCTAGCATTTGATATTCAAAATACCAGGTACTTTATATATAATCAAAGACTAATTAAATAAAGTTTCTCCAAACAAATAAAAAATCGTTTCAAAAAATAAAGCAGCTTTCAGAATCTAATCCCTAAGAGCAATGCTTAAGGACAATTACTGCCAAACTTTTGCAAGTTTAGCGATTTCATAAAAATTGTTCGTAGAAAATTTTCAGAATAAAAGAGAGCACTAAAAAATCCTTTACTCTCGATGATCTTTCATTCATTCAGTTTAACATTGACCCTAATAAATAGTGTGTGTCCTATTCCAAACTGAAAAAAAAAATGGGTTGGTGGGTATCAAGAAAAAACAATAATTTTATTGAAAATATTCTTGTTGCAGATTTTTTTCAATCTGATGAGTTAAGAGTTTCTTTAGTTCAGAAAAGACCAAGATAAGGATTCCAGAAAGTGAACAACCAAGATACAGTACCCAGTAATTACAAACTGTACTTCCAGAAAATCATATTGATAATTCATGTAAGATTGGCTTTCATAATGCAGGGGTCAGTCATGGTCTAGATACACACTATTTATTCTTTTCAGTCATGGCAATATACTTAGCTTCAACACCTCTCTCAATGGCTAGCACACACAAATGTTACAGTGATAGGTATATAGTGTTGTTATGAACAAAATGATCCATCACTCGGTGTTAGAAATATGACCAGAAAACACGGTGCAAGAAATCTTACGAATAACACAGACAAATAAAAAACTATTTAGATATTATATGCACTTAATTAATAAAAAATCAGACTCAAATATCACAGAAACACTGCTTCTATACACAGTGGTCACCAAGCCAACATACTGAGTAAATTATCATTCAGGTTTACATATGTTTTACCAAAATACAATTAAGTACATGTACCGGTACAGGAAATATAAAGCAATTCCCCAAATCTTTTTTAAGTTTGCATTTTTTCATACATGTTAACCTCCAGTGATGAAAAATAGGTAGATTTTAAACCGAAAAGCGGTAGCATCGCGCGCCGCGGCCTTTTTTGCGTATGGCACCATGGCTTCCAAAATGGCTGTCTATCAAAACAAGGAACGTATTTTGAAGAAAAGCGGTAGATTTTTAAATAAAAGCGGTAGGCGGAAGACAGAGCTAAAAAGCGGTAGACTTCCGCATAAATCGGTAGAGTTAACATGTATGGTTTTTTTTTTGTTTTTGTTTTTTTTTTTACCATATGTCTGCTTCTGACACAAATCAAAATAATACTGAGACTATGACTATTTGTAAGATCAACTTTCCTGAGGAGAAATAAAAGCCATTCTTCAGTCAGTGGATTGCGACTATTCATCTTTCGCTGAATCTGTATACATGTATGACAAATCAGGCCACAGATTCACTACTCCACAGGGACTGACCATTCATGTTTTACTCTTCCATACTAAAACACAAGAGAAAAATGTAAACTGTATATACATAACAAAATGTTAAAGTAAAGCATGTTTATCAGTGTGTTATACACTAGTTACCTGTATGTCTAGCAGTGTTGTACACTAGTTACCTGTATGTCTAGTAGTGTGTTGTATGAAAGTTATCTGTATGTCTAGCAGTGTGCAGTACACTAGTTACTTGTATGTCGAGCAGTGCGTGGTTCACAAGTTACCTGTATGTCTAGCAGTGTGTTGTACACTAGTTACATGTATGTCTAGCAGTGTGTTGTACACTAGTTACCTGTATGTCTAGCAGTGTGTTATACACTAGTTACATGTATGTCTAGCAGTGTGCAGTACACTAGTTAACTGTATGTCTAGCAGTGTTGTACACTAGTTACCTGTATGTCTAGCAGTGTGTTGTACACTAGTTACATGTATGTCTAGCAGTGTGTTATACACTAGTTACATGTATGTCTAGCAGTGTGCAGTACACTAGATAACTGCATGTCTAGCAGTGTGTTGTACAATAATAACCTATATATCTAGCAGTGTTGTACACTAGTTACATGTATGTCTAGCAATGTGTTGTACACTAATTACATGTATGTCAATCAGTGTGCAGTGTGTTGTACACTAGTTACATGTATGTCAATCAATGTGTTGTACACTAGTTACATGTATGTCTAGCAGTGTGTTATTCACTAGTTACCTATATATCTGTTACTTACTAGTTACCTGCATGTCTAGCACTGTGTTTTACACTAGTTACCTGTATGTCTAGCAGTGTGTTGTACACTAGTTACCTGTATGTCTAGCAGTGTGTTATACACTAGTTACCTGCATGTCTAGCAGTGTGTTGTAGACTAGTTACCTGTATGTCTAGCAGTGTGTTGTACACTAGTTACCTTTATGTCTAGCAGTGTGCAGTACACTAGTTACCTGTGTGTCTAGCAGTGTGTTGTACACTAGTTACCTGTATGTCTAGCAGTGTGTTGTACACTAGTTACCTGTATGTCTAGCAATGTGTTATACACTAGTTACCTGCATGTCTAGCAGTGTGTTGTAGACTAGTTACCTTTATGTCTAGCAGTGTGCAGTGTGTTGTACACTAGTTACCTGTATGTCTAGCATTGTTATACATTAGTTACCTGTATGTCTAGCAGTGTGTTGTACATTCTCATTGTAATTGGAGCTCCCTTTGACATGGTAGGAATGTCTAACCATTGTGATCTGTACAGAATCTTCTCCACAGGACAAACAACACAGGCTGTGCCAGCTCCAAAGAACTCCTTCACCTGAAAGTCAAGTTGTGTGACACAGAATCAAAAAAATATGGGTATTACCTTACACTTTAAGGTTTTCTACAGTCTACACATGCCATTTGTTAACTTCATTAAATTCTGTACATTGTATATACTGTCTGATATATTTTAAACTAAGAATTGCAAATCCTCTAAATACATGATAAATGTACATATACATACCCTGTTTTCATTCAACCCTTTGATCAAATCTTTCATTGTGTATTCTCGCTCCGACACCTTGAATTCTCCCTATGAAGCAAGAGACACATTATTTAGTATACATTTTCACATTTCTCCAAACAAAATTCATAATATAGGAGTTTATGAAAGTTTATGATAGCACTAAATGTCAAATTATTAAGATCAACTGTATAATACTGAACTTTAATTTAAGTTACATGTACACATGAAATTCAACAAAAAGTAGAATATTTAGGCAGTCTTGTCTAGAGGGCTTGCTGCCTTACCCATGATTTGGCCAGCTCCAGCAAACTTTTCCTGGTCACCCCTGGCAACACCAACCCATTCAAGGGACACGTCACTAGCTCATCCTCTGTCAATGCAAAACGTTACCAGTTACCTTATCATAGAGCTATTAATCAATTACCACATCAGAAGAGCCTATACCATTTTTTTTTCAGACACAAATTCCACATTGTATGTACTGGTACAATAACAAAGTTCTTGATTTCTTAAATCACATACAGGCACTATAATAATTGCATCATGCGCAATTGTTGATGTACTACGAAAATGAATATCTTTGTTTAATAACCAGTGAAGTTTAAAGCTTGATGTTAGATGCTGATTTCTTTTGAATTTACCTCCTTGTTCATTGGTCCAGAACATGAACAGATTCATGGCTCCGACCTCGGTGATCTGTTCCTCCTCCCCGAACAGCCAGAGCACCTGCTGACAGCCCTTGGCCGCTGCTTCCTGCTGGATAAACATGGTGGGGGCATAATTACTGAAAGAAACGGCAGCAATGTTTCTTTAAATCTCTATGGTATATATATATATATACAGAACAAAATCTCAATCCATTTGGTTAGGCAACTGAATGGCCACATTCATCTGAATCTAGCAGCAGAGCTGTATCTTCTCTTTACCATCGTCAGAAACTGTAGTAAGTCTCCCATATGCTTACTGACCATGGGCCAACTCATTGAACTTTTCTTGTTTTGTTTTCACGAATTTTTATCATTCTCAATTCAACAATCAGAAAGCAGAACTCTTCAGTTTTTAAGATATGAAAATGACGATCATGTTCTGAAAAATTACTGTTGTTGATAGATGCATGCGTAAACATTAACAAGATTGGGGAGATTTCCTCCACAACTGTGAGAGGAAGCAATCAAAATAGAGCATGCGTTACTCACAAGGACAAGAAAATTTCAGTGAGTTGGCCCACGGTCAGTAAACATATGCAAGACTTGCCATGGGTTTCTGACGATGCTCCATACTAAAGCTATTTCACTGTCTCCCCCTCATCCATTCTGTCCCTATACCTACCATCCCATCTTAAAGTTTCCACTTCCTCCCGGCCATGCTCGGACATATTTGGGGTCAGCCAACAGGGATACGGGTTTGAGTCCGGTGGGGTAGTACGCTCCCACAGGACCAACTAACACAAACAGCAGGGCCTCCTTGGGGGCATCTACTCGTAACACACCCTGTAGCATCAAAATAAGATACAACTTTTATCTTTCAAAGATACGGTAAAACCCCATAGAAAACAAAAACTTTATTATTTCAAAGTACCAAATAATATTGGGATCAAATAAAGGGAGCTAAAGATATACAAGACAAACCTCTGTTCCTATCAGAGTGGGTCTGATGTAGAGGGAAGCCTTATTAGAGTTGGGTACCCAGTCTTTCTCAATGCTGACCAACTTCTTGATGCACTCAATGAGTTCATTTCCATCAAAAGTCTGAAAGAAAATAGTCTATGCTTATTAGTACAAGCAAAATACTTTTCAAGAATTGGCTTTATCACAATTCAGAAATAAATATTCATACTGTAGTATTAAATAATCAGATTTGCAGACAGTAAAAAAAATTATAGTCAGATTTGAACCACCGACTTAACCTTACAGGAAGTGAGGACCGCGTGGCTGAGCTCAACATTCGGGCCATGTTTTCTGTCGGCCGAAATAGATTCACCCTTCCATCCGTTGTTTTGTAAGCTTTCATTCCTTCAAAAAGCTGTAAATAAATAACAGAAACATTTCTTCACAAAACAAAATTAGCATACATAAGGCCAAAACAAAATTATTGTTTGTTTGGAATTGCCTCCTGCCTCATTGAAATACCCCCCACTGATAAAATTTTATTAGCAAAAAATAAAGAACTTTTATTCGTATGGAAATTTTTTATTTTTTACCTATTTTGAATTAATTGAACTTTTAGTTTGAAAAATAAAAAAAAATCCGAAGGCCTCCGTCCTGGGTCTAAAACCCAAACAAATATTTTTTTTAAGGATTGCCTTAAGGTATTACTGGAAAAGAATAATAAAGAGAAAGTTAAGAATTTCAGGACAAAAAAATGTGATGTTATGTGTAGTTATAGGTTGGGTATATGATAATTTTCAGCATAACAACATTTTTATCAGTTTATTTTAAAAGAAAACTTATCATCTGCTATTCAAAAATTCAAAAAATAATTTCAATTTAAAACCCAGACTAGGGCAAGATGCCAAATCAAATTTCTTTGTCATATTCAAACCATGCATATGTAGATGTGCTGATCAAGCTTAAATAAAGTATTTCTTTTCAACCCAATGATAAGTTTTATTTTACCATTTTATCGTTAAAAAACTAGTTGCTTCTTGACATGAATGAGTGGAGACTGGTAATAAAACAAGTGCTTCCCTTAAAAAGAAGAAAGAAAAAAAGTATTTACCTCAGTGGCATAGTGGAAGCATTTGGCACCTGGATGGAGGGAGAGGTTGTGTACGGGGGATATCTGGGGCTTCCCCCAGCCATTGCTGGCTGACCAGCTGACCTCCATCATGTGGTCACTGAAGCAATGACCGAATGCGACACTGTCCGGATCATCGGGCTTCGGCTTTGGGGTGGTAGTCAGTTGTATTTGTAGATCTGAAAACTGGTAAACATAGTAGACATTCAGAAAAACCAATGGGAGGGGTTCTAATAAAAGCATCCGGTCAAAGAAATATCACTACAGGCTCATTTTACGTTATAAAACTGGACTAAGGCCATTCTTTAAACAAATGTTTGTTTGGAATTGCTGCCTGGAGGTTTCTAGACCCAGGAGGGAGGGAGGGAGGGAGGGGATTTTTTTTAATTTTCCAGACCTGAAGTTTAACTAATTTAAAATTATAGTAAAGAATAAAAATCTCCACATGAAAAAAAACGTTTTCTATTTTTTGCTAATATAATTTTATCAGCAGGGGGTATTTCAATGAAGTAGGAGACAATTCCAAACAAACAATAATTCTAGTTTGGCCTAGTTAATAGACTGTACTATTCCCGAAAACCAAAACGCTTGTTCCCCCCCCCCCCAACTTTTAGACGAATAGTTCCGAAGTGATTGTTCCAGATCCAATTGACAAGAAAAAGTTGATTTGCTTAAATGAAACATTGTACAAGTGATCTAAAGTTTACTCTTCCACTAAAATCAAAAGTAGATATAAGACAAAAATGACACATGTTTTTAACATCCTATCTGTTATCAATGTCTCACAATAACTAAAACTTAAAAACTTGAGGAAGTTGCACTTCAAATTACAATGGGAAACAATTAAGACATAAATTAATAGTTTTAATAATAGAATAAATGTTGACATGAACTAGAACCATTTTAACAAGACCTTGGACTTTCAGTAGGATGTAACTATCTATTTCTTGCTTCAAAACAAGTTAAAATGATGGTGGTTTCAAGCAAAATATACACCAATTGCATAAGCCAGACAAATCTTGTTGATTTCAAAGAGCCATGGCTGAGTGGCCAACAGTGAAATAGACAGGCCTTCGTCACATTGCTGTTTGACACAACTACCCAAAGTCCACGCTCTTGTTAAATGGTTTCAAAACTTCACTGATGATATTTTCTCCCTTTGAATTGGTATTTATACCATTCCCAAATGGTAGGAAAAAATAGCTGAACCAAGAAGATTACTACTGACACAGTCCAGGGCTTAATTGATCCTTTTTGGTACAGGATCCTGTACCCTTACAATTGGAAATTTTTCATCGAAAAATTGCTCTTTTGGGAAAAAATATTTAAACAAATATGACTCAATGCAAGTTAATAGCAAAAAAACCCAACAATTCTATACAGTTTTCTTGATTTTCATTTGCATATTACAGTACATGTTTAATCATTAAATTAATGTTTTCATCAAAATAAACCACACTTAACAGAACACTTAGATATTTTGATTGACATATATATAAGGATGTCCCGCTCAGTATAGCTACAAAATCAGCATCCTATCTTTTATAGCACAATACAACACAATTATTTTGGGATTTTTTCAATTAGATTTTTGGAAAAAAAATTGGATTTTATGGAAAAAAAGTCAATTTTCAATTGGGAATGGGTCCTTTTACAGGACCTGCAAGCAAGGGATATTATGCCCTGCAGTCACAGACTTCAGAAATGGGCATCCTTACCTTAAATGAGCTGGACGAGGCATATCTATACTGGCTCAATATGTGACATCGCTTCAGGGGCTGAATGTTCTTTAGCAAGTTCTGTGAAAACATCATCGACAACAGTAGAAACACTCAAGACAGACGATTCAACCAATGTTAAATACTGGTAATACTGGATGCATCTGGTTTTTAAATGAACAAATACATGTATTTAAAGCACAGGTGTACTTGATGGTTTTTTTTTGTATGCATGTATTAATGATATTCATGTAAGGGTTAATCCAAAAGTAACGCCACACAATGCATCTTACTACTCATGAGAGCTGTATAAATTGTAGAAAAGAATACCTGGTATATCAAAATTTGCCCAATCATAATTTTAATTTGAATTGCAAAGTTGAATAATTAAAATGACATAAATGTTTATAACATCACATTAAAAAATAAGTAATTACTAGTTCAGAATTGAAAAAGCTATCGTGTAAATTATGAATTTAAAACACCAAGAATCCAAAAATAACATTGCTGCCAAGCTGTCTTTATTCATGCTCAATAAAATATGTTTTCTTCAGAATTAATTATCATTTTGCATTGAAATTTTCAGATTTGAATTAAAATAAATGAATATTCTAAAGTACAGATTTCTGTCATGATCGTGCATGATTTTATTGAATTGTTTATTGTGACATTATTTAAGTCATTACACCATACTTGGTGATTGATGTCAGAGCACATTTTAAAAATTTTTTCTCAAGTCAAGAGTCAGAATAAATTCATCATCAATCTATTCACAAATTCATTATCATTTGTCAAATTAAAATTAGTTAGTGAATCAAATCTTTGAATTAATTAATAATTAATTAATTTATTAATAACTAAATTGGCGAATTAAATCTTAATTATTTCAATTTGTATCATTTTATTTGGCCTCATTTTACATGCTAATATGATATTTTTTTTTCATTTGATGAAATACATAATGGTTAATGCTTAATTAAAAAGTTTTTAGCATGCTCTGAAAATTTTGACTAAAAGAACCTTCATTGGTGACCTAGGCAATATAAAAATATTACTTTTTTGATACACTTTTGTAAAATAATTACATGTACTTTTGAGTTTGTTTTGACCATATTTAATTGAGACAAACTCAAAAGGATTTGATGCAAGGTTCTTGCAACTTACTGGATCTTCTCCTTAAATTTAACAATAACTGTCATGCTAGAAAATTAAAATATATACTGATATACATATTTACAGCATTGGGTGCAAATGATTTTTTGAATACATCTAATCTACACTTAGGAACATTAAATTGATCCTTTTTTTGTGTGTTATAGTGTGATATGTTTTTCTGCTTGCTAGGAATAATATCACAATCATAAATAGTCTGGTACAATCCCCATGTTAATTTTGAACATAGTTGTCATCTTAGCAATGTAGCGTCTAGTTTGTAAAGATTCCCTCCCTGTTTCTGAATAAAGCACTTCCCTTGAGACAAAAATTGGCAGCCCAGTGAGAAATCGAGCATCAATTGAACCCTTTCAAGTTTGTCTGAATCATGCACAGAACAGCCATCCCACACAACTGAAGGATATTCAAGGGTAGGTGTAATAAATGCAATATATAATTTAGAGAGATGTTCTCTACCAATTTTATACTTAGGTTTTTTTAAAAGTCCTAATTTTTTGTATGCAGAGTTTACAATACCATCAATGTATTCAGACCAGCTGATGAGATTTTGTGATAATAAAAGTCCTAAATCAATAATAAAAGTCCTTAAATCAATTTTCCCATTTTCATCCTGTACACCTGCTATGTTCCTAGAATTTACATACCGGGTATTTTTTTTTAACCTAGTCGCTTACACGTCAGGTACCCGTGAAGGGCAGATTACTGAATATATATTACATGTATATATATCTCATATCTATTTTGTCCATCTATATATCTCGATATCTATTTTGTCCATCTATTCATTGGGCAAGAAAAGGAATGTGAAATGCTCGACATTCAACAATTTAATCATACAATAGCACTAGTGAAAATAAATTACAAAAAAATTAAGTGTATGTAAAATTGTATACTTTCAACATTTAATCAATTAATTAAATATTAATTGATTGCTTGTACTGGTACATGTAGTTCAAAACCAAAAGATCTAGATACATGTTCAGTCAAACTTCGTTATCTTGAACTAGATGGGACTGCATGGTTAAAAACTTCGAGATATCTGAGTATTTGAGAAATCGAGGGTAAAATACTTTAAAAATAAGTGATTGGGACTTACAAATCACTTTGACATATCCATTGTATTCAAGATATCAGTGTTCGATATACCCAGGAACGTATATACGCCCTGATATACCGAAGTTTAACTGTATATGGCGTAGCCAAAATAAAAAGCATTATATCTACATATACAGTATTTCATGGTTGTCAAATTTTCCACATCAAGATAATCAGATGATCATCAAAATATACTAAAATCTTGATCCAATTTATTGAACTATAATTAATAACACAAAATGAATCTTTTACATAACAAGTCTATACTCCTCTAACAATAACTCATATATGGACAGTATAATATGGTACATATCATTTTGAAGTATTAAGGGGTATGTTGTAATATTTCACAATCAATATGATGCAGAGTACAGGTATATATCTACAAAAATATTTACACATTGCTGATAAGAAAGACATGTGAATGAACTTTCATGTAAACAACAAACACACCTTCAAGAAATGGACCAATCAGTGCTGAGATAGCGGCACACCTCCAAAAATGGGGTCACATACTTAGCAAATGCGACTTTTCTTTATAACACCATGTGATAATAAAAGAATTTACTGCTGCACAGATAAATAATGTGCAAATCTCCTGCTAATCTAAAGAATGTACCAAAAAAACAAAAAACCCAAAAAACAATCATATGCTTGGAACACTCTGAATTCAGAACAATTCCAAACACCCATAGGAAAGAGGACAATTGAATGTAAATAATAAAACGTTTCATTTAAAACACAGACCACTGCAATTTATTTGAGTTTGTACACAAATCTATCTTGCTGATTCATGAATTTAAATCATCTGAGACATATATAACCAGTTAGTATATACATCCATGTATAAATAAATAAATTAACACTATTAAAAGTATACATCCTGTTTGTCTGCATAAACGTTAGTTCGATCATTACCATGATTACAACTGAGAATGATGCAAATGTTTGTTTTGATTCTCTGATATTTACTGTGTATAAGATTTTTTATCTGATAATAACTGTGCATGACAAATCAGAAGCTTATGGGATTCTTATTCAACAAAAAACTATCGAAACATTGGCCACCTCGTAAGAACAACAGCTGAAGAATATTGCCATATTATTCTTATCTCCTCACAGAAAAAAAATGTATTAACCAATAAATGATAAAAATCAAAAATGTTTCCTTCATAATAAATTTCTGTCTGCGTAATATTTCCTAGTAAAAAACCTGCATCGACCTTGAAAAACAATGTAGCAGTGTGTTCAAAGACGAAGGATTGTGCAGTGTTTGGCAATATTTCTCAATTAATATCAATTAGTTGAATATCCAATTACAAACACTGTTTACATATGAATTTCATCTTACTTATCTGATTCACTTTTAAGGAAAAATAATGCCAATAAAACACGTAAATAGGCCACATAAATAAGTGTTTACGTTCTTACCATGCAGCTGACCGCCATCTTGTTATATATGATCGCACTCGTGTGTTGGAGGCAATTTTATAAGGAAATCACCCGCGAAATTTAAAATATCGAATGCGTTCCCAAGGGAGATAACTCTCTCTCTCTCTCTCTCTCTCTCTCTCTCTCTCTCTCTCAAATAATATTGGCACTTAGATTGCAAAAATACACCCTCCTTAAAAAGGAATAAACAACTACAGTATTTTAAGTATTTAATTTGCACATGTACTGTACTGGTATAGGAGAAGTATAGGAGAAGTATCAAAAACTGAAAATCTTTGGTTAAAAGTCAAGTGCCTGTATGGTAACCCAATACATACTTATAAACAGTTGATTAGGTTGGTAGTACATTCAAGAGATTTCACTGTATAACTAGTGAGAGTCATTACTTATAAGACAAACCTGTGCAAACATAATAGGTTCTTGTGTGTGTAAGATTAATTAAGAGATACATGTCAAACAAAGCAAATGCCAGAGAGAGAGAGAGAGAGAGAGAGAGAGAGAGACAAGCTCTTAGATCTTAGTACATTTGTAAATGCATTAATTCATTTCTGTAATAATGTTCCCCCTTTAGAAATAATAATGGTGAACTTTTATAACAGAAACAAGTGCTGCTGTGATTGATAGTTTAATATGCATGAAAACTTGAACAGTTTACTATAATATAGGTTTAAAAGTTAAAGTCAAATATTAATTTTATTTACAGACAGGGATAGAATATATCACCAACGTTCAATCTTCATGCATGAAAGTGATGTAAGATTAAGGCATCGACTTGTTGATCGATCTACAATGTGTACAATGTGTACACACACACACACACACACACACACACACACACACAAAATCTGCTGAATAAAAAAAAAAATCAACCAACACTTTATAATGCAACCAGCTTTGAAAAGAAACTATTGTAGAAATAAAAATATATCACCTTTCATTAAGGGAAAATAGCATTTATAAAAAAACAAATAAGTTGTGAAAGGAATTCCAAGAAATTAAAATGTCAAGAATTATTCTATTTTTATTTTGCCTACATGTATTCTAAATAGTCAAGTTAACAGAACAAGGTTTTAATTTTGAGTTATCTTTCTTTTCATGTGCAAATCATGATCAAATTAAGTTAATGCTGAAGGTCTGAATATCTTATTTTTAAAAGGGGAATTTGTCATTTATTGGTCTAAAAAAAATGACAACGTTCCTTTTCCTCTATTTAACACAGCTTAATAAAATTAAAAACTTTGACAATTTATTATTGACGATTTTATTGCATGTTAATTTACATTATATTACATTTTTTCAAAATAAACACAAACATGACTTCTACTCTTATAGCCCATATGAATCACCAAAGAAAGCATTATATTGTTTTTTAATATAAAATATGTATTTTCATCCCTCTCTCTGCATCTCTCTTTAATTATCATTAATTAATATAAAGTCAGTAAAAATTACATAAATTATTGTTATTGTCCAACAATATATTGCTAAGATGGAACAGCCAATATTTCCCTACATGAATTGTCTACTACAATTATTTGGAAGTCTAGCATCAGTTTGTTTGTGCAGTCTGTGCTCTCAATGTAGCCATGTTTTGTTCAATCGCGGAAAAATTCAGACATAGTCAACCAAATAAGACAACACTGAATAGTGTACACATTATTTATCACAGGTATTGGAATAAACATGGCGACTTACCAAACATACTGCCTAATTACCAGTAATGTTGTTGAAGGCATTTTTTTTTTTAAATCAAGGAATGCGTATGTTCATTTGTAAACAGATTAATTCAAATTTGTTTAATCACAATTTGGTGTTGTCAGTAGCTGTATGAAGCTTCTTAAGAAATAGAAAAGAAAATACTGGGTGAAATAAAGTTAATATTCTCTTTTACAGTAAAAATCAGTTATAGCAAAGTTCTAGGGTTTAGTAGATGTACCTCGCTATATCCGAAATCCGAAATACATCTTTAACAAAAAAATCATCATACTGTACAGTAGATTCCTATTTAAACGCGAGGAATTAATATCAAGTGAACGTAAAAACGCAAGAAGCACCCTTCGTGGATTTAAAAATCTTGCCATTATTTTTTAAGAGTTGAGAATAAGAATGGAAAAAAGTTCCGCGTTCATGATTTTATATTCTCGCGATTTGATACAAAACAGCGGGATCGCAAAATTAAGTACTCGCGTAATAGAAGGAATTTACAGTAATAAGTGAAGTAAATTTGCAATTTACATGATTATCTTACATGACTACCATAAGTGAACAGTGTGGCACTAGTCTAGATAAACAAATATTCTTTGAGAAACCAAAATTTTTATGTTGGTTAATATGTGGGAATAATTCTTTCAATTAACAAAATCAACTGGCATTGTTAACATTAAAACATTAAAAAATGTGTAAATTTTGTTTATTTTTTCCTCTACAGATCTAAATATTAATTTGTTTCATCCGAGTGTGTTATAAATCTAAAATTTTATCCGGATTTGTTCAAAGTTTTGTTCAGTACTTAAAAGAAAACTTTGCTATATCCGTGATTTCACTGTATAATTATTGTAATTTATTATCTTACTAAACGAGCTTTACCGTATTTTTAAAGTCTTTGAGGAGAATTTCTGTATTCATGCAGTCAGTAGCAACCATTTTCCCCCTTTGTCCCCAAGAAACTGAATAAGCCAAGCAATATTTGAACTTTCACATCAAACAAAACAATAAAAGTGAAGTTCAGTTAATAATCAGTTTTATTTCATTAATCTGAAGACACAAATAATCAGAATTATCAAGTCTAGAACTTATCTATCATGGCTAAATATTGGACGAATTCATCGCATCAGTTTTATGTTAATTTGTAACAAAGAAAATAATTGGTCAGTACAGGTGTTCTAGGTTGGGACCACAACGTTGGTCGTACAATTGTTAATGTAGCCTTTTTAAAGGCAATCATCTAATATATAGTAAGAATATTCGAGTACATGTACCATAGTTTATAAAGATTTTACCCACAAATATCATTTTCATAACAAAAAAAAAAAAATGCATAGGGCCAAACTAACATAGGCCAAGTCCGGTAACATTTTCATTTTTATAACAAATATCATCCTGATATATTGGACAAAAATCAAAGAAAGAAAAGAAACAACTAAAATATATCTGACAAAAAATTCCACCAGTGTGACACAAGTATAACTCCACTGCTGTTATCACTATGACTAGCATATTTCAGACAAGCACTTTAAGGGGGTACCCCTCACAACATCACAATGAATATCTATATTTAATGTCTCCCTCATTAACATTCACAAAATTCAGCTGGGGAAAAATTGACCTGTTCCGATTTCAGAAGCATTGACCCAATTAACATCAATTGATTCTGATTCTTGTTCCCAGAACCGACCTTGTTCCGATTTCAAAAACATTGACCATTTTTACATTAATTAATTCTGATTC
Source organism: Magallana ariakensis (assembly GCA_020458035.1). NCBI lineage: Eukaryota > Metazoa > Mollusca > Bivalvia > Ostreida > Ostreidae > Magallana > Magallana ariakensis. The sequence goes on from CM035818.1 coordinate 10,513,283, forward strand.
TTGTTCCCTTAACCCCCCCCCCTTTTTTCAACAGAGAACAATGAAGACTTCTAACAAGAAGAAACTGAACACTACTGGGGTTACATGTAAAGAATTCCTTGATTCAGCATATAACTCGATTTATGCATATATAATGACTTGGGTATATTGTCAGCTTTCATTGGAAGACTACTCATGTCATGTGACCTCTAGAGACATGTCATGTGACCATAGTAAATTTTCTTGCGAACAAAAAAAAAAATAAAAAAAAGAACGGTAATAAAATCTACAACAAAAACATACATTATTGGCACGGAACATTATTGTTGGTCAGGTATCATGAGTACAGTTGCACCTATGCATATCCCACGAAATACAAAAATCATTTTGCTATTGAATGCCAATACAGAGTTCATTTCAAAAGGATAATTGTCAGTTTTCATAAATAACAAATAAAAAAAGAGACCCAGATTTCATCACTAAAAAAATGAAATAAGCAGTATATTACCTTATTATGGCATAAGATGAGCAAATGAATATATAAATAAAGGGTTCAAAAATGGGTTGTATCTGTCACAATAAAAGTTGTTTATCGTTAACAGAAAAATTACATCAAAAGTACACATAACTAAATAAGGGATCGACTTCAGACCTAAAAAGTACATTAGGAAGTTTAAAAGGCATAGAGGGGTCCAGCAGAAGTCAATCAATTTAAGCGACTTCTTTATTATCCAAAGACCCAACATCTTCAAGACATCTTAATAGCCAATTTTATTAACAATAGGTTGGGTTGACAGGGGCATATTTTTGAGGCTTTGTGAAGAAATCTGTAGGATTAATATTATCCTTTCCATTATCCATACCAAGGATTTTATGCTTAATAAATCATTGTTAATGTGTGTTTAACCTTATATATCAACAATATTCCTGTAATGTATTTATGAAAGCTTTGAAAACGGAAGCCCATACAAAATGGCATATAAAAACCTACTATTACTTGCGTCTTTCTGACGTGGATCAGATCCCAATTCATTTGCATGTCCTTTTATGCCACCAAAAAGACGTGCAAACAATTAATTGACACTAGAATATGGTAAGATTTATAATGAAGCCAGCTTAACCTTCAAATGTCTGTATTATAAATGTCCAGCTTTTTAATTTCAATTTTGTAAAATGCATGCACAAGTTTTTTAAATTGCTTTTTGAATTCTGTTTTTGTGATAAAGGTACAAAAGATGATTAAAAAAAATCAAATTAAAAAAGTAAACTAGGTCCTAAAACAAGTTTTATTATAGAATAAGATCAGGGGTATGACAAGATGCAGGAAAAAAACAATTTTCATGAACAATAGATAAAATACGTCTCGACAAATGGAAAAATGCGCACCTTCTCAAGGAAACATGAATAAAATGACAAAAGGAATTCTATGCTTGTGTCTATAACACTCCCAGCATGGGGAAAAATTAACACAATAAAACCTGGATGACAATAGTTGGACCCTGTGTGGTTATAAGCAGGTAACAGGCAGTGCATGAACAAATGGATTTGGTCCTAACGTCGAACTTCCGTGACTATATTTCTGATGTATAATCGTATATAACACATGAATTAATAGAATAATAAAATTTTTCTAACATTAATAATAATAATCAATAACATAATAGTATACAAAAAAAAACTTGTCCCAACTGTGGACGTCGTCATAGCAACCATATCCTATACATGAACAAAAGCACAATCTTTTACATTTGCGTAATAAGCTGTTATTGCTCTATTTTACAGGACAGCACTAAATTCACAACAAAGATATGTGATTACAGTCCTCTAGCATTCATCGGTAACACCCTGTAGTTTTCTCTACAAACCTGTCGTACATATATATATTTACATGCATATAACTAACAGAGACGACCTGTACAAGTCTAGATTTAAGTGACTCTTTTGAGCACCAAATCAAACTATGACGGACTTGCATAAAACAAGCACAATATAAATTTGCGTAGATGTGCACACACAGTGGCTTCACCCTCAATAACTGAGAGCTGATCCCAAAAATGAGAGGACATTTCTTGTTGAAAGTCTCGCTTAAAAAGCGTCTTTACGTACACATTTAAACATATATACAAACGGCATCACTTGTGAACAAAGTTTGAAAAAATGCTGCCATTTTTTGTTCAGTTTATTCCCGCCCTTTATTTTCCTGGAAGTTTTACAGACTATGACATAGCCACATGGGAGTGGTTCATGCTAGTGTTGGATACATGATTTGAATACGGCACGGAATCGAGGCTGTTGTCTGACGATTGGTCCATCATATCACTGAGTTCTTCATCACTGCAATTATCTAGGTCATCATCCTTGTTGCCAGGGAAGCCATTGACGGACGAACTGTTTGCACTTGTGTGGATCCCATTGGGATGGAGAGAGGGTCTTGACGGATCATAGGAGGAGGAAGTGCTGTTTTCGCCTGAAACACATAAAAACAATTATTTTTTTAATTGGCTCAATGATCAAGTACCTGTGTATAAGAGATTTAAAAAAAATATTGTTCATTTTGCAGACTGCGCATACTATTCCTGCAATTGTATCAATTGATTTGACAATTGGCATTTCATGCACATAATTTGGTATAACACTGCATTGTTCAAAAACCAGTACTAGATCTTTAAAATTTCAAGTAGAATAAAAATGTTTGGAAGTATCAATTCTGATCCATTATTGATTCAGTATTAGAGGGTAATGTCACCCCCTGACACCAGACATAGCATCTACAAGCTCCGAAAAGTTGAGCCACTTTTGAGCCCCCCAATCTCTGATGTGCACTCACCCATGAGCCCCTCCACGTAAGTGGTGTGGGAATCTCCATACCAGACTCGACGAATATCCTGCCTTCGGGACCTCATCAGAGCCTTGTATTCGGATATCCTCAGCTTTTTACCATCGACTATACAGGTACGCTTGGGACGAGGCCTAGAATAGTAAAAGTTCAATTGTTTTTTACATTGGTGTGTCATATCCAAAATACTTCATTCGCTAGCAGAGTTACTGATTTTGCCTATAATGGTAAAAGTTCAATTGTTTTTTACATTAGTGGGTCATATCACAGATACTTCATTCACTGGTAGAGTGTCTGGTATTTGCAGTACATGTACATGTACTTATAACCTGAAATCAATAACTGTTGAAATATCACTTGCCTGTAGCGGTAATCAGGATGCTTTTCCATGTGAAGTTTGCTAAGCCGGCTTTGTTCTTCATAATATGGCTGTTTCTCTGCATTGGTCATAGCTTTCCATTTGGCACCTTTAAAAATAAAAAGACCCAATGAGATACAAAAAATAAACTCTGTGTGTCTATAGCCTGTATGCCAGTTATCCCCCTTAGACTATTGCTCGCTCCCTCCAGCTTACCTAAGATTTTGCTTATGTTAGAGTTGTGCATATCTGGACATGCTTTCAGGATCTTTCTTCTTTCCTCTCTAGCCCATACCATAAATGCATTCATTGGTCTCTTAATATGGGGTTTGCCTGCTTCATTCTTTTCTTTCTGGGAACGGATTATTTTAGCACCAAACATTTTTCCTGCAAAAATATCAAATAAAACACTAAAATTCCATGTTAAAAAAAATGTGGGAAAATGGAGAAGAAAAATAAAAAGAGTTGGAGTGATATCAAGAGTTTTCTAAAATCTAACCTGATTGGCTGTCTTCTGCTGAGCTCTCTGACCGCTCCTTCATGGCAGACATTGGAGGGATGGAGGACATAGCAGCATGGGAGTAGAGGGGGAGGGGCAGCCCGGGGAACACAGGGCCGGTCATTGAGTGAGACAGCTGACGCGCCAACACCTCCTGCACCATCGACTCCTAAAAAAAAAAGAAAATTTGTCATTCACTTGATAGGAAATTTTTAGAATATTATATTATATATTATCCTAAAAAAAAAAAACCCAGGAAAATTTGTCATTCACTTGATAAGAAACTTCTGCATAACAGTTTTTAAACATTTCATTTTTTTTCTATATTTCCAATGATGAATTGCAAGTGAATTTACCTTGTCAAGATCTGGATGTGATTTTCCGTTCATCATTCCATGATGAGTCATTCCACTCAGCATTGATGTGACCATTGGATTAGCCATCATAAAGGGATACTGTGGAAAACCCAGCGGCATTCGGATCCCTGATCCAAAAGGCCCGATATCTGAGGTGGGGGTGGTGACCGGAGAAGCCACCTGTCGTTTGCTGTGAGCGTGGGCTGGAGGTGGCGTCTTGGTGTTGCGACCTTCCTGTTTTTCGGGCGAACCGAAAAATTCCATTTTTTCAGTTTTGAATCCCCTGGGTTTGGTCAGATTTAGAGGGATTTCCTGATTCATGGGGCCACCCCAGCTGTGGGGGGAGGTGGCGGTGGGTGGGCTCCCCTTTCGGAGGTTGGGTGAGGGTTGAGATCGTGGGGAGCCATGGTGGTAAGGGGAGAGAACTGGAGACAACTGCTGTGGTCGACTGTCCATACTGACGGGGGATGAGCTTTTGGATGATGCATGGGAGATATTGTTTTCACTGCCAGAGACTGAAAAATAAAATAAGAATGAAACTGTGACATTAGACCCTCTTGAGCATTTGATTTACTCTAGATTGACATAAACATCTTTTTGTCACATTTAAAATATGAAAACAAAGGGATTTCCTTCCTATTTGGAAGAGGGATAATGGCTTCTATTTAGTGTGTGGTCTGTTATCAAACTATATCAACACCTTGCAAGTGGCCACTTAGAAAAGAGGGCCTACCAGAAAACCGTATTGTTATTATCTATTCTTGCCACGGAACTTGAAAAATTGAGGAAGAGAAATATGCATTCCCTTGAATTTTCCCAGCACAGTTATGACAGCTTCCCCAACAATAAAAAAACAGTAGACAAAGATTAATCATTTTTATTTTTCCCTGATAAGATATTGCAGTCTAAGAAACCAGAAGTATGGAACATAGCACTGGGTACATTAAACTGTGATGACTTTACTATAGGCAGGAAACATCACACACACTGCTATCTTCTGTTGGGAATGACAGCAAAGCTGTAATTAGGGCCTGCAAAAACATGATGATTTTCTGCTTAGATTTGGGTGTGAATAGCAGCAATTGTGATCGGTATCAGAAAGCGATCTCCTGTACCATTTGTAGAAGAGAGGAAAAAACAATTTATTTCTGTCTGTGCTGAAGTGTTAGCTTGACCTTCGGCTTCATCACTCAATCTACACACCATGTCAGGAGGGGGAATAACTCTGTCGAAAAACTCCACTGCCTGGTCATAAAGGAATCATTACAGTCACTCCGATTTATTCTCAGCCTTCGACCAAAAATAAATTTCACTTTATCAACAGTCAAAAAGTCTGTTTAATAGGCCTCAAAATGAAATTTTAATGCAATTCTTTGTGTAATATGATAAAATGCAAGTTTGTGTAAAAAGAGAAATTTTTATCATAAAATATGCTTTTTCGTTAATCTTGATCACAGGAATTTTGGGATCATAAAATTATGCAAGTAACTGATATTTCAGCAGATAATTTTGAGAGAGTGAAGGACTGCAATTGAGTACCTCCCATAAAAGATTTGGGGAAGATTTATACTCCAAAAGTAATCTGAGGACACCTTCCTCAAACAAGACTCTCAATAAAAAGGCTGCTGTTACCATCTTTGCCAATTAAATGCTAGATTTGCATCCCTTTTCTGCCTTTTCAGATCCATCAGACAAATTGATATTGGCAGAATTTACTCTTTACTTAGAATTCCATTCAGACCCCATCTAATATAGATTCAAACTCAAATGGCCATTTTGAGAGGAAAATATAATAGATACTTTGAATTTAACTTCTAATTTTTTTGATAGAATTAAATAATAATAAAGGCTCTAAAAAACTTGTGACTGTCCACTTTTCAACACTTTGTCTCTCATCCTATTGCATTTCCCCGTGACATTCCAAATCTCAACCAAAAATCTGAGACATTCAATTGCAGCACACATCAATGGCTTTGATACTAATCTAATTGTGCCTGGAATTACGGCTAAGTGATGAAGGAACCTATGCTAACCATTCAAGAAATTTAACTTATGCCGTTTCTCCACACACCAACGCTTTGGCTCCACAGATTAGAACCAGTAGGGTGCCCCTTTGCAACAATATACAAGGGACGTTTCTTATGCATATATATCTTTTCAATTTTACAGACAACTGATTTATGATTGAAAGATGGGAAAAAATGAGATTGAAAAGAAAAAAATCCGCTTCGTTTCAAAGTCCCATCAGATCATTTCACTTGTGAAGTTTATCGCCGGATTGATATAAGCAACAATGGGGTCAGGACTTGCCACGACAGAATTTGCAAACATCTTATAAAATTTATGCGATAAAGCTGCCCCTTTTTTATTTCTGGTGATGGAGATAGAATCTGGCTTGTTATTTTGTTTTACAAGGATTCCTGAATAAGTATAATCAATTTTTTTCATCTGCTATCTCCTGCAGACAGACAAAAGGCAAAGCTGACAATATCTTATTTTCCTTCCCTCTTGTGTTTCTGTGAAACTTTTATTTAGAACAGAACTCTCCTTGTTTATTCATACAACACATTAAAAGTTTTTTTTCAGTCAGTATATGTTGCTTATAGTCTGAATAATTTATGTTTTGTTTTGTGTTAATTATAAGGGTTATAAAATACTCAAAAATTAGAAACTATAAAATTTATCAGAGCACAGAAAATTTCTGTTGTTGTAAATGTATTTCCATAAAAAAAGAAAGAAAAGAGAAAATAAAAAGCAAAATAAATCATTGTATAATGTTCAATTAATATTCTAATTTTTTATCAACTTTTAGTAGCAATTATTACAGAAAATAATTGATTTTTTTTTATAATCTTTTATGTATTTCTGACAGAAAACCCCCTTAAACATACCAGTATAATAATTAATTATCTAAAACTTATGTTATTCATGGATACAACAAAATATATATAACATGAATAAATAAATAACGGTAATATACATGTTTATTAAATCTTGCACCCTACTGTATATTAAATAGGTTTTTGTATATTTCTCTGGGTCTCTGTAATCACACAAACCGATTCAGCCTGCAGTCTAATTATAAGGATATTAATATGGTTGAAGTGGAAGAAAACAATATCAACAATGACTTTTTCTTCAAAATCTTCAAATCTGGAGGCAATTTTCAGAAAAATATTCTCCACATGCTTGAGCGACCCGAAGCTTTGTTCTGAGGATAATTATAACAGCGCATTAAGACACTGCATGCTCCTATACGGTCCAGGCCTGCCGAAGTTATTATCAACTTCATGTGTTCTTAATATTTCGAAGGGATGTGACTAAAAATTGGTGGCAAGTAGAATTCTTTCAAGAGACCCTGCACCCCAGCTCACACCTGCTAGTGGTGAATTCGCTGGCTTTATAATTCATTATTTTCACAATGCCACCAGAAACTTATTAGCTGCTCCAGCGTTAGTCATTCAGCATCAAAGACATTGTACAAATTAATTCTGATGATGAACTGTTAAAGAAGTAGTAAAAAGAAATAGAATCAAACTCCTCCACTCGCGCTCTCTGTTTGCTCTTACAAAGGAAACTGTTAGCTTAATCAGTGCTTATACTGGCAATATATAAAACATAAAATTTGTACGGACAGAATATAACCATCAGCTAGTGGTAACTGACATTCTAACCAATAATAAGATTTCCACACAGGTGAACTTAAGCGCAATCAAAATGCTAGACGAAATACGTTTTTAATTTAGTCTTCATACTTTGTTATTTTTTCTACAGGAAACGGACTCTATAGAAGACACCGAGAAGCCGTCTGAGTGAACAGAGTGAAACAATCATACTCTGACAATTTCATTGTCAGTTTGAGAAATAATACTCTATCAATTCTACAAAGAAGCAATACATAATACACGTACAAAATGAACAACACATGTTTCTGGATTTCAAAATTGAAGATCCCCCATCCCATTGGTCGCTCTTGAAAACTTGAGCACTTATCGTTTTACATAACAATGTAAAACTGCACAAAAGTAAAAAAACAACAAAAACCCACTCATTCCATGGGTCAATGGTGTGACTTGATATCCCATTTTTGTCTTAGAGCAAGAAAATGAAAAAACATGATAAGAGAATAAATCTGAGTTATGCAGAGTTCATCAGTGTCATAGCTGCCATAGAAAATGATATCTACACTGGATTCAGAGGAAATTCATGCCTCATTTGCAATCAGTTTCCATAAATTACTGAATTAGTTATGTCACTTTTTTCATATTTGAAGATCTAAAGAAAAAACACAATTTGGCAGAAAAACTGAAATATTTCACAATGTATCACTTTTTCTACTGATGCGGAACCTAACTCCATACAATGCCCGAAGAAATCCGCCCAAAAGAAAGACAAGATGTAGACTCAATAATAAGTAATACTGACTTATTACAAAACACCTGGTCCTTATGAATAACCTGAGATGGGAAAAAACAGAATTCTCAAATCTGAACAAATATTTCCACATCATTAAGATAACATTATCTTTTAGAAGATTTGATAATCTTATCAAATTTGGCGCGCTATTGTCGAAATGAGAGTGTGTGTGGCTTTTGTTTTAGCCTTTTGATGAGAAGGCAGCACAAAACACCGTCCCGAGCCCTCTTTTTGCATATAGTTATCATCATTGTAAGATTTTCAAAAAGGCAGTTTTTCTTTTCTTTTCGCGATATGACCACTTTCTGCAGGTGTTGAGGCCCTCGTTACTGTTTTTTTGGCTGATAATTGCCGCTGTATTTTTTCATCCTTGTTTTGTGCTGGATGGGATGCTTTTCTTTCTTAGATGCTAAAGTGCAGGAAATGATTAAACACTTGCTAGGACACATGCCGCTAATTTTCAATTTTCTGATTTCAAGGGACTCGTAGGCTGGGACAGCCCAACCTCGTGTGCGCTTGTTATTCATAGTAATATACTTTTTGGGGGTTTCCTGTTTTTCCAATTACAAAGATATTGTTGATTATGAGTTTTGATAAACTCAACAGAAGCAACCAATTACTCCTTATGTGACTTATCAAATGATCTTCTAGACAGCACCCAATGCGTTCAACTTGTCACTATCCTGCGCCCAAAACACCACATAGTACCAACAAGTCTCTTGATATATCATTCAATTAAAGATTCTATAGAAATTATTTGAAAAAATCCAACCCCCCCAAACCCCCTATAGTTAGATATAAAAATACATTTTTTCCCGACATGAGAAATGGCCGATACTTGGCTATCTCCAAAATGACTCTAATAAAAGCAGAGAGCCCGGCAATCCTTGATCCTGATTACCAATCTTTTTTTGTTTTATGCAGATTATTAACAGTTCAACAAACACAAAAAACAACCCATTCCCCAAACAATTTGCTTTGGCTACAATAGCTTGAGTTCTCCTTTTTAGCATGCTTCTTTACACCTAATCTTCGACAGAGTGAGAAAAACATATGGCAGAAATATAACAATTCCGCCTAATCATTGCAAAAGCACCAGGCAGAAAGCCTATGTGGGTGAGACAGTGCTTCCGAGCCCTGTCCTGCTATTGTTTGGGGGAAGGAAAACAGTTTTGGGGTGCACAAGAAAAGAAAATAATGAGAAAACCGTAATCTGTTGTACCCTTTGCCCCCTGGGACTCTCTGGTACAAATGAAGTTCATTGGCTAAATCCCCCCCAAACATATTGCTATAATTTAAAGAATGGTTTCAGAAAGTACTCTTCATACCATTTTCTAACTGTATATGATGACATGGAATGTAGATAGTTATACTTAAACAAGCACAAAACATTTAAGAATAATGGAAACAAACAAAAAAATTCCCCCTTCAGAAAATTAACAAATAGGGTTTCAGTGTTTCTCCTTACAAGAAAAAAAAAATAAAGAAATTAAGTTTCTAGTACTTACTCAGCATTTCAGCAATTTGTTAACACTCCAAATACAACTTGAGAATGAAAATTTTTATATGAAACTAAAATTTCAAAAGCGAATGAAAAAAAGCTGTTTGAATTGTATATCTCCTGGACTATTATGATGTGTTTAACAATGACCATCTTCAGTATCACTCGTAAAATATCCTTATTGTTTTGCCTTCCTTGTTAAATTCATCCAGATCGCTATATACGCTCCGTACAATGGAGGGACCCAATCAGCACACTCTTAAATCAAGGGGTTCAACAGGATACGGTGGATATAATAAATTGTTTCCTTTACAATAATAATACAAAAAATATCTCTTTTTTTCCCCTTAAGCTTGGCACCAACAGTATCATCATACCTCATTGTACCTGTTGCATTGAGTAAAAATAAGGGGGATAGTCTTACTCTTCAGAGGAACTGTAGGTACACAATGTGTATTGTTTGTGCCACAATATGCTATTGTTGTATCTG